>OX596203.1:16478778-16746431 GCA_951394215.1 Glyphodes perspectalis | reverse complement strand
GTACATCTCGCGTAGAGTCCCGAGTGGGGTGCACGGAATCTGCGCCACGCCCGAAGAATGACCACCGCGAGGTTTAGTCGGTAGTGGAGTGTGTCTCCAAGACAGCTCTGAGTCCGACACATCCCTTGTAGGCCGAACCTAGGTTTACTTGGACAGTGAGTAAATGCAAAAGCACGGTGTTTATACTTTCAAATCTACTGTCTAATAGGGTTATGCTAATGGCAGATTTTTAATAAAAATTCTACCGAGTTTTTGAAGATTATCGAGTTCCTTGCCGGATTCTTTTCGGTAGAGAAAACATTTCAAATTAGTGGGCCTGGTGAAACGAACGGGAACAATCCGTAGAATCACATAGCTTTGTCACAGTATAACAAATGTTCCCTACAGCAGGCCGACGGAGACGTCTAGACAACTGCGGTCAAGGTTATTCTAGTGTCGGGTTGTTAATGAAAATATTATCGAGTTATTTGTCAGATTCTTCTCAGTAGAAAAAAACTCAGATCCGGTGGTAGAATCATATCTTTACAATTTGTATGTATGTTACGATTTATTAATATTACTTTGAATTATTTCCATCCAACCCAGCCCATTGTCCCATGTTGGTCTGGGACTTAAAAAGAATATGCCAACTGTGGTTCTTGCCTAGCATGTCGTAAAAGGCGACTAATGGTATATCGGGTTTTGGGTGTGTGATTGTGTAGGCGACAGGTTAGCCGCTTGTCACTGCTTTTTCACAATTTTCCATCTGACCCAGCCCGGCTTTGTTTTTGGCTGAATGTGGTTGAAGGGGCTTGCTGCCCCTTCGACTCTGCCTACCCCTTCGGGGATCATGGGCGTGATGTTATGTTATGTATGTAAATATATATACCTGAATAAGGAATATTTTGGCTTTGCCTTTTATACCAGACATAAAGGCAAAGTGTATGGTACCCATACACTTCTTTTTGATAGGGTCACCATAAACTATAAATATATAATAATAATGGCAATACCTGGCATATCAAAAGTGCATGCCATAAGTAAAATCCGCGCGCAGTGGCAGGCACAACTAGTATAGAATAAGTTTTGGGTATGACTGGCCCGATGGTCGAGTGGTCAGAGAAACTGGCCACGAAACCGACGGTTGCGGGTTCGAATCCCGCTAGGGGAAAATGTTTCGTATGATGAACATGGACATTTGTACTCGACTCATGGATATTTATATACGTATTTAAGTATGTCTATCTGTTAAACTAGTATCCATAGACAAGCATAAGCTTAGTTTGGGACTAAGGAATTGGTGTGTAAGTCTAGATAATTTATTTATTATTATTATTTATCAGTATTTATGTACTCACAATGTATAACGTTGCTAGATGCTTCTCTAATATAAAAGCACCATACAGCGACACTAGCTTCAACAGCACGTCTTTGCACTTGACGTCTTGGAACTCCAGAGCAGTCTTGTAGAAGAAGTTGAGTATATAGTTCTGTAAAGATGAATTTTAAGTTTTAGTCCATCCAAAATCTTTTTAAAAAAGTTTTTTGAATTAAAACATCCAAAAGATGGCGTCACTGTGACTTGCGGCCTTGTCACCTTCCTCATTGGTTAGTTGTCAGACCAAACTGACATGCTGTCAACAAGGAGCCAATAGTGACAGTGATGAGACCACGAGACTCTCTCGTGCCATCTGGCGGTTTTTGTATTTTTGAAAACCCTTATTGTGTGAAAATGTTATATGATTCTACTTTTTAGTTATAAAAATAAAAAATTTAATCGCCATACAAAAAGTCCCTCAATGAGAGACGTACGACAGTAAGATCTCTAAAATTATTGACAGTTATTACCCAACTGTCTTTCAGACGTTACATTTGATTCATTATCATTTTATTTCATTACATAGTTATGCTCTAAACTGAAGATTAATTGTAATATTTTTATTTGCGGACACGTGCCAAGCCGGGGCGGGCAGCTAGTCTTGTATGAGACCAATAAGAAACTTACCTCTCCATAGACGACGGAGAGCGCGACGGCATTATAGGACTGAGACTCGTTGCGGGTGGTGAACTCGTCTTTCCCCTGGCCTCTCAGCCGCTGAACCTTCTCAAAGGTCGTCTTCAGCGTGAACGCCGTCAGCCACTTGTACATCTGTATGAGGTCTGTGGAGGTTCATAAAATCTGTTGCTAGAAATGTTCAAAGGCTACAGCTAATCAAGCTGTATTTTTGTCTGTTACATTTAGTAGAATAAAAATGGCCAACTGCGATAATGGAGATATGCACAATGGAGTCTTTGTAACTCGCTGATAAAGTAGCTTTCCATTGGTGAAAGTATGTTTCTAATCGATTCAGTAGTTTCGGAGCCTAATAATATTAGTATGAAGAATTAGGTAATCCACATTACGACGATCGTATAAAGTCTTAAGCATTTTTTTGTAGAAAGAAAAGTTGCAAACTTATTGGCAGTATCAACCAGCTGCCTTTGCGTGGTCCAAGGGCATTTCTCCCTCAACAGGCCATCAGCGTTTTCCAGGAAGCTGAGAGTGCTGTATGGCGACTCCTCAGACGTGATCTGACCCCGCACCTCCGTACATTAAGCAGCCAGTAGCTGGTCTGCTGCAGAAGTCTGTTAGACTTCGCCAGATTATACTCTATGTTACAACTTACTAGCAGGATCGACCAGCTGCTCTGACGTGGTCCAAGGACACTTCTCCTTCAACAGCGCATCAGCGTTCTCCAGGAAGCTGAGAGTGCCGAACGGTGTCTCCTCAGGCGTGATCTGACTCCGCTTTGCCCATATGTTGAGCAGCCAGCGGCTGGTCTGCTGAAGGAGAAGGCTGTTCTCGCCCTCGTAGGTGATGTTGGCGTCGTTGTCGTTCCGGAGTTCACCGAGGCCGGAGGCTGTTGGAAATGAGATGTAAGGGTGTGGTTTTAAGATGCATTTTCCTTTGGGACAAGTTTCAAGCCGGCTAACTTGCTTTTCCATACAGACATGGCAAGCAAATATAATCGAGAGAGCCTAAAGAGACTATTATTTTATGCAAAGACCCTTTGCTAAGTATTTTACTACGGGCCTATCGCTGGCTTGATCCTAAATAAATAGGTATATAAGAGGAAGTATGAAAGTGGCACCATAGATAGGGGCCATCCATAAAGTACGTCACACGAATTTCATGATTTTTTGACTCCCCCCCCCCCCGTCCTTGTCACAGCCGGTCACATTTATGGGACTCCCCCCTCCCTAGTGTGACATTACATGTTTTGCAATTTTACAAATTATTATGATTTTTGTATTAGATTTTGAAACGTGATATCACGAAACTTAGGACCCCTCCCACCCCATGTCATACATCGTAGACCCCTCCGTCCCCCTTTACGTGTGACGTACTTTATGGATGGCCCCTACGATGAGAGCAAACCATTTATCTTGGTACGGGCATGTGATGAGAAGAGAGGAAGGACATGTGACAAAGAGAGTAATAAAAAAAGTAATATAAAACAATTTTTAAACCATGACATATACAAAAGTTATTAATTTGACATCTTTAATTTGCGTGAATTTGATTTCCACCATGTAATGTACCTATGTAAACTGTAATTTTTATGCCGTAAGTAATTTGCATGACCTCTGAAAATTGTAATTTGCCGAAAGGCTAAATGTGGTGAAACATAACATATCTACTTAGACCATCATTATAAACCCTTATTTCGCAAATAAATTATTTAAATTTGAATAAATTTGAATGTTAGTGGATGGAGAGAAAGAGGAAGGCCAAATAAGAAATGGATGGATTGTGTGAAAGATAATATAAGTGAAATGGGAGTGGATAGCTTGATGACGACTGACCGGGACGTATGGAAGAAGAAGACATGCTGCGCCGACCCCAGACGAACTGGGGGAAGGGCAAGAGGATGATGATGATGATATCGCTGGCTTGATCCGGCAGTACTACCTTAATACTTTTGCTAGCATTTATTCTTCATCATGTTTCAGGCATTACCTTTCAAGTACCCATGCCCGCCGCACGCCTCGCGACAGTTCTGTATGCCGTCGCGCGCTGTCCACCCGAACACCGGTTTGACAGCCGACGACAGCGCGTGCATCTCTATGCCGCGGCCTGCTGCGTTGTCGTCGACGCCTGTCACAAGTAATTAAAGAGATCAAATGTTTGCCCCATGTTGGTCTGGGACTTGGCCCATGTTGGTCTAGGACAAAAAAAAAGAATGTGCCAACTGTGGTTCTTGCCTAGCATGTCGTAAGAGGCGACTAATTGTTTACGGGCTTTTGGGTATGTGACTGAGTAGGCGAAGAGCTAACCACTTCTCCCTCCTTTTTCACAGCTTTCCATCCAACCCAGCCCACTGTCCCATGTTAGTCTGGGACTTAAAAGAATATGCCAACTGTGGTTCTTCCCTAGCATGTCGTAAAAGGCTACTAATGGTATATCGGGTTTTGGGTGTGTGATTGTGTAGGCGACAGGTTATCCGCTTGCCACTGCTTTTTCACACTTTTCCATCTAACCCAGCCATGCTTTATTATTACTTTTAGTTTTGCATTGAACGCGTTAATGCACCTAAAAAACCAGGATCCATAAATTGCGTCGTCTTTTGAGATTACAAAATAATTGTTGATGTCCTTTTTGGTGTTAAATTTGTTTATAACGAAATTTGTAGGAACTTATTGTTAGATTACATAAGTTTCTAACGAAACTCACTTACCAGCGAATCCGTTGACCACCATGGTGACGTGCGCCTCGCTCAGCCAGTTCGCGAACACGCGCATGGCGAACGTGGCCGCCAAGTACGGCAACAGTCTTATTTGCTGGAACACAACGAATTACTGTCACCAAACGTAGGTGATACCGATCATATGACATACTTTAGATAAGCTGTTAAAACGCAATGCTTGCATATTGAAGTAGTTAGGTATGTGGGACTTCCAAGGGTCTCATATCGGACACCTCTCCGACCTGATTATAGCCGGGGTATACACACTAAACATGGAGCGGTGGTAGCTCAATAATCAGGGCACGCGCCTCATAACCAAGGAGTGCGGCTTCAAACCCAAGCACGTACCTCTGGATTTTTCAAATCTATGTACGTATTTATACTAGTGATATAATAAATACGTACATAGATTTGAAAAATTTTTGTCGCTTCAATGTAATTACCAGACTCGCTAAATCTTGGATCATGGTCTAAGCGGACCCCGTCTACGCACGGGACATAACGCTAGAGATCTCCCTAGCGTCATCATCATCATCTGATGATGCACACGCAACATGAGCTGTATGTCATAAGCCTTATGAGACGCCGCGGGGTCCCTTAAAAAAGCATAGGACATTTCTATTTGGGTTTTGGCGAAAATGCGAGGCTGCGCAACAATAGCAATACCGCTGAGCCTAATAAATGATTTGTATTAACAAGCACATTGACACCAGTGGGGTACCTGCTGCTGGTATTCCAAGACCGGTGTCTCCAACGAGTCATCATCAGGGCCGAACTGCCTCCGCACCGCCGAGTACCGGATAGCGATTACGATTGCCTTCTGAAGGTACGCAGTCGATATTGTTGTGATGTGGACGCGACCACCTACAATGGGAATAGGATGTTATGAAATACTTAGATAAAGAATTCCTACTCGCTGCCTCCCTTCCTCGCTAGGAAAATGGCGTGAGGCTGGTTTAGGTTAGTATTTAGAATTCCTCGATTCTTAGTTCGAAAAAGTGAGGATCTAGATATACTATTAGAATAATCTTAGTGGTCCCCTAGAAGACGTGGGATTGTATTTTCATGAGATAAATAGTAATGTTAAAAAAATACATAGTAATTATTTACAATTAATTAACAATAATAAACCATATATTGTCCCATTTTGGTCTGGGACTTGAAAAGAATGTGCCAACTGTGGTTCTTGCCTAGCATGTCGTAAAAGGCGACTGATGGTATATCGGGTTTTAGGTATGTGATTGTGTAGGCGACGAGCTAGCCACTTATCACTGGTTTTTCGCAATTTTACATCTGACCCAGCCCGGTTTTATTCTTGGCTGAATATGGTTAAGGGAGCTTGCTGCCCCTTTGTCTCTGCCTACCCCTTCGGGGATTATGGGCGTGATGTTATGTGTTATAAACTATAAGGATTTATAACTCACATTACCTTAACCTTACAAACTTACATATCTAAGAGTTATAGCTCAGTCGCCATGTAGTTGATTTATAGAAATAGAACTTTGCCTCAACCAAATGAATATACATGTTTTATGTTTGACAGAACATTGGTTGAGACAGGGTGAACTCCTAATTAATATCGATAATTATACAGTCGTTAGCTCGTTCACAAGAAAGTCTGCTATTAGAGGCGGGTCACTTATACTATTAAGCAAGAAATTAAAATACAAAGAGCGTAAAGATATAGTTGCACTTTCAACTGAACGAACTATTGAAATATCATGTGCAGAGATTGAACAATTCATTATTGTATGCATTTATAGGCCTCCATCTGGAAATTAGCAAATTTTTGAGTCCATCATGGAAGAATTATTAAAAAAAGTATGTAATTGTAACAAAAAGATCATTATATGTGGGGATTTTAATGTAAATATTTTGGATTCATCTCAAAATTCAATAATGTTTTTGAATTTGTTTAAAAGCTATAATCTACATGAACTATTTTGCCAGCTTACAAGAATTACTCCTACATCTGCCACCTGTATTGATAATGTTTTTTGTAATTGTAATATAGTTGATAGGTCAATAATTAATTTTATAAATTCTGACCATAGCGGGCAGATTGTGGTCTTGGAACATGACCATAACACAGCTTCATCTACTTTCATCTGTAGACCAATTACAGCACACCGCCTGGATAAATTTAGGGAAAATATAGCTAAAAGAGTCTCGTTGTTACAGTTCAGGGATAGGGAAATTAATGATTCGTATAGCATGTTATTCAATTTAATTGAAAAAGAATTTGAAAGTGTTTTCACTAAGAAAAAAGTCACTATTAATAATTCTAAAACTAAATTTAGTGACTGGGCCACCACAGGTATCTTCACTAGTAGAAGGAAGTTATTTGATTTATATAACTTGAAGGCAAATTCAAGTGATCCAAAATTTGTTGAATTTGTTAGAAATTACTCTAAAATATTTAAAAAAGTATGTGCAGCAGCAAAATCTAATTATCTCAGGCTCAAGATTTTAAATTCTAGTGATAAAATTAAAGCAACTTGGAATATTATTAACAAAGAGACTTGTAAAAACAAAATACAAAATCACAAGCTCTCTTTAAGAATTGATAGTAAATGCCTAGACTCAGATGATGAAGTGGCAAAAGCTTTCGAATCATACTTTTCTAATGTGCCGACTGCAGTGACTCGTTTATTACCTTCCAATCCACACTTAGCAAATTGCATCCTTAAATCTAATGTAGAGGAATGCAAAACTGCTTTTAATTTTTGTCATGTCAATGATAAGATAATTATGAACACTTTTAAAGATTTAAATTTAAAGAAAACAGAAGATTTGTGGGGAATTTCAATGCATTTACTGAAACATATAATTGAGTGTATTGCCCCTATCTTATCAAATATTTTTAACAAATGTGTTGATTTGGGTCAGTTTCCTAACTTAATGAAATATAGTAAAATCATTCCTTTGTTTAAATCAGGTGACAAAAGTGACCCGTCTAATTACAGACCAATATCTATACTGCCTGCACTAAGTAAAATATTTGAAAAGATTATATTCAATCAATTAATATGTCACCTAAGAATAAATAATTTACTTCAAAGTAAGCAGTATGGATTTACCAAAGGGAAATCCACTACTGACGCAGGAGTAGCGCTTTTAAAACATATTTTTGAAGCTTG
Source organism: Glyphodes perspectalis (assembly GCA_951394215.1). Classification (NCBI taxonomy): domain Eukaryota; kingdom Metazoa; phylum Arthropoda; class Insecta; order Lepidoptera; family Crambidae; genus Glyphodes; species Glyphodes perspectalis. The sequence continues at coordinate 16,738,585 of OX596203.1, read as the reverse complement.
GGAAGGTAAACAGGATGCTGTTGGAATATTCTGTGATTTGTCGAAGGCATTCGATTGCGTCGACCACAAAACCTTGATAATGAAGCTACGTCACTATGGTATTTCTGGGAACTCACTTAGTCTGCTAAAGTCATACCTAACTGATAGGCTCCAAATCGTAAGTGTTAATGGAACTAACTCTTGTGGTGCCCCATTATCGATGGGAGTTCCCCAGGGCTCGATATTGGGACCTTTGCTCTTTCTTCTATATATAAATGATCTCCCATATTTTACAAGGGACTTGTGTGAGATAGTATTATTTGCTGATGATACTTCACTGATTTTTAAAATTAATAGACATAATGAATCTCTTGACGACGTAAATAACGCTCTCTCACGGGTTCTTCATTGGTTTTCAACTAATAACTTACTTCTTAACGCAAAAAAAACAAAATGTATTAAGTTCTCAATGCCTAACACAAGGCAAGTTAATACGTCAATTATTATGAATGATGAAGCACTAGATGTAGTTCAATCTACTGTGTTTCTTGGAATAACTATTGATGCTAAATTGCAATGGGGTCCCCATATTGCGGCTCTGGCAGGAAGACTTAGTTCAGCTGCATATGCAGTCAGAAAAATAAGACAATTAACTGATGTTGAAACAGCAAGACTGGTGTACTTTAGTTATTTTCATAGCGTTATGTCATACGGTCTGCTGCTGTGGGGTTCTGCGGCCAATATACAAACTATTTTTGTATTGCAGAAAAGGGCAGTCAGAGCCATATACGGCCTTAGACCACGTGACTCTCTTAGAGAAAAGTTTAAAGAAATTAAAATTCTAACCATAGCATCACAATTCATTTTGGATTGTATTATGTATATATTCAAAAATATTGAATCATTTCCTAAAAAGTCAAATACTCATAGTTTTAATACGAGAAATAAACACAAACTTGCTGTTCCAAATCATAGACTCCAAAAAAGTGGTAATTCATTTATTGGTCTAAGTATTAAAATGTTCAATAAACTACCACAAAGTATTTTAACATTACCCTTACATAGATTCAAATTATGCATTAAATCATTTTTAATGAGTAAGGGCTATTACAAGATCGAAGAATTCCTCAATGACAAAGATTTATGGTTAACTTCATAATGAATTGTTCATCTGCAGTGATATCTAGTCTTAAGTGTGGATTAATTAAGTTTACAAAATTGTATAATTGGCATTTAAAAGAGTAACTATCGAGTTTCTTGCCGGTTTCTTCTCGATAGATTCTACCTTCCGAACCGGTGGTAGTATTATGTGTTCTTTTTTTTGTATATTGACTATTTATAAGTGCTTTCTTGAAGCCTATATAAATAAAGATATTTTGAATTTGAATTTGAATTTGAATATATTTCTGAAAAACCTCATTATAGCATGTCTTATTAATGATTATGATATAAACGATACATTTAAAAACAACTTGATGAGTAGGGAACTGAACTACGAAGCGAATGCTTTAATGTCTATTTAAAATGTTCATTAATAATACAAACTAATTGGACGTGACATTGAAACTTCTATTGTGTGCAATGATTTTTGTTCATTAGCATAATTTTCGCCTACTTAACATAGTGGATACTAGCAGCGCCCCGCGGTTTCACCCGCGTAGTTCCCGTTCCCGTAGGAATACGAGGATAAAATATAGCCTATGTTACTCGCTGATAAAGTAGCTTTCTATTAGTGATAGAATTTTTTTAATCGGTCCAGTAGTTTCGGAGCCTATTCAATACAAACAAACAAACAAATCTTTCCTTTTTATAATATTAGTATAGAGATGTATTAAGGAACTTATCTCATTGATACGTGAAACAATATATTTCTTTCTCATTTCTGGTGTTTATGTTAATTTTGGCACAACAATAGCAATTCTGCATTAAACTTATACAGGTAACCCATAGGTCACATATTTTTTTGGCTGGCTCGATGGCGCATTCAGTAGTGACCCTGGTTTGGTAATGACCCTGTCCCATGCGCCAATAGTTGTGTGTTCGATCTACAAACATGACAAACATTCGTGTGATAAATACTTGTGTTTGTTCTGTGTCTGGATGTAAATATCCAATATTTAAGTATATATTTGTAATACCACTGTTGTTTCTGATATCCGTAACACAAGTGCTTAAGCTACTTACCTCGGAGTCAGATCAATGTATGTGATGTAGTCTGATAAACATTTATTTAAATATTAATTTTACCTAAACAATGTATTTGTCGTCATTAACATAGCTATAAGCCGTTTCCGATCAGTGTCCGCTTATACCGTAATTAAAATAGTTTGACTTAAAAAACTTGACTCGATAGTTTTAATTACTATTCAAACTGTTTTGGATCAAGTAAGTACCTTGGAATGGAAATCATTACATCACGCGCTGCACTGTATAATTAGGTACCTACCTACCCACCTACTTGACTTATTTTTGTTCGACTGCCTCGTTGGTCTAGTGGTAGCAGCAGAGATGTACAAAATACTTTTCGAAAAGTATTTAAATACAAAATGCAAATACTTTTTTAATATAGTATTTCAAATGCAAGATACAAAATGCTTTTGCCTTTTGTATTTAAATACTAAATACAAAATATGTATTTTCAAAATACTTTATTGAAATAAAATACTTTATGTGTGATGCTACCCAACACGACCACGAAAGATTACCATAATTTCAATGTGGTACATAGTCATGAAAAAAATTGTACTTTCTTGTACTATCAAGTTTAAAAAATGTACTCTCATATGTTTGCTGATAAAACATATAGACCGTGGTCGTGCTAGGTAGTACCTACCTTTCTGGCACGACCACAAATAGATTTTAGGTATTTTCAAAAACTTTAAGATGAAAAATTAAACAAATTTATTGTACTCAAATGTACTGCATAGTTGAACTTAATTTAATCAGTCTTTTAATTACTTACAATGTTACTCCATTAATCTTCCTAAGAAGGTCAAACAAAATAAAATATTTTTTTGGGTTAGCTATGTATTTTATTTTATAATTTACACGAAACACAAGTTTGGAAATAGGGTTAACTATATTTTTATTTGACACAAAAATTCTTAATATTTAGGTATTCTATTGTCAATTAGAAAGACTGTTTTTTTTTTTCATTTAAAAATTTTTTACCTGTGTTTTTCATTTAGCTTATTAAATTTTTTGTTTTCGATTTAATAGTGTGATGTGACTTTTAAAATAAAACTACCTAGTGAGACCCAAACAAGATTTTATTTAGTTTACCTTCTTGGGAAGAGTAATGGAGTAACATTGTGTTATTCATGTTGAGCGAAAACGGATAAAAGACTGATTTAATTGAGGTCAAATATGCAGTACATTTGAGTACAATAAATTTATTAAATTTGTCATCTTAAAGTTTATAAAAATACCTTAAATCTATTTGTGGTCGTGCTAGAAAGGTACTACCTAACACGACCACGGTCTTTATGTTATAACGGCAAAAATATGAGAGTACATTTTTTAAACATAAAAGTACAAGAAAGTACACTTTTTTCATGAATATGTACCACATTGAAATTAAGGTAATCTTTCGTGGTCGTGTTGGGTAGCATCACACAAATAGCTGCCAACACTGCAAAACGTAACAGTGACTTTGAGGATTGTCAAGAGAGGTCCCTCATATATTATTGGTCAGGTTTTATATGCGTTTTGTTTAATCTGTCATTTTGCGCATAGAATTTCAAAGCTGCTGCGCCACTAGTGGCCATTTTTTGTTTTTACTGAATCGCGGAATGCTTTAGAAAAATGAAGCTAAGAATAAAAAAGTATTTTGTATTTTACAAACCATTTTACAAATACAAAATACGTCTCGAATAGTATTTCAAATAAAATACAAAATACTTTTTAAAAAAAGTACTTAAGTACAAAATCCAAAATACGTATTTTGTATTTTGTATTTGTATTTTAAATACAAGTATTTCAAATATGTCACAACTCTGAACATGCGCCGCCTAAGGACCAAGAGGTCCCGGGTACGAATCCCGAGTCGGGCCAAAAATTTGTAGCTGGTTATTATTTCAATATTGAAATTACTTAGTAACAGTCTGGAGTCAGGAAGTTGGCAGTTAATCACCCCCGTGCCTCGTCAAGCACGTTAAGAAGTTGGTCCTGATCTGTGGTCCTACGCCTGACCTATCACCTCACTCGACTATGAGAGTGAAGGGATAGAGAGTGCACCTGTGTTTGCGCACACACTTGTGCACTATAATATCTCCTGCGCAGATGGCTAATCCTCGTTGAGATTGGCCGCCGTGCCCATGACAGATATCGATTAGGAGGACATTAGGTACTAAATACTACTAGTACCTACTAAATTATTAGATATCCTTATACCTATTTGTTATCATGTTATGAATTACTGAAACCTATATGTGGCCCCTTAAAAAAAAGGTTGACTATGACTGTGCTAACCTGACAATATGCCCATAGACGCGCCGAATCTCTTGTTGGGGTCCTTGAAGGGAGTCCTGTAGTTTCCATCATCGTCCACGCCGCCCAGCTTGTCCAGAGCGGCTTCCTTCGGCACGCGGTAGTTGTCGAACATGATAAACCTACAAATAGTTAGGTGTGATGTAACATCAAGATCTGAAGGTACAATTCTGATCAGATCTAAATGTCCAATGAAGTTGTTGAACGCTATTCAACTGTATTTCTTAGTACATATGGATAAATATCAGCTGTGATGCCCACCGTACTTCATCATCTTCCTAGCGTTATACCCGACATACATAACATCACGCCCATAATCCCCGAAGGGGTAGGCAGAGTCAAAGGGACAGCAGGCCCCTTTAACCACATTCAGCCAAAAACAAAACACGGCTGGGTTGTGAAAAAGTATTGATATCTGGCTAGCTTGTCGCCCATACAATCGCATACCCAAAACCCCATATACCATTAGTCGCCTTTTACGACATGCTAGACAAGAAACACAGTTGGCACATTATTTTTAAGTCCCAGACCAACATGGGGCAAATATATCCTTAGCAGGGATTTAGCGGATTTACCAAGTCTGATTATTATAATGAATCTGATATTCGTGAACTTTGGATTGGGAAACCGTACAACTTAAATAAAGGCATATGAGACTACTAATTTGTGAAAGTATATTTATAACTAAGTTTCTATCGACTTCACTCGTGCTAATGTAGATTTGTCTATGCCTGAGGAACACCACATTTTTATGTTTAAGAGGTACCGTAAATATTTTTTTGTATTAATAACATAATGTAAGCAAAATTTAATTGCGATCCCTAATTGACCCGTTAAATAATTACAGTCAAACTCACTTTGCCCTACATTAATAATTAGGATATCAATTATATGAGCTTTTTACATAAAAAATCTGACTATGCATAAGTGCTTTCTTGAAGCTCAAATAAAGACTTTGGAAATTTGAATTTCGATTTTCCTCACCCATTATCGATGCCGTTAAGGCCGATCTTCTCCCCAATGTCGCCGACGGTGACCCCAGGGTACGGCTTCAGCGTGGTGGGGTCCCTGATAGGCACCACGAACGTGTGCAGCCCATGGTTCTTGCCTTTGGAGTGCAGCATCGCATAGATGACCGCGTGGGTGGCGCATTTGCCTGCAATACAAGAATATACAAGGAATAACAATATAACATGGAAGTTTATTTTTTCGGATTAAGTCTCGTGTTGGTCTGGGACTTAAAGAGAATTTGCCAACTGTGTTTTTTTTTTTTTTTTAATTTAATATTTTTTTAAGACTGACGCACCAATTCCCTAGTCCCAAACTAAGCTTATAAGCTTGTGCTATGGATACTAGGTAAACGGATAGACATACTTAAATACGTTTATAAACATCCATGACTCGAGTACAAATATCCATGTTGCTCACACGAAATATTTGCCCCTAGCGGGATTCGAACCCGCGACCCTCGGTTTCGTGGCCAGGGTCTCTGACCACTCGACCAACGGGTCAGTCATGTTTCTTGCCTTGCCTAGCATGCCTACTTAACCTATTTTAATCAATTTTGCGCACCGTGTGCAGTTTGATCCAACTTGAAAGATAGGATAGTTTATATCTCAATTTATATTTGCAATCTTTTTTTATTGCAATGTACCCAAACGAAGTCGGGGCGGGTCGTTAGTATTATACTAAAAACAAATAACCGTAAACCAATCAATTGATGACTACTTACATAAATCTATTTTTAGAATACTAGAAGTTTTGTTGGTTAGAATACATACCCACATATTTTTTATTTAAACGTAAAACGTTCTACTATTCCAATTACCAATTGAAACGACGAAAGGTTCAAAGATCGGACTTTAAATAAATGCATGATAATATGACGCTATGCTTAAGTTTATACCGCTAGCTAAGCGGTAAAATATTTTATTTTAACTAACTAAACTTCACGCCATTTCCCTAGCAGGGTAGGCAGAGAGAACCGAACGCCATACGGCACGATCCTTATCCTTTTATTTTACCGTCGAGCAAATTGTATAATAGTGGTATTAACGTCGGGAACGATGGAAAGACATACACAACCAGATGATTACGGTGATATGTACATATCATCACGCCCGTAATCCCAGAAGGGGTAGACAGAGTCAAAGGGCAACTAGCCCCCTTAACCACATTCAACCAAAAAATAAAAGAGGCTGGGCAATAAATAAAAAAGTGCCAAAAAAAATTAAAATAAAACTAATGGTATATACCCCATATTCCATTAGTTTTATTTTAATTTTTTTTCGGATATGGAATTGTGTAGGCGACGAGCTAGCCACGTGTGATTACCTCACAGTATTCCATCTAACCCAGCCCAGTTTTATTTTCGGCTGAATGTAGTTAAAGGAGCCTGCTGTCCGTTTGACTCTGCCTACCCCTTCGCGGATTATAGACGTGATGTTATGTTTGTTGTGTAGATGGATTAAATAATGCAAGATAACGGCATATTATAATTATCAGTAAATAGGCGTAGCTGCAATCTTAATATTTTTTATAATACATTTATTTATACTTTATAGCAGTCTAGAGCAAAAGATATTAAAGGTATTATGTGTGTTAATTCTGATTAGATAAATATTAAATTGGCCAAAGGTTGGTTTTGCACAACGACATATAATAAACAAATCACCAAACTTTTGGGTTATGCTCAATTTATCTTTAACAGTTAATAAACTTTGCATTTTGCAATTGTATTTAAATAATTTAATTCACACATTCAAACTATATTAGCATTTTTTAACATAGCATAAAAGTGCTGAATCATTCATTTATTTATTCCTTGGTCAACTTATAATTGATATTAAAAAAACATTTCTTGTTACCTACATACATAACATCACGCCCATAATCCTCGAAGGGGCAGGCAGAGTCAAAGGGGCAGCAGGCCCCTTTAATCACATTCAGCCAAAAACAAAGTGGGCTGGGTTAGATAAAAAATTGTAAAAAAGTAGTGACAAGTGGCTAGCTCGTCGCCTACACAATCACATACCCAAAACCCGATATACCATTAGTCGTTTTTTACGACATGCTAGACAAGAACCACAGTTGGCACATTTTTTTTAAGTTCCAGACCAACATGGGACAATGGGCTGGATTAGATGGAAAATTGTAAAAAAGTAGTGACAAGTGGCTAGCTCGTCGCCTACACAATCACATACCCAAAACCCCATATACCATTAGTCGCCTTTTACGACATGCTAGGCAAGAGACACAGTTGGCACATTCTTTTTTTAGTCACCAAACAACATGGTTCTTGTTACCTGTCTGATACAAAAGACCTGGTTTTGTTAAATGTGATTGATTTCTGCCTAGTATACATATTCAAAGAAGTGGGATGTCCCCAATACTTACTGTCATAACTGACCTGGCTGACCAAAATAAAGTTAAATGTCAAAAGTAGAGTAAGAGATGTTAGATTAAATCCTAATAACTTACCTAAGCAACCAACCCAAAACTTGGCTGCCTCAAAATCTGGTGTATGCATAACAAATTGCTTGGTCTCCGGCAAATATGTAGCCATTGTCCTCATCCCCTTAGCATTGGAGCCATGAGCCACCTCTGTCAACGCAAAGCACCCCCCAATCTCGCCTTTCTCTAGCTTCTCCAAGAGCGGGTAGTGATGTTCTCTTCCATTCCCTCGGATAGCATTGGTACACATACGGAAGGTGAGGGACAATTTAACAGTCATCGAGCTATCGAACATGAAGTTAGCTTCAGATTCTGCAGCAACATTTCTTGGATCTTCTAATATCTGGAAAAATAGGACTTAAGGAAATATCTTAATGGTTTTTAAGTAACACAAATTTATATTATTAAATAAAAATATGTAGGAATTAAATATTGATACAAAAATACATACATAGGACCACGCCTGCAATCCCTTAAAGGGAAGGCAGAACCAAAGTGGCAGCAAGCCCCCTCAACCACACTCAGCCAGAAACAAAACCATTATTAGCCGCCGTTTACGATATCACTGAGTAACGAACACAGTTGGCGCATTATTTTTAAATCCCAGGCCAACATGATATAAAAATGATGACAATTATGTATTTATGTAGATTAGTGATGTCAATCAAATCTATAATGATATACTTAAGTGTAAAAATAAATAAAAGGTAATTTAAAAGTTACAAATTATTAATTAAATGAATTCTCCAGATTGACACCAATTCCCAAGTTCCAAACTAAGCTTTTAAGCTTGTACTATTGTTACTAGACGAATAGATAGATATACTTAAATTCATTTATAAAATAAACATTCGTGACACAAGTACAAATGTCCATGTTCATCACATAAAACATTTGCAGTTTCGTGGCTAGGGTCTCTAGACCAACGGGTAGTTTAATTAATAAATACTTACTTTTTCTACTGGGAGATAATTTTCATTGTACAATGTGTACATGCGCTGGATTGCAACATGCCGCTCCTCATCCAATGGCAATGATTTATCGGCATGTTGAAACATTGGGTGTCTTTCCATGAAGGTCCATATACTATGCTGACATAAACAAGATATAGTTTAAATAAAAAAAGTGCTTTAAGTACTTATTGTAAAATCCAGTGAATAAATATTTAGTGTACATGAAAACAAACTTAGTACAATCTAATTAGTCCTTAGTGATTATAAAATTTTATAATTTATAATGTACTTATGTATTTCTTTATTTTTTGTTACTTAAACAATTATTTCATAGAAATATAATCCATTAGAAATCATTACTTAAATGAATTACTTAAATTGACATTAAAAACAAGTATGAAAAAAAATCCGGCCTGTATTAATCACAGACTAGTCAAAAAAGAAGGATTCCACACCAATAACTTAATATTGAGGCATCTGCAGAGCACCAATAACTTACATTACAAATTGACATAAGCGCTCCAAATTTATTTTATCTTGTATCCATATGTCTCACTTAGAATGTCACATGATTAAGGGTAGCTTAAATTTAAAAGGTATATTAACATCAAAGTTGTTAATTAAGTACTTACTTTTAGATCAATTGTGTTTAAATTGTCATAAACCAGTTTCATACGACGCCAGTCAAACGAAGCTTTCTTCCTGTATTCATCCAAGCGCCCAGTCGGCAAATCTGGGAAGTACTTCCTCAATTCCTCATCCGTCGGGAGTTTTCTATTTGGCTTCATGGTGGGAATTCCTTCTACAAACCGAAAAAAAATTATGACTATGTGCTGGCAGCTTACACATAAATATGAATTCAAGTTATTATTACATACTTTAAAATAGGGAGCTTCACTTCGGCTATCTGGTTAACAATGCATGATAATGGTGATAAACAAAGTCATAAATATTAATCAAGTTTATTTAGAACGATGTGTTGATAACAAGTACTTTCGAACTGTTTTGAACTTTGGAACCTGGTTTTCAAGTTAGTTAGTTAGTTAAAACTTGATAAAAAAGAAACTTTTTGCATATGTATGTATAGTGTTTTTTTCTAATTAGAAATTCGCACCTCAATCGTAATAAGTTCTTTACACACCTTGAACACAACAAGATTTATAGAATCTTATAATTATTTTTTTTTGTATATAACAATAATATAATTCAAAACTTGTAAAATTATTAAATAAATAGTTTTCAAAGTTATGTTAACAAACAACCCCAGAGACCCAATATAGACAATAGATAGACATAAATAAATACGATACGACCTTCGAACCCAGCTGATGAATTTGACAAATCACGTCATATAGTGAAGTGATTGAATAACGTCGTACGTATGTAACCCATTTATTTAATATTGGATAATGTAGTTAGTTTTTAAATAAAGTGTATAGCTTTAAATAGCTCAGTTCTGTTTGAAAAAAGTTCAATCATTATGTTGATAATTCATGAATTATTTACTTATATTAAGTTACTTAAGATATATTTTCACAATAATACTAATACAAAATAGGTAGTATAATATGTTTTATGTTCTTACATCGTTTGTTTTATTACTGTTAAATATGCCACATTATATCCTATCGGTTTTCTCTGCCTACCCCACTAGGGAAGTGGCGTGAAGTTTAGATAATTAGTTAATATCCTACAAGATTCATTTTATTAGTATTAGAAACTGTTATTTACTGACTGTAATGGTCTTAAATGATAACGTCACTAGATTTATAAATGAAACTCGCGTGTTATGTTGCCTCGGTTAAAACAAGAGTCTATGTATTTCTTAATTTTACATTTAGGGATTATTATAAATATAGAATGTACTTACAAATGAAGCCATTTGTAAAACGTTCGTTACATACATCACATTGGAAGGAAGCATCACTAGAATCACGTTAGGTTCCGAATTCTTATGCGTTCGTTCATATTAAAAACGCGTTCGTTCCAATTAAAAACATAACTTCGATTAGTGTATCACACAATATTTACCTTATAAATAAAATATATAAATCTTATCTTATCTTAACATCACGCCCGTGATCCCCGAAGGGGTAGGCAGAGTCAAAGGGGCAGCAGTCCCCTTTAACCACATTCAGCCAAATAAAACTGGGCTGGGTTAGATGGAAAATTATGTTAAAAATATATAAATTATAAAAAATAAAGATTTTTGGATTACATTAAAACAGCCATATGTTATTTTAAAACAATACCAAATTTGGCTTTAGTCTATCATTAGATTGAGCTTACTCTGGCATATATATTTTGTAATATTAAACAACGCGCCTACGTTCATTCGGAAATCTCCAATGGGGCAATAAAAATGACTGAGATGACAGCACTATTCATTGATGTTATTAAACGATAATGTCAGTTGGTGACAGAACGAATCTTTGTTATTTGTTTACATTTAGAGTTTCTGTATTTTGAAAAAAAAACAATAAAAAGAACTTAACAAATTGTGATTATTGTGTTATCTATGTGCCTTTGGATAAAGCTGTTTGAATTGGACAATATGGAAATATGTAAGTGTACTGTTTACATCTTCAGATTGAATGTTACAGATAAACGAATGTATTTGATCATTTTGTAAATTAAAAGCAATTGAATCACGAATACACTAAATGGAAATAGGCTTTTTTTGTAAAGAGCAACATATTTATTTCAATAATTCCTCTGGAAGTATGTATAATATGACTTGATCAATTGTAACAAGAGGTTATACTTAATGGATAACTATTTTACTGCCGATCTTAATAGTCAGACTGCCTTACTAGTCTGTTGATCGTGTATTTTTCGCATTAAGTTGCATAGGTTACTGCTGTATCTTTAAAGTGAACGGGGTCAGCAGGTTAAACTTTAGTAAATCTAATTAAAGACAAAAGATTATATTGTTTTTTTATTTGTATCGAATAGGCTCCGAAACTACTGGACCATTTTGAATAATTCTTTCACCAATGGATAGCTACTTTAACAGCGAGTAACATAGGCTATATTTTATTCCTGTATACCTACTGGAACGGGAACTACACGGGTGAAACGGCGGGGGGCTGCTAGTTGTTGTCTATAAAGCATTTAAAGTGAAATTATACCGCAAACAGTGTAACCATCATGTCTCAAAAGAGCAGTGGTAGCTCAATGGTAAGAACACATGCGTAATAACCAAGAAGTGCGGCTTCAAACCCGAGCATGTTCTATTGGAATTTTAAAATCTATGTAACAATTTTGTACAACTAGCTTGGCGGTGAGGAAAAACATTGTGATGAAACCTGCAAATTCAAAAAACTTTGCATTTGTAACCATAATACAAAAATTGTCTGCTAAATCCTGGATCATGGTGTAAGCAGACCCTGTCTTAGCACGGGATGTAACGCTAGGAAGATAATGCTACTACATTGATGAGTAAAATTTTCACTTTCTTGATTTTTTTAAAATTAATTTTACTGTCAGGCCTGTGCTCTGTATTAAATTTTGAGACTCATTGTTCAAACATTTAATATCTATTTTTCTAATATTTTTATAAGTAATTGCTATTTTGATGATCCACATCTCAAATCTAAGATGGTGGTACTTATGATGCGGCCAATTAATAAATTATCCAAAATTAAAGTAATTAAATCAAAAATAAATAGATCTGACTCTGACTGAGGTAAGTAACAGGACAGGGTCACTACCGAATGCAAAATTAAGGTTTATTATTATAAAAAGAAATATATATAAGTAATATAAAAAAAAAACTTCTTTCAATTAAGTGGTAATGTTCCAAATATCCGCAGATATCCAAGAAAAAAGATTCGTATCCGTTACTTGTCTCGCGGATCTTTAACGGATCTTTAACCTTATTAATTTTAATTGTTTTGTTAATTTAATTAATTGAACGATTGAGTAAAAAAAAAGATACGTATCCGTATCCGCGGAGCTTGGCACCAAATATCTGTATTCGGATCCGTATCCGCAGATATACATTTTTACCGATCCGGCACATCACTACTTTCAATGTATGTTAAATGTAGTTCATTGGCGATTTTAGTTTTGAATGCAATTCAATATCTTAGGAAAATGTAGATGTTAAAATCGATTTTCTAATGTTGTATTGATTAAGAATTCGTTTGCATTTTAAACAAAATCACCTATATCTAGTCATTAACTAACAGCACGCCAATAATCCCCGAAGGGGTAGGCAGAGTCAAAGGGGCAGCAGGCCCCTTTAACCATATTCAGCCAAAGTCTAGTCATTAAGCCAGGAAAATTTACTTCACAGCGTCCATGCTGTTTCCCGGAGTGTCGTAAACAAATGATGGGTTACGATGACTAACTCTTCAACTTCCGGGCTCAAACCCGGACGCTTTAAATTTTTAATAGTCTAGGTACGAATTTATACCACTAGCTCGCTGGTGATTGATAATATCAGCAGTTTGGGAATTAAAATTCGAAGGTAACCCATGATGATTGTTTGATTTCCCTATCTGAGGATTACGATGGTAGGATATCAGTGTCGAGAACTGAAACCTCCTTGGCACCTCATTACAGATTTATTCTTTTTTCATCGTGCGTTCGAATTACGCTCGTCTTTTGTTTTCATTGAAAAATTTACTTCTGATTTATACCTCGGCCATACTTTTGTAAATTATTCTATTTTAATTAATTAAACTACTTTTACCTACGAATTGCCTAGTTTTTAGACACAATACCAACGACGTCACCAATCCCAGGCGGTCAACGTGCAAGCTGTTACAACCGAACTTGCTAAATCCAAGATCATAAAACTAGAGTGTCCCTACAAAGAATGCGACTAACGCTGTACATAATATACATATAATATGAATAAGTATTCTGTAATTACAAAACCTGTATTACTATTAAGATGTGTAAGGATCGTGCCTTAAAGCGTTCGGTTCTCTCTGCCTACCCCGCTAGGGAAGTGGCGTGAAGTTAAGTTAGTTAGTTAGTATTACTATTATAGTTTCAAATATTCAGGCATTCTATAAAAAATTATTGAAGATGTCTTCTTCTATCTCTATCTGGGATAAATAAATCTATGGCCTGTTCAGCCTTGTAAGGCGGTTTATACACATGGTTATTTGCATTATAAGCTCTTTGTTAAAAATTGCAACATAACAACATCACGTCCATAATCCCCGAAGGAATAGGTAGAGTCAAAGAGGCAGCAGCCCCCTTTAACCACATTCAGCTAAAAATAAAACTGGGCTGGGTTAGATGGAAAACTGTGAAAATTGTGAAATCACATATGCAAACCCGATATACCATTAGTCGTTTTACGACTAGGCAAGAACCATAGTTTTCACAGTTAAAATTGCGAACTTATTTTAAAACGCATTTTATATTTGATGACGGCTGACCGGGACGTATGGAAGAGGAAAACATGCTGCGGCGACCCCAGGTGAAACTGGGAGAAGGGCAAGAGGATGATGACTGTAATTTCAGGAATAAATTACCACCATGGTGTGAAATACGGTTAACGTAACCCAAACCTTATCAGTTTTCACTCCAATTCTTTGACGGGGTAAGTAGGGAACCGGGCGCTATATGATTCGGTTCTTTTAAATTTATAGATCTTTTCATATATGGTTCTTTCTTATCATTACCTTTTGTTAATACACGACCATCATCTTCCTAGCGTTATGTCCCGTGCTCAGACGGGGTCCGCTTAGACCATGATCCAGGATATAGCGAGTCTGGAAATTAAATTGAAGCGACTGCCGATCTGACCTTCGTTATCCTAAGATAGGGGAACCAGACAATTTTTGGATCATGGTTACAAATCCAAAGTTGTTTGAATTTGCAGGTTTCATCACGACGTTTTCCCTTACCGTCGAGCTAGTGGTATGAATACGTACATAGATTTGAAGAATCTAGAGGTACGTACCCGGGTTTGAACCGGCACTCCTAGGTTCAGAGGCGCGTGTCCTTACCATTGAGCTACCACCGCTCTTGTTAATACACGACCAATTTGTTGTATTATGTAGGACCGTCCGTTAAAAAATCTCTTTAGACACTTTATAATCAGCAACCATCAAGCTTTCTTCAACCATTCCGATCAACCAATCACATCACAAAGTAACCGAACGCCTTATGTATCTTCCATTTCCTGCTATATGTACCCATCTCGTCTGCAGTGCAAACAGCCTTAGTTTCATTGAACAAAATAAAAGCGTGCAACTAGTGCAATCCAATCACGATGGAGACTGCGCAGCGCACAGACCGCACCTAATAGGCTCCGTTGGCTCGATTGGCTTTTAAACTCTTTTGTATCGGCGTTGGACGTTTAATTGTGAAGAAATCTATCTCATGCAAACATTTACTGTGTTCGAACGGAGCGGTACATTGCATTTGATTCAATTAGTCTGATTGACCGCGTTATATGATAGTCATTTCGAAGCAACTAGGAGATTTGATGGTCAAAACTTATTCCGTCTGGGAATGGGGCTGAACGCGTTTAAGAAGAACAGATTAGATTAAGAACTTCTTTTTTTTTATGTCCATTAAAAATGTGACCTATTTAATAACGATTTATATGTCACCGCATTCAATAAAATCTGATGAGAAGATAACGCGTCATCAAACGAAAATAAAAATATACGTATGTACATATAAACGTGGGTTTTTATTGCAGTACATACCATCTTGAATTGATTTATCAAATCTGAGCTGGGGTCTTAGGCACTTTTGGGAACTTCATCATCTTCCTAGGGTTATGTCCCGTGTTTAGACGGGGTCCGTTTAGACCATGATCCAGGATTTAGCGAGTCTGGTAATTACATTGAAGCGACTGCCAGTCTGACCTTCGTAACCCTAAGATAGGGGAACCAGACAATTTTTGGATCATGGTTACAAATCCAAAGTTGTTTGAATTTGCAGGTTTCATCACGGTGTTTTCCTTCACCATCGAGCTAGTGATATAAATACGTACATAGATTTGGAAAATCCAGAGGTACGTGCCCGGGTTTGAACCCGCACTCCTCGGTTAAGAGGCGCGTGTCCTTACCATTGAGCCACCACCGCTCTTAGGTTAACTTTAGGGAACTTATAAAATAAAATTGATCGCTCTTGATCTCACTTATTGTTTCCGACTAAAAATTGCATTTCTATTATAAGATGCAGTACTAAGATGGCTGCTACAGACAAGTTATAAACCGAAATTGCTGTTTAAAGAGCAAACCCGCCGAGACTTTATTCGCCTATTACATAGTAAGGGTGCCATCTCACTATCCACCTCGAGGTTAATTTTGCCGAATCACCACCGCACGTCCCGCGTCTGAACACTAAAACAAACGTTGGGCTCACAAAAATGAAATATTTTACGACGTCGTCGAAAAGTCGACGAGTTCCCAGTTGGGCACTTGCCCCGAAGTGACCGGCATCAGGCGATTGGACGCGAGTTTGAAACGCGTAAAACAGTTTGGTGTTTTAGATTTTAGAGGCGATGTCATTTTACAGTGTCAAAGTGACGAGGTATCTGCATGAAAAAGAAGTTTTTTTTAATACAAAAAAGAATGGAGTTCAATCTTTTAGCGTTTTAAATATAGCTGGAACTAAAAAAGCGATTTAGGTACCCGTGTCTTCCGATTTTTTTAATTAAACAAAGGGATATCGGAAATAGTTGTGTAGTAGTAATTTCATTACTATATCATTGTCGAGTTGAATTGTGTCTAGAGCGGTGGTAGGTCAGTGGTAAGGACACGCGCCTCTCAACCGAGGAGTGCGGGTTCAAACCCGGCACGTACCTCTGGATTTTTCAAATCTATGTACGTAGTTATACCACTAGCTCGGCGGTGAGGGAAAACATCGTGATGAAACCTGCAAATTCAAACAACTTTGGATTTGTAACCATGATCCAAAAATTGTCTGGTTCCCCTATCTTAGGGTTACGGAGGTCAGATCGGCAGTCGCTTCAATGTAATTACCATGTACCAGATGTACCAGACTCGCTAAATCCTTGATAATGGCTTAGCGGACCCCGTCTAAACACGGGACATAACGCTAGGAAGATGATTTAGAGTTGAAGTGTATTTAGACACCGCAACGTGTCTATTCTCTCGAATAAAAGCTAAGAGAAGAGTCCAAGTTGCAGAAGCAACCGTCATCACCCTAGACATGATGAAAACTGATTGTAGATACTTTATTATACACACCTGTATTGATAGAGGCTTCTACAGTATACCACTTATAAAATAGATATATAATTTCTGATCTGGTCTTTATTTGGGTGGAACTTTCAATACATAATTACTAATAGGTTAAATAGACCCTAGATTTAATATTTTTGTTGCCCTTTGCAAATTTACGCCTCAGACTAATAACTAGTGCTAAGCCTCAATATTCGATCAAAAAAACAAAATACCAATCGAATGAAGTGCCATATTGTTGCAACAATCCGCGTTGTTCCCGGAACCCGGAAATCCCGACAAACAGAAGACAATGGGGAACACTGAATAGCCAATCAGACTGATTGATTTGCACTTCATCTCAACAAATTGTACTTTTGTTCTGTGCTGGCGAATTCCGATAGTATTTTAAGGTTATTGTTTGGTACATTAGGTTTCATAAGGCGTTGGTCGGACAGTGTTTTGATGGGTTGAATTAATTGTTGTTAATTAACTAGATTTTGCATTTTTCTTTGTTTGCTTTGCACTGCGGAATGTATATTATGTTGCGCTATTTCCCCCTGGGGTAAGCAGAGATTATATCCTTCCATTTGTTGCGTTCTTAACTTATAATGTACTGTAATATTAAGCTCGATAGCGCATTCGGTAGTGACCCTGCCCCATGCGCCATGAGTTGTGGGTTCGATCCCCACCCAGGACAAATATTCTTATGATGAATACTTGTGTTTGTTCTGTGTCTAGGTGTTAATATCTAATATTTAAGTATATATTTGTAATACCACTGTTGTTTCTGATATCCGTAACACAAGTGCTTTTAAGCTACTTACCTCGGAGGCAGATCAATGTATGTGATGTAGTCTGATATTTATATTTATATTTATATTATATTTACTGTAATATTAACCCCCAACACCTTGTCAACACATTATGCAAGCAATTATTAAGTAATTATTCTTTTTATGCATGTTCTAACTTGAGTCCGAGTAGCAATAAGCTTACTAGACCATATTCAGCCACAATTAGACCTGATTGATTTAGGTTAGATGGACAACTATGAAGAAGTAGTGACAAGTGGCTAGCTCGTCGTCTACATAACCTTCGGCAATCTCGATGTTTGTGGGTTCGATCCCCACCCATGACAAATATTCGTATGATGAAAACTTGCGTTTATTCTGTGTCTGGGTGTTAATATCCAATATTTAAGTATATGTTTGTAATACCTATGTTGGTTCTGATATCCGTAACACAAGTGCTTAAGCTACTTACCTCGGAGTCAGATCAATGTACGTGATGTAGTCTGATATTTAAAAAAAAAAATAACATAATCACTCTTTTGGAGTCCCAGTCATATGATTTTAAGTGACTAATATTAAGTCAAGAAAAAAAAATCCTCTGTAATTCGACATTACGATAGTCTTTAGTAATCTAAATAAACCTGAATTTCCAATTTCACTAGCTTTTATATTCGAAAACCTCTATAAGCTTTTGTATTATTCCTGAATGGGAACCGAACATTGAACGAACGTTTTCACAAAAATCATGGGCAGTTTTTCCTCCCAACTTTCTTCAAATATAATAAGAAAGAACCAAAAGAATATCCGCGGAAAGTCTTTTCTTCCGCCAATACTTCCTTAAGGTGCTTTCCGAGTTATTACAAGTTGGGAACTGTACTTACCAGCTTTGCACGCACGCATCGCTCCGGCTACGAGCTTGCTACGAACTACGGGACTAGAAAAGTTTTAGCGCTCTTGCTACGAGCCCGTACCTCGTCGGTTTCAGAACAGTCAAGGAAGTGTAGACTTGTGTGTAACTTTGGGCTACGCTTTTGAATTTATGACGTTGCAAATGTACCTTTATATATTTGTGTGTTTAGACCAATTAATGTTATCAATATGTATATTGTATATGTAAAAATCAATGCCACTTTTCGTTGTAATTTTATAACTCAAGAACGGGCTCACCTATCCAAACCAATGCTTAGGCTTTGTTCGGACTATTTAGTAGATGGTTTATGTGAAGTTTGCACAAAATCGGTAGAGCGGTTCTTCATTTATCACTAAATACGTAGCGAAGCACGTACCGGGCCGCTAGTCTTATAAGTATATAAAAAATTAAATTGATTTCTGTTCGTTGGTCTCGCTAAAATTGGAGAACGGTTCGACCGATTTGGCTGATTTTGATTTTTAAATATTTGTAATCTTCCAGGGAAGGTTACGGTAAGAAAATATGGAAACATTTCAAGTAAATTAATTTAAAAAAGAACCGAGAACGGGGCGTTACGAAGTGCGCCGGCACAGGTAGTATTTAATAAAGAAGACTTGTTTATGTGCGTGTGCATTGATCTGTTTTGTAAGTTAAGTCCAGGTTTTAATTTTGTAAGAAAACCATTTTGACATATCATGCAATTTATTGTCTGTTACATGTCAGATTAAAATCTTTGTAGATCCGACCAAAATCAGGCGGATAATAAACCGAAATTATAAAAATGCACGTTATGGAGTTTAATTCCAAATCCACCCTAGGGCAAACAGTTATCTAAATTCAACACATGGGTGCGAACTTGTACGAAACAAATCCTATAGTGCTTTGACTAAATCTCTTACATTCATAATGACAGTTATGGCATAAAACGGTCTACATCTTTGCTTGAAAAGGTTCTTAACCATAAAAAGTTACGAACACCTTCCCGTAGGCGCACGCATCGTCTGTTACGAATATAGGTAAGTATCTAAGTCGTCACGTTCCGACTCCGTCGGGTCTGCAAAGTTTTCGACTTAGTACCGATCGGGACGGCGGGGGAGACGCACGTCCTTCGTCGCAAAGTTTGCCGCCAAAATGCACGCGAGAGGTACGGGGATACGTATGCGGGATTATTTTGTAATGTGCTGTTTTGGGATAGTTTAGGAGTTGTTAAAAAGTATTTGCGTTGGTTATTTGACTTCGATCTGATCAATTCTAGTTTTATTTGTGAAGTTTAATGGCATTCAAAGTTGTCATCTTTCGTTTAAATCGTTTAAAAAAACTATAGTTAATATTGGCTCAAATCGTGATTTCGTGAGGCATTTTTCAATGATTAACAGTTGTTTTCCAATAGTTTTAAAGTCAGACTTTAACATATTCCTTTACAGACCCGCTGCCAAAAGCCCTTCTTATCACTTGTTTTTGTTATCATCTTGATATTTAAAATTAATTTTATTAAATTTGTGCATTATTACTTGCTTCTGCTTGCCCACATAGACTCGAGAACTAAACACAAGAGCAATATCATCCTAGATCTTCCTACGGGATTATAAATTGCATAAAATTATCATGTGCTAGATTACATCAATTTCTTTGTGTGAACCAAAATTCAGAAAATTCTGTTCAGCCGTAGAAGCGCGATTGAGTGAGAAATATCCTCACATACAAACCTTCACGTTAATTATAACCAGTGGTCGCGCACTGGTCGAAATTTGACCATTATTAATAGATTTTTTAATTATTATTTATTGCTAAATATTAGCCTTCTGCACTCCTTCTCCATATAAACTTTAACTGTGCCAAATCTCATACTCTTCCGTCCGCGTAATTCTTATAAAAAGGGGTACACAGTTTTTGCTTCACGTGTTAATATATGTATAGATTACGTATATTTTCACATTAGTAGGGTAATGTAATGTTTTAAAACATTAATTGAATGTAATTTTTTTTCAATTACTGTTTCTAGTGATATTGCATAACGGAATGACAAATAGGAAAGTAAATATAATAGTAATATGAAAGAGAAAAAAATACTCTAGAATAATTTAAAACCCAGTGCATTAATTCAGAGTAATCCTTGTTACAGTTGCAACGTTGGTGCTAATTCTCGCCTATGTTACTGCAGTCTCGTGTTTTGGTAAGTTATTTTTTTTTCCCTAAATTTCTTAATTACAAAATATTACGAGGCTAAAACATTTCGAATTCTTATCTTAGAATACAATCATATGTTTTAATATGGTTCTGTCTCTATGTCAATAAAACGAATAGTAAACATAAACTTTAGTTAGAAATTCAATAAAATATTTTAATTCATTCTACAAGAGCTTTTACATTTTTATAGAACTCTTCTGCAACAACGCGACATGAAATCACATTTTTTGTTCGAATGATTTAGTACGCACACGTTCGTACAAGCTTTATAAGTTAAGCTTTATTGTAAAAACAATTTTAAATTTAAATTTTTAAATATAAATATCAGACTACATAACATACATTGATTTGACTCCGAGGTAAGTAGCTTAAAAGCACTTGTGTTACGGATATCAGAATCAACAGTGGTATTACAAATATATACTTAAATATTAGATATTAACACCCAGACACAGAACAAACACAAGTATTCATCATAAGAATATTTGTCCTGGATGGGGATCGAACCCACAACTCTTGGCGCATGGGGCAGGGTCACTACTGAATGCGCCGTCGAGCCAGTGGCGGATTTACAATTTTGGTCGTATATAATAACATTAACAATAAACGGGGGCGAAACCGCGAGCACAGCTAGTCTTGTATAAGACGGCTTATCAAGCCCGATTACTTTGACGCGTATGCCATGTTGACGCAGAATCATTCCCATTTCGCCATCCAATGCTGTTTTAACTAAAAGGAAACACAAATATTAATCCGGCAACATCAAAGTGAGGCGAGGCGACACAAATCTCGCCGGGGGCGGGCAATCAAATGAGCGGCGCGGAGTGTTGACTTGGCTCCTGCATCGATTGATTCACCTTGGAATCGAGTGCAAACGAATCGTGTTTATTACATGTGGAAAGAGCTGCTTATATACGTACATATGTAAACACTTACGTACATATAAATTGTTAAGCCTGCAATCTTCGAAGGGGTAGGCAGTGGCCTAGCGTGGTCGGGGCAAGAGGGCCGGCCCGCCCCGGGCGGTACATGTTGGGGGCGGCAAATTTAAAATAACTCATCAACTTTTAAAGATTTAGTCGGTCCTCTGGGTTACAATGCTGTGGGTCGCTCCACCCCCGGGGCTCCCTGAGTCCAACATTTTTAATATCCACGAAATCGAGTGTCGTGGGTTCGAATCCGCTAGGGACAAATGTTTCGTGTGATGAATTTGGACTTTGTACTCGAGTCATGGATGTTTATAAACGTATTTAAGTATATCTTATTCGTTCACGTAGTTTCCAGAGCACAAGCTTATACGCTTAGTTTGGAACTAGGGAATTGGTGTGTCAGTCTGGAGGATTTACAATTTAATTAATTCTGGAGAATTTAGATGGTAAATTGTAGAAATGTAGTGAGTGATAAGCGGTCAGCTTGTCGCCTACGCAGTCACAAACTCATTAAGCAATATACCTTGTACTATACTATGTTATAAATAAATAAATAAATAAATATCAGACTACATAACATACATCTGACTCCGATGTAAGTAGCTTAAGCACTTGTGTTACGGATATCAGAATCAACAGTGGTATTACAAATATATACTTAAATATTGTATATTAACACCCAGACACAATGTTTGTCCTGGAGGGGGATCGTACCCACAGCTCTTGGCGCATGGGGCCAGGGTTTCTACCGAATGCACCATCTAGCCAGGCAAATGTAAAAAAATATAATAATAAGGAAACACAGTATATTTTTTCTGTTTGAAACCGGCATGGGACCGTAACGATCTAGAGTTGCCATTAGTTGTTCGTTTCTAGTTGAATAATTAAAGATTCTATAGAATCTAGGTGAAGTACATACATACATACATAACATCACCCCCATAATCTGAAGGGGTAGGCAGAGTCAAAGAGGCAACAGGCTCTATAACCACAGTCAGCCAGAAACAAAACTGGGCTGGGTTAGATGGAAAATTGTGAAAAAGTGGTGACAAGTGGCTAGCCTGTCGCCCGCACAATTACATACCCAAAACCCGATACACCATTAGTTGCCTTCTACGACTTGCTCGGCAAGAAACACAGTTGGCACATTATTTTTATGTACCTAGAGCTACTGCTCAGGGACTTAAAAATAAAGCACTTTACCTAGAGAGCTAAAGTGCTTTATTTAATTTATATTGCTATATTTTATTTGGGTGCGATCTGGATTAATCTGTGACTAATATAGAACGTTAGTAAGTCTATATATAGTAACCATTTTTATTCCATGGATAAAAATAATAAGCACCATGCGAATTAAGCCTATCCCACCAGAAAAATCTAAAAATGAAGAATGAATCGTTTATCGGAAAGTGCGCTTACATCGCGCCTCCGGCATCTAGTGGCGCGCCCACGAATCATTGCCCGCCTGCCATGAATAATGCAGTGCGATCGTCTCACCTACGACACATTAAAATCGCATTGGGGTGTTTTATGATGCCCTCGGGGAGACGTATGCTAAGGAGATTAAGCGCGGATTTGTGTAAGATTTAAATGAGGAAAGAATTCCACTGGAATCTTTCGTTTTGAAACGGAATTTGGGCCTTATTTATTTTTACATAATTTACTTTTGATTAGGTACTATTTATATGATTTTAAACTTTCGCGTTGCATTATCACTAGAAACACTACTAACGGGACTAAACGCGATATGCATTATGTAGTACACTAGCTTTTTCTAACGACTTCGTCCATGTTTGTTCAAAATTTGATGTAGATTGGACCAAGGAATCACGTTGTCCCATACAAACTTTGCCCCCCCCCCCCCCCTGCCTACGTCGTCATACAAATAACACACCCGTCAAGTTTCAGGTTTCTACGATCAGTGCTTTAGGCTGTGCGCTGATCTGTCAGTCAGTCATTCAGGACAAAGCTTTTTATATATATAGAAGATAAGTTCGGTTCTATCTGCCTAGGAAAGTGGCGCTAGGGAAGTGGCGTGGAGTTTAGTTAGTTTAGGTAGTTAGTTAGAAGATAAGTACTTACTTGACGTCTCGGCCGTGTTGCTACGACCTTGGTCACGAGCGGACTGGCGTCTTTTTAGTTGACGTTTAACCGAATGTTCTCAAAATAGCATGATATGATTATACTTACTTACCACTCATTCCTGCATTCCCCGAAGTGGGAGGCTGAGTCTAAAGAGCAATAAGCTACCTAAACCAAATTCAAACAAAAACAAAATTGAGCCGGATTAGATCGGAAATTCTAAAAATACGTTACGGCGTTAGGTGTGTTCCTCTACCGCTCCCAAAATAATAATCCGATTTCGATGATTACGATTACGTTACGGTGTTAGGGGTGTTCCTCTGTCGCTCCCAAAATAAGAATCCGATTGCGATGATTACGATTACGTTACGGTGTTAGGGGTGTTCCTCTGTCGCTCCCAAAATAAGAATCCGATTTCGATGATTACGATTACGTTACGGTGTTAGGTGTGTTCCTCTACCGCTCCCAAAATAATAATCCGATTTCGATGATTACGATTACGTTACGGTGTTAGGGGTGTTCCTCTGTCGCTCCCAAAATAAAAATCCGCTTTCGATGATTACGATTACATTACGGTGTTATGGGGGTTTCCTCTGTCGCTCTCAAAATAAAAATCCGATTTCGATGATAACGATTACGTAACGGTGTTAGGGGTGTTCCTCTGTCGCTCTCAAAATAAAAATCCGATTTCAATCGATGAATGAGGTTTTATTTACGTTGAAATCGGTTAACAACATAACACTATTATGCAGAATTGAAAGGAAGACCTATTTTTCAGAAGTTGAATAAATAGATCGATCGATTAATTTCGAACGTTCATTTGCTACAAAAAATCGAAATGAGTAAAACCGCGTGGCAAACCTAGTTCGCTAAAATAAACACTTAAAAACGGGAATAAAACAATCTCCATTGTTGAGTTCCGCTAACATTTAACAAGTGGAAGCTTGCAAACCTTTTCTCTAACTTCCAAATCCTCTTAGCGAGGATACCTTCGTCACGACTCAATGCTTTAAGTAACTCCTAAGTTTGTTATCAGCTCGGTGCAGGACTCACCACGGAAGTGACCTGGTGCCATGATGAATGCTTGAGGGTATATTTGAATAAATAATATTTCAGCTAGGTTAGGAGCGGAGGTGGGCATCATCCGTCTCAAATGCAAGGAGTGTAGTTTCAAAGCGAGATCCATGGATTTTCCAAATATGTAAACATGAGATTTGGGATTGAATTTTTACCAATAGTTAGAATTTCAGAGAAGTCATCATAAGGAAACATGTTATTTATTCTATAATTAACTATGGTCTCTACAATAATTATATTATGTCTCTATTACCATCATCCCTGTCTTATGAGACACAGGCTAATCCAGCTATACTCACTGCGGCCCACAGGCCGCAGGCGACCCGCCAGGCCTTCGTTATTGGCCCACCTGAAGTTACAAAAATATATATATTTTTTTAATGAATTACGTTTTAATTAGAACCTACATTGTTGCTTGCGGCCCTCGACTCTATGACTGAAACGTGTTTGTGGCCCCTGTAAAAATAAAGGTTGAGTATAGCTGGGCTAAACCAATCTAGAAATTATGTAGGTATATAACAGTCTCTTTAATGTGATAACCATAGCAGTGCGTCTTGCGGTTACTCATTTGCATGGAGACATGGTAACACATAGGTTTTCTACGGCATTGTCAACGGAACCAATTACAGTAATAGTGCTTTCCATTGCTTCCGTTTCTTTCGCCAAGACTCGATGGGTCTTCGATGATGTATGTTTCCCAGAGTCGGATTAGCGTAAATAAATAAATTCTCCGGACTGATACACCAATTCCCTAGTTCTAAACTAAGTTATGAAACTAGGTGAACGAATAGACATACTTAAATACGTTTATAAACATCCACGACTCGAGTACAAATGTCCATGTTCATCACATGAAACATTTGCCCCTAGTGGGATTCGAACCCGCGACCCTTGGCACTAGCGACCAACGGGCCAGTCAAAAAAATATTTGCCCAATATTGTTGTTTTTCCCTGACCCCGTATACTTAACTCGCCTCAGTGAGTTTCCGGTCGAAGGAACAGATACACTGTCAGATTTACAATATTAAGTGGGAAAGGATCACGCGGGCGATCCCCCGGGATGGCTACAAGACTCACGGTAATGGAATTTGTGTAAGGCCATTATCTTCCGGCTCACCGGCGATATCCGGGAAAATGCCTTACTTACTTTTGGTGTTAGGCCGTTTGTCTTTGACATTTTGCGCATAAATTTTGAACTCGAGGTAGCGATGTGGATTTTAGGAGAAATTATAGTTTAGGAAGGTCTATTTGATTCTGTTCATATTTTAATGGTTGAACATTATTAAGGGAATATTTTGTGAGTGAAATGGGAGTAGATAGATCGATGACGGCTGACCGGGACGTATGGAAAAGGAAGACATGCTGCGACCATCGCCCTCAGATGAACTGGGAGAAGGGTAAGAGGATAATGATGATTTTATTGGTTGAACACGGAATGTGTGTAGAGAAATTACAATAGGCTAGATGACAAAAAAAATCTGTTTAGTCCGTCAGTTAGATTATAAAAAAATATTGAACACGTATTTTTTTATTTATTTGTCAAACAAACATTGACGATGATACAATGCATTCAAGTTGCGCGTGACGTCACGCTTTCGTAATTTTTTTACAAAATAGTGACGTCGCAAGCCCTCACTCCAAAACGTTGATGCTTTTTATCTTTGTGATATTTTGTTCATTTGATAAAGTGAAAAATATGTGTAGTATTTTTCATGTTATAATCTAACTGACGGATTAAATAGAATTATAGTTCTTTGTTGGTCTGGGACTTGGCCCATGATGATCAGGGACAAAAAAAAAGAATGTGCCAACTGTGGCTCTTGCCTAGCATGTCGTAAAAGGCGACTAATCGTATATCGGGTTTTTGGTGTGTGATTGTGTAGATGACAGGTTAGCCGCTTGTCACTGCTTTTTCACAATTTTCCATCTAACCCAGCCCGGCTTTATTTTTGGCTGAATGAGGTTAAAGGGGCATGCTGCCCCTTTGACTCTGCCTACCCCTTCGGGGATTGCGGGCGTGATGTTATGTTATGTATGTATGTATAGTTCTTTAATGCAGTCATCATCCCTATTGACCGACTGAGTGAAGTCTTTCTTGATATTAGAAGGTTGTTTTTCATCGTTCCTTACGTAATCGTTGTGATGCTATCATCATCAAATCTAGAATGCCAGCAACAAATCTAGTAAGAGTCTTACCACTATCAACCGATTCTAAATTCCCAAATTTTCATAAGTCTGCGTATAAATATAATCTTGCTTCAAGCCAAGGTTTCTTACAGCATAAAGTTTATGTCTCGGTCATTGGGTCAGGCTTTGCTACATTCATCCTCAAACCCTGAAAATATTTTTAGACCCACCAGATAAAGTAAAAACTATGCTGATTCTGCGCCAACCTTAGAAAGTTCACTCTCAATGCACCAAGAACTTTTCGTCTACAATATAGAATTCTTCCACCGAACATTATTCAGGAGCCGGGTCAAAAGTGTTGAAGTGCCGCGAATCATCGCAGGCGCAGTTGGTAACAGTTCGATTCTATTCCACGTGGATACGAAAGTTCCGGTAAGCTCGTACTGTCGGCAAAAAAAATAACTAGTATATTATATATTTTTTCTTATATTCTTAGCAATTTCTTGTTGGTTGGTTTCTTCCAATCTTAATCTGGGACTTGTAAAGAATGCACGTAAAATACAGCTAACTTTATAAACTTAAACACATGAATATGAAATAGCGACACCTTTTGATATTCACCTAATAAAATTGATTAATAAAGTTTTTCACTATCCTACTGTTGCCGACGCTGGCCTCATTACTTGTATATTAATACTTTTTACACCTTTTATTATTTTTGTATTCAAGTTTAGAATTCTAATTTTATTTTGATACAAAGTATATCTATTGTTTTTCTAGCACTCTCTTTGTAAATATACGTCTGTCCACACCTTGGCAGTTTCTATCATTTATGTGTCGTAACCATAAGTTGCTTTCCATAATGATGTATTGAGCATTGAGAATGTTATTGTAAGGTAACGAGCTGGCCAATCTTTCATAATTTTCTGTCTAACCCAATTCTATATTGTTTTTGGCCTAAAGTAGTTAGACACTGCCTATCCTTTCGAGGATATCAAGAGTGAAAAATATAAGCGTGTCATGATGATAGTGAATGAAGATTAAAAGTGGCTACCTACTTTTGTTGCTGACTGTACCGTCATCAATAATTCGGTGCGCTTTCGCGTCAGCAAATGGAAGAGTTCGCGTTCGCGCTAACCCGGGGGACTTAGTGCCAAATACTCTGGTTATTACGTAGGATTCCAGCTAGCCGTTTGAATAATCCTTCATCAGATTAGCGGACTGTGAAGCGGCCGGGTGTTTATTTTTTGATTTTTTTTTTTATAGTGCGTGCGGTTTTAATCTTTTTAATGGTAACGTATTGGTAGTAGAATGGTAAAAAAAAATAGGCAACGTGATATACATACATATCATTACGCCCGTTATCCCCAAAGGGGTAGGGATAGAGAGAGTCAAAGGGGCAGCTAGCCCCTTAACCACATTCAGCCAAAAAATTAAACTGGACTGGGTTAGATGGAAAATTGTGAAAAAGTAGTGACAAGTGGCTAGCTCGTCTTCTTCACAATCACACCCAAAACCCGATATACCATTAGTCGCCTTTTACGACACAAGAACCTGTTTACATATCGTATCCATACATGTTTAAATGTTCAGGTTTTTCACAACGTTTCCCTTCAGAGAGCTGGATACGTACATAGAATTTACAAATTCGTGCATGCCTTGCTTGAAGCACGACCTTTTGCATTTGAGACGCAAATGGTTAAGAGCCGATTGAGCTATCACCGGCTTTGTATATAATGTTTTACCTAAGGATACATGCTCAGTCGAGGAATTGAGCTAAAGAAGAAAGTTCCTTCGGCCGTCAACAATAAAGCGACGCGCACTCGCGTCACCGAGCGAAGAGTTCGCGCCGCCCCGGGGATTCGGCGCCGAAATGCGCTCATTGGAAATAACGTGTCGTGTTGCGTATGTTGGAAAGCGTAGATGCTAGTCGAGATCCTTATTGGGCTTACGAGTTATAACTGTCTCACTTTACCTTCACTGATTTTCGTATTTGTCACATAGAATACTATTAAACATTATTATTTATCATCATCAAACACTTTCCATCGATTTTAAAAAGTTACTTTTAAGGTTTGATAATACCCTTAACATTTGAGACATTTGAGGCGCATCCATTGAGCTACCACCGTCCTCGCACTATAGTTGAGTAACAATGCCATAGGAGCCGTTGCGCCGTATCCCACGTGGATCGGAAAGTTCCTACGGCCGCGCTCCGCGTGTCATCAATAATGCGGCGCGCACTCGCGTCACCGAGCGAAGAGTTCGCGCCGCCCCGGGGATTCGGCGCCGAAATGCGCTCATTGGAAATATAACGAGTCAAAGTGCCCTTGTAGTTCGAGAAGCGTAGATTCGTGTCTTATATCAAGGTGTTGCATGAGCTGTAAGATTCTTAGCGTGTTTAGGATATCTAGTCTATTTTACTTACATTCTAATTAGATTTTCGTATATGTTACATAGAATACTACCAAACATTAAATATTCAATCCAGTGAAGTACTGCCTCTCGGTTTTAATACTCCTGAGATTTAAACAAAATCCCTCGCATTTGATGTGCGTATCCTTAGCTATTGAGCTACCTCCGTCCTAACACATAATAATGTGTACCTTAGGTAACAATATGTTTAGTCGAAGAGCACTTCTATAAGACCCGAGTTTGCGCTCGCGCAGCCCCGGGGATTTGGCGCTGAAATGCGCTTATTGGAACGTGACGTTGACGTCTCGTGTGTCAAGGTATTGAAAAGGTTGGGAGACGTGGTGCTAAGCAGATGTTTCTCGACAGGCTTATGTCGGAGTTACTTCGAGCAAATATCGTATGCTGTGATTCAAAGGGCGAGTCATAACAGCTCCATTTAGCAAACGCAATAAGCGAACCTGATGTCACCTATCTGGAGTGTAATTGAACTTACAAGTTTGTCGTAGTCTTGTGTTTGACGGGACAAAAGTATCAATAATTACGTCATAGTTCGATTCAACATATAATTCAGTATGATTGAAATTAAAGCTAGCGAATAAATGTGTTCATGAGCAAGTATTTGTTTTAAGAGCAATGCATTTTTTGGAACAGTCTTTTATAATATATATATAATTAATCATCTAATTACCTATACATACATAGCATAGGCAGAGTCAAAAGGGTAGCAGGCCCCTAAAACCACATTCAGCCAAAACAAAACTGGGCTGGGTTAGATGGAAAATTGTGAAAAAATAGTGACAAGTGGCTAGCTCGTCGCCTTCACAATCACATACCCAAACCCTGATAAACCATTAGTCGCCTTTTACGACATGCTAGGCAAGAAACACAGTTGGCACATTCTTTTTAAGTCCCAGACCAACACGGGGCAAAATAAATATGCATGCTAATTACCTATAAACATAAAATATGCATGCTTGACCACAAATTACCTCCTAACAAATCTAATTTAGTTTAAAAGTGGGTTAATTGACATCAAAAATGCTAAGATTATATTCGTAAATCTGAGACTGAGTTTTAAAGTAAGTGGCTAGGACAAAATAAACCAAAAACGATAGCAATTAAAACCGCGTCCGAAGTTTTTGAAGTTGCTAAGTCTTGAGTTTCAAGCAGTTTATGTACTTAATTACAGCTCAATTAGCACCGGCTAAGTGGCGTCAACTGGGATTGAACACGTCTTTGTGGTGAATTGAACTATATATGTATGTATACCGGTGGTAGCTCACTCTGCTCGACGGTGAGGGAAAACATCGTGATGAAACCTGAAAATTTAAATAACTTTGGATTTGTAACCATGATCTAAAAATTGTCTGGTTCCCCTATCTTAGGGTTACGAAGGTCAGATCGGCAGTCGCTTCAATGTAATTACTAGACTCGCTAAATCCTGGATCATGGTCTAAGCGGACCCCGTCTAAGCACGGGACATAACGCTAGGAAGATGATGATGTATGTATACCGTATTACAGCTTAATCGAACGTCGGCAAGTGGTTGAAAACTCGATTGCAAATGAAACGGATAACTTATTTATTTTAATAAGATCATTGCCAATAAATGCTCGTAATAAGTGATGTCAAAATAAAGACCACAATTTATCTTTTAAACGTTAGCTTTAAAAATTTTATGCGTCTCGTTTCTAATTTTGTGCAAACAAGAAATAATCTCCATTGCATTGTTTCTCCGGGGATTCATTTAAAGCTCCGATTCTGAAGATTGTACCGGCGCATTTTAAACAAATTGTCAACTAGAAAATTCAAGGTACAATTTCACTATGAAAATAAAATAGAATCAGCTCGGTGCTTTGGACCAAACTCATTACCATTTGGTCCCGAGTAAGCTGTTCTGATGCGTCTTGTTCGTTGGAACAATAACGTCATATACCTGCACTTTGTATATAAATATATATATTGTTTATAGCAAGAAACATTTATAGAGATTGGCAAAACTGCTGTATAGTGTTTTGTTGATGACATGTATCTATCTAGCTAGCCACTTGTCACTACTTTTTCACAATTTTCCGTCTAACTCAGTCCAGTTTTATTTTAGGCTGAATGTGGTTAAAGAGGGTTGTTGCTCCTTTGACTCTGCCTGCCCCTTCGGGGATTATGGGCGTGATGTTATGTATGTATGTATTTATTGGTTTTCAACTTCCGATTTACGGTGGTGGTAATTCAATGGTAAACACCACATATCAAATGTGTTATTTATAACAATAAACTTCATATATTCATGATCCGGGCTTATATTATCAAAAGTACTCACTCGTAGCACAGTGATAAGGCTAGAAAAAAAAGAGAAAAAAAAATCCGACGACATCACATACATTGATCTGACTCCGAAGTAAGTAGCTTAAGCACTTGTGTTACGGATATCAGAAACAACAGTGGTATTACAAATATATACTTAAATATTGGATATTATTAACATCCAGACACAGAACAAACACAAGTATTCATCACACGAATGTTTGTCCTGGGTGGGGATCGTACCCACAACTCTTGGCGCATAGAGCAGGGTCACTACCGAATGCGCCATCGAGCTTGTTGAGATAATTAATAGGAATAAAAGTTGTATAATAGTGCTATTATAATATTGTCTTTGTTGTCACTCTCTGGAAACCGCCTGTCTGGATAATTGGAGAATTGATCTCCAATAGGCAACATGACAAAAAAAAATATCTAAAAATATGTGTCTAGTATTTTTGTATAATCTAACTGACGGACTGAATAGAATTACAGTTTTTTAATGCAGTCATCATCCCTATTATTAGATATCCATTTATTATATATTTTCATTGTAAAACAGTAACTTGAGGACTCAATGCACTTTCATATTTTCTAAGCAATTGTGTTAAGCTCTTTGTTTTATATTCCCGGTTCAATGTCTATTCTGTGCACGTATCTTTGTCGGAACTTGTTTTAGATACCACCGTACAATTGAGTGTATTCGCTTGTTGTTTTTTTTTTTTTTAATTTTGATTTGAAACAAAATCAAAATGTTTTGAAATAGTACACATTTTTCATCTGTCTTTTGGGATTCGTTTGTCGGTGATCATAAAGTTTAGCAAAGACAATTGTCTATTATTTTGTTTATTTTTTTAGATCGCAAACCAGTAATTATTAATCTTCTCATAAAAATTTAGCAGAGACAATTGACTCTTATTTAGTTATTTTTTTTTAGATCGCAAACCAGTATTTATTAATCGTGTTATTAAAAAGAATACAATGTCAATCTATCGCTGATTTAGAATGCTAATTTTGTCGAAAAGGAATTATTTAAATAAAGAATATTTCATCTTTTCAGCCGGCAAGAAAATTAGTAAATTACTTTTTTCAACGCCAAACTCTTTTCAACAACAATCTAGTATTAATTTTATCCTATCATTTACTGCTTTTAACTAATATTTAACTGAACAGCAATTTTTCGTCGTATGTTCGTTCAAAACAGTCGAAACCAAATGCAGCTGCATTAAACTCCGATAAGTTATGCTTAACGCGGTCAAATGGGGGACCAATTTCAAACCTTGCGAGCTATTTATTGTTCTAATATAGTTGCAATTGCGCTGAGCGCAGCCCGGAACAGCTGCTGTTGTGTAAATAAGGATTTAGGTGTTAACAGTTTCTATACAATCACTATGAGTTTCGGTACTTGAATACGGTGTTTGACTAATAAAAATCAATCTAGTCTGTCAGTTAATTTAATAAAAATTTTATACTGCCGGTTTCTTCTCGGTAGAATCAGCATTCCGAACCGGTGGTAGACTCGTATTGCTCTACAAATTTGTGTAAAATTAATGATTTATAAGTGCTTTTTTGAGGCCTACATATAAAGAGAGTTTGAATTTATATACGTACATAGAACGTACATATGCATTCTTACGTCTAACAAACCAAAATTAAGAAGATATAGCACGTTAAAATTTCGTGTGAGTCATCACTCGACATTTTAACGCGCTAACTACTATTACCTAGATCTGACGTCAGAGTCCTTTGAGAATTTGGAGCACTGTTTGTTCGAAGTTTTTGTTTATTGTTTAAGAAAGAAATACGTAATTGGCTAAAAATATATGCTTGGGTCGTTTATCCACCAATCCAGTTTTATTTTTGGCCAAAGTTGGTTAAACGGGCTCGCTGCTCCTTTGTCTCTAGTAAATCCGTTGGCAGATTGTGGGCATGACGATATGCCCGTAATAATAATGTCCTCCTAACCAATATCGGTTACGGCGGCCAATCTCAACGAGGATTAGCCATCTGCGCAGGAGATATTATAGTGCACAAGTGAGTGCGTGAAAAATAAGTCTTAAACATTTTTAGTAATCTAGGCGACGAACCGAATATAATCATTTTCTTTTAACGCAGGAAACATACCTATTGTTTACATACATTGAGCGGTGGTAGCTCAATGGTAAGGACACGCGCCTCTTAACCGAGGAGTGCGGGTTCAAACCCGGGCATGTACCTCTAGATTTTAAAAAATCTATGTACATATTTATACCACTAGCTCGACGGTGAGGGAAAACATCGTGATGAAACCTGCAAATTCAAACAACTTTGAATTTGTAACCATGATCCAAAAATTGTCTGGTTCCCCTATCTTAGGGTTACGAAGGTCAGATCGGCAGTCGCTTCAATGTAATTACCAGACTCGCTAAATCGTGGATCATGGTCTAAGCGGACCCCGTCTAAAAACACGGGACATAACGCTAGGAAGATGATGAGGAAACATACCTATTGTCTCCGAGCGGATTAACCAGCAAAGATTTTCAAGAAACCGTTTCTTGTTTCAGCAAACTTGAACTGGAATCTGATAAGCGGACTTTAATACAGTTCGTCGAAGATCGCGTTTAAATCTCCGGAGCGAAAGATCGAGTTTGCGTTTTAGAGATTTAAGAGGTGCTGATGGAAGTGGCTATTTTGAAAGTGTAATTCTGAAATCAATAAAATGATTGTAACTCAATTTGATTGCAAAAAAAAAAACGTAAAGCACATAAAACCAATTCGGGTCTTATTGAAATGTATGTAAATAAATAAATAAATCCTCCAGACTGACACACCAATTCCCTAGTCCCAAACTAAGCTTATGCTTGTGCTATGGATACTAGGTGAACGGATAGACATACTTAAATACGTTTATAAACATCCATGACTCGAGTACAAATGTCCTTGTTCATCACACGAAACATTTGCCCCTAGCGGGATTCGAACCCGCGACCCTTGGTTTCGTGGCCAGGGTCTCTGACCACTCGTCCAACGGGCCAGTCGAAATGTAAGTTCATAAGTGTACGTTTTTACGCGTGTTTATCTCGATACCACATTAAATTTGACTACCTATAAATGAAATGAAATGATATAACCTTCTCGTATAAACAACTAGCTTCTGCCCGCGGCTTCGCTCGCGTGGTACATCGATGAAACATAGCCTATATGTAATTCGGGTGTATGAGCTATATTATTCTAAAGTTTCATTAAAATGCATTTAGTAGTTATTTTGTGAAATATGTTACTCTTTCACAAAAAAAAAATCCATCCACAAACTTTCGCATTTATAATATTAGTAGCAACCAAGCTGGCTATCACTTCCGATCCGTATGGCTATCACTCTGCTACAAATTGACTCAATCTCTACATACAGCGGGGTTAGAGCAAATCTACCTCAATATAGGTTTTATTATATATTATATTACTAGCTTATCCAGCGCACTTCGTAACACCCCGTTCTCGGATTTTCGATACCCATTTTTTTATTTACTGCAAATTTTTTTTATTTTTATCTTTCATAAAAACCATCATTTGACAATAACAAACAGAACTAAAAAAGAATTAGCGAATTTAGAAATCCGTTCTCAAGTTATCACTTATGGGGGAATGAAAAATAGATAACAACCGATTCTCAGACCTACCAAGTGCATATAAAATGTCATCAAAATCGGTTAAGCCGTTTCGGTGGAGTTTAGCAACTAACACTGTGACACGATTTTTTTATATATATAAAGATTATATTATATAACATGTATTTTCCTTTTGAACCAAACGTGCTACTCATAAAATCCCCTAATAAAATTTTTAACCCGGTTACGTATAACCAATAAAACGTCCGATCATACAGAACTAGAAAACAGTTCCCATTTGCAGTTTTACCTTTCAATTTTCCATTCCCGAATGGTGTAGTTTAATATGCAGGGGACCTTAGGATTGGAAATCGAGCGGGGTCCCGTGGGCCTGGAATTATTGATGCCCGGGCTTGCCTGCTGATGTCCTGGAACCGATGGTAGCGATTTACTGTGTAGAACAGTACTTAAGTGTGTGATTATTTTATTAGGTAGAAAAGTGCTCTTCAGGATGCTATACCACTGCAAAAGTATCATAGCTTCATATATGTCATTGGTAATGAGAAATTAAAGAAATGAGTATGTAATTGAATACAAATGAATGGGACTTTATTTATAAATACTAACTAAACTTCACGCCACTTCCATAGCGAGGTAGGCAGAGAGAACCGAACGCCATATGGCACGATCCTTACACACCTCACTAGCTTCTTCAACATTCATAATCCTTTTCATACAAGCTCTAAGGTTATTATGACTCCTAACAGCTGTTAACACACGACCAATCTGGTCGTGGTAGGTGAGCCTGGGCCTTCCGCGGCTCCTACATCCTTCCACTTTCGCATTGTATATATGTTTAGACAGCTGTTTATAGTTTTATTAATAAAGGTGGAAAATAATCGTACTATCTGCCAACAAAATTGATTATTAATAACCACTGAGAACTGGTATTTCATCATCTATATATTTGAATTATAAAATTATATACTAAAAAATTTTACACCTTCTCATACGATTAGTGATCTGTGTTTGATAATATTTTTTTTTGCTATTTATTGCTTGGTACAATACCAATATGATTATGTATATTTAATCGTGATTATCCGTACCTCCAACGGACATTAATAGTATGAGTTGGTCTAGACCTCAAGGAAAGTTGTAAAATTAATACTTTGACCCTGAAAAGAGTAACTACCAGTTGCTTGCCGGTTTCTTCTCGGTAGAATCAACATTCCGAAGTGGTGGTAGATTCATGTAGCTTTAAGGTTGACCTATGTAAATTTGACGATTTATAAGTGCTTTCTTGAAGCCTACATAAATGAAGGCATATTGAATTTGAATTTGAATTCTGACCTGAGAGGCTCGACCATGGTGCAACTTCATGTTTACAACACGTATACACACAGCATTCGATACGTCTATCAGCTGTCGTATTAAAGCTCAACATATGCACATTTCCAAGTTAGTTCGCAGTTTCCTATCGGAAGCGTCAACTGTCTATCCCATTAACGCTCAGCGCGTACGCACTCTGTACCAACTTGAGTTCCGATCAAAGGCGTAAGTTAGGAGTACATTATTCAAAGCGGCCGTCCAATGCCGAGCGTTCAGTGTTGAGCCGACACGTCCGTGAGTTGTGTAATTGTTGCGGCGCAACTCGGTGTACGGAATTATTGATGGCGGACACTCCGCAGAAGGATTGCTCAGTTCCCAAATTAATAAGTCACGGGAAGTAAGGGCCCATCGGATAACGTGTTTGATGTTAACCGATAAGTTTCGGTAATTGTGGTGGTAACGGTGGGATCAATAATTATGTATACAATTATGAATAGTACAGTTGTATTAATGCTTTGGATTATAGGTTTTGGACTTTTAACGTCAAATATAAGGTATATTTTGACCGACTTGACCGTTAACTTTGTAACCACCAATCATAGGTTGAGATTTCATTTGATACATGTACTTGGTACTGTAATTTGACTTTAGACAGACATCAAATGCTTAGCATGTCGTAGAAAGCGACCAGTGATGTTTGTTATTGTGCAGGCGACGAGAAAGCTACTTTTCAGATTTTTCTGTCAAACCTAAGTCAATTTAATTTTTGAATAAAAGTGAATAAAAGGATCTTGTACTTTGCATACACCTTCGGAGATTTTGGGCATAAAAGTTTGTCAAGTGTGTTGCATATTCGCTAAAAATAATAAATACCATTATATAGCAATTAATCAAAATAAATAATAATAATAAATAAATTCTCCAGACTGGCACACCAATTCCCTAGTTCCAAACTAAGCTAATGCTTGTGCTATGGATACTAGGTGAACGGATAGACATACTTAAATATGTTTATAAACATCCATGACTCGAGTACAAATGTCCACGATCATCACACGAAACATTTGCCCCTAGCAGGATTCGAACCCGCGACCCTCGGTTTCGTGGCCAGGATCTCTGACCACTCGACCAACGGGCCTGTCATAATAAAGCAAAAATTAGGACAATTACATACATACAATCACGCTTGAAATACCCCCAAGGGTAAACAGATCCCAAGAAGCAAAAATCTTAACCACCTTTAACCTTTGACTGGCTCGATGGCTTATGTGCCAAGTTGTGGGTTCGATCCCCACCCAGGATAAACATTCGTGTGATGAATACTTGTGTTTGTTCTGTATCTGGGTGTTAATATCCAATATTTAAGTATATATTTGTAATATCACTGTTGGTTCTGATATCTGTAACACAAGTGCTAAAACTACTTACCTCGGAGTCAGATCAATAATAATAATAACTTTATTTCCAAAAACTCGACTGGCCCGTTGGTCGAGTGGTCAGAGACCCTGGCCACGAAACCAAGAGTCGCGGGTTCGAATCCCGCTAGGGGCAAATATTTCGTGTGATGAACATGGATATTTGTACTCGAGTCATGGATGTTTATAAACGTATTTAAGTATTTCTATCCGTTCACCTAGTATCCATAGCACAAGCTTATAAGCTTAGTTTGGGACTAGGGAATTGGTGTGTCAGTCTGAAGAATTTATTTATTTATTTTATTATTATAAAAAGGGTAAGTACATGTTTTAACTTATTATAATGGCCACTGCACTAAGTACAGCTTGTATCGCGGCGGCCATGTAACATTTGTTAACATAATACTGTACAGTCGGGCACACAGTTTTGAAGCCGGTAATTATATATATTAAGCAGTAACTAATACAAAAATAATTAAGGTGAGTGTTTGTAACTGGTAATGTTGTAAAAATATCTTGATTCCTATTGACTCTATATTTAAACTTTATTATTCTAAGTACAATGCATGTGATGTAGTCTGATATTTATTTATTATTTATTATATTATTTAACCTCTAATCTCGTGGCAGGCTTCAAGTTTATTCCAAGTGCAGAAACAAAATTGTGACATTTTTATTTCCAAGCACTCCTAGCGTTTCATAGTATGCCTCCCTCACTTAATACTTAGCGTAAGTTAAGTTCGTACACGAAATTGCTACTTGCCCAAACCAAATTACAGGTTGAAAGAAAACCACAGTTCCCCAAATGTGTAGTTAAGAAAAATTACCGAGTATTTCCAACCATTTCGGTAAACCTAGTTTCAATGTACGGCCGTTGGTTAAATATTCATAAAAATATACGGCCCGGCATAAAAGATTAAGGCGTAAGTCGAAAGTTGGGTTGTTTAAAAATATGTTTTGATGGGGAAGTAGCCATTTTGTAAAATGTATTTTCTGTTTCCGTGGGGTGTGAAAAGTGTTGAAGCATGCCCCGAAGTAATCGACTTATTTTTACTTTTATAGTGTGGTCAGTGAGTAGACGTAGCTAATAGTTAGTATATGCGTTACAAATGCGAACAGTTTTGGTTCAGACCCGGACTCGTATTTTTAGATTGTTCAGTGTCAAGTACAAAGACCAGTTTTATTCATTATTGTCCTCCACAAATACCTATTAGGCTAATACATTGACAGACCGCTTGGTCAAGTTTAAAGATCGTGCCTACAAAACCAAACATCACTGGTTCGAATCCCGCTACGGGAAATTCACGTAAGAAACAAATAATATATAAATTTTCGAAACCTTTTTCATAATTATAGACAATTATAAAGTAACTCATTATGTCATTTTTTGGAAAATAATTATGTTCGTTTTCAAATTACTATAAATTAATTCTGTCAGAATTTCATCACGTGATGTAATATGCTCCAAATTAACAATTACTTAGTATTTAACGAAACTCAAACGTATTGTAATTACATATCATAGAGTATTCATATAGTCTACATAAAAGCGAATATGTCTATTCAATGTTGCCTCTTGTTAAAAGTTCTGAAGACAGTCTCTACACAATATTCACAATGAAGCTCTACTTTCACAACTAACTCTTTACCTTCCAAGTTAACGACTTACGCCTGAAAAACTCAAACGCGCACATGTAACTCGCGTGTAGTTGACTAAGTCTACATGGACTCTACGTAGAGTCTGCGCTAAATAATTCAAAGTACGCTCTAAAGACGGCTTAGAACTCTCTTTGAAAGACTATGATGGTGTATGGACTTTGTTAGTTTATAGAATGTTGGTAGCAGCGTATTTTGGGCGCATAAATTGAAACCTTTTGGGAAACGTCTGACCAAACATTCGGCTTAAGCCAAAAATAAGTTTAAACAGTTGCAGTCAATATATATATTTTTTAATATCATAGAAATAGAAATATCTTTATTCACGTAGGCTTCACAAAAGCACTTATGAATAGAACGGAGATCTAACGCCAGGTTTGGAACGTTAATTCTACCGAGAAGAACCGGCAAGAAACTCGGTAGTTACTCTAATAACTAATAATGAACAAAATTTCTAACGGTTATGAGGATTTCGCACTATTCATCTAATAAACTACGCTGTTAAATGACGATTAAGTATCGGGCGGGAAATTCGGCGACAGTAGTTCTGAAAAGTTTGACGTGACACTCACCGTTTCTACTGAATTATCAAGATGACTATCAGCACCCCGCGGTTTCACTCGCGTAATTTCCGTTCCCGTGAGAATATGCGGATAAAATATAGCATATGTTACTTGTCGGTAATGTAGCTTTCCAACTAACTAACGAACTAAACTTCACGCCACTTCCCTAGCGGGGTAGGCAGAGAGAATCGAACGCCATATGGCACGATCCTTACACACCTCACTCGCCTCTTCAACATTCATAATCCTTTTCATACAAGCTTTCCATTGGTGAAAAAAAATGTTATTTCGCTCCAGTAATTTCGAAACTTACGTATATGTAATCAATGCAAACAAAGATGCAAATCTTTCCTATGTATAATATTAATATACACACATCCCCGTAGGGGTAGGCAGAGTCAAAGGGGCGGCAGATATCAAACCACATTCTGCCTAAAATAAAATCGGGCTGGGAAAATAGAAAATCGTGGAAAAGTGGCTAGCTCGTCGCCTACACAATCACACATCCAAACCCGATATACCATTAGTCGCCCTTTACAAAATACTATGTAAGGAACAATTGGCACCTTATTTTCAAGTCCCAGACCAACATGAGTCATAGTGTAGATATGTATACTGAATAATGTACTCCACCTCATTAATATAGTTCAACTTCCATTGCCTATCCCATCGCAGCCATTACGGTGCACTTCGCGAACTCCGCAGTGGCGAGGAGGTAACCCCGACTTAAAATCGAAGCCATGAATAATTCAACGGTCGATAAGCCGGGCCATCAGAAAGTTGTGACGTCAGATTAATGTGCCCTAAGACAGATTCGGTGCATCGTGCGGGAGGTGAGCGAGTCATGTGATGGGATGAGTTTTGGGAGTCTGTGTGAACTGTTAGTCTCGGGTAAATGGGTTCTTGAGTCTTGAGTGAAGTTGATTGAATCCTGCACAAAGGAAATGGCACATCTTCTTTGGTACTTTTTATGTCTAAGTGACTACTTCTTGCGTCTAAGTTCTAGTTTGGTATGCTTAAACTACAAGTGCTTAGCCGAATTGGGAATTTTACTGGGTAAAAAGTATCTTTATGTAGTCAGTCACTTATTTTATTAAAAAATATTGATTTTAATAATAAAACTGAACTGGGAAAATTGTGGAAAAGTAGTAACAAGAGGTTAGCTTGTCGCCTACACAATCACAAAACCGAAATCCGATATACCATTAGTTGCCTTTTACGACATGCTAGACAAGAAACACAGTTGGCACATACTTTTTAAATGCCAGATCAACATGGGACAAATATATTGATTTTATTTATATAATAGGTACTCGAAAATAGACGAAGATACGGCGCACCAAAGCTCAGGAGTACGGCGGCGTTTGACGTTACTTGAAGCTACCTTTTTTAAGGGTTTAGTGACGTCACGCGATTTTAGCGCGCTGTATCTTCATCATGTTTGCGTTGCTAGACAAAAGACTGGTGGCTGCTTATTAGATCCATCC
The DNA here is from genome assembly GCA_951394215.1 of Glyphodes perspectalis. Taxonomy (NCBI): domain Eukaryota; kingdom Metazoa; phylum Arthropoda; class Insecta; order Lepidoptera; family Crambidae; genus Glyphodes; species Glyphodes perspectalis. Next base: position 16,696,691 of record OX596203.1, on the reverse strand, counting down.
TATCCTAGAATTATATATATATTTCATTACGATTTCATTTATTTTTAATTTGTTAAATCAAACCTCATTTTGAGTTCTAACAGTATGGATACTGTACCTACATTTTAAATTAAGGAAAACCTTTTATTGGCCTTATTGTTGGCGTAGTTTGTAATAAGCAATATCATATGTAATCGCTGTTGATTTTATAAATAAATAAATAAAAAGAAAAAAAAACGTATTAAATATTTTTTGTTTTTGAAATTTTAGGTACCTTCGTAGCCATTTTCATTGTTCGCTAATACCATACTTTATTTATAGAACAGCCCTAACAAAGTTTAATGGGAATTTTATCCCGCATACCTTGACTTGTTGGAAGTCGTAAAACATCAATTCCATAACATTACCGCCATCCATCAAGGAAATGAATTGATCACACTCACATAACGCGATGTGAGAAACATTATTAAGGCGCGTGATGGATTCTCATCCAAATGTTGCTTTCTCTAATCTTATATTATGTACTTGCACACATGTATATGAAATCACACATTATACTTTCCAGTCCGTGCTAATTAAATAAAATATTTTTTTTATGTTATTTTTATATTTTATTATTTTGATATTTTTGGCTCATTTTTTTATTTTTTTTTATTTTTGTGTGCCTGTTGGTTGCAATTTTTTTTTTACTTACTTACTTATTAAATCAGCGCAGCAATTCTCGAAGCGGTGGGCAAGGTCCAAGGTGCAATGATCTCCTTAAACCACCTTTAGTTCATAGTAAAACTCAGTGAGCTTCGATAGCTATTAGTGAAAAACTAGTGGCTAGCTCGCCTTTACGATCACAAACGATTTTGACTGGCTCGATGGCTCATTCGGTAGTGGCTCGGTAGCGCTAAGAGTTATGGTTTCGATCCCCACCCTGGACAAATATTCGTATGATGAATACTTGTATTTGTTCTGTGTCTGGGTGTTAATATCTGATATTTAAGTATATATTTGTGATACCACTGTTGATTCTGATATCCGTAACACAAGTGCTTAAGCTACTTACCTCGGAGTCAGATCAATGTATGTGATGTAGTGTGATATTTATTATTTGTTATAAACCAAATACCCAATATACTATTTGTCGCCTTTTACGACATGCTAGGTAAAGTGGCTACATTATTTTTAAGGGATTAAGAGACTCTTCATTTGTCATTGTCAAATATTTTATATACTGAGCAGAGAAACCAAATTTCTTGGTATTTTCATTTCATTTGGACATTTGTACTCAAGTTATGGATGTTTATAAACATTTAAGCATGTCTATCCGTTCACCTATTTATTTATATATTCAGACAGTTAATTTCGAATTAAGGCATATTATAAGTAAGGATTATGTACAGTGTCGTTTATGTTAGCTTGTTCAGCAAACAGCAATGTACGTACACCGAGATATCATCATCTTCCTAGCGTTATGTCCCGGGGTCCGCTTTGACCATGATCCAGGATTTAGCGAGTCTGTTATTTACATTGAAGCGACTGCCGATCTGACCTTCGTAACCCTAAGATAGGGGAACCAGACAATTTTTGGATCATGGTTACAAATCGAAGTGGTTTAAATTTGTAGGTTTCATCACGGTGATTTCCTTCACAGTTGAGCTAGTGGTAATACGTACATAGATTTTAAAAATCCAGAGGTACGTGCCCTGGTTTGAACCCGCACTCCTCGGTCAAGAGGCGCGTGTCCATACCATTGAGCTACCACCGCTCACCACCGAGTACCATGTACACCGAGATAATGTAATCATAAACCCATATGTACAAATCATAATCAGAAGCGTATAGACAACAGTGTGATGGATGATCTAACGCTATCAGGTGCGGCCGTTTGTCATAATTTGACGGTAATGCCTTGTCTCTGACGCAGCGCGATTTATTGACATTGTGTGTTGTCTAAGATCATATTTAGTTCTAATAAAAAGTAATATAAGAGGTTTATTATCCCACTTTATAACTAAACGAGTAACACTTTTGACAGGCCCGTTGGTCGAGTGGTCAGAGACCCTTGCCACGAAACCAAGGGTCGGGTTCGAATTCCGCTAGGGGCAAATGTTTCGTGTGATGAACATGGACTTTGTACTTGAGTTATGGATGTTCATCTACTGGTCGTCATTGGATCACTTGGCTTGTTGCATTTTGTAGTCTCATAACGCGTTTTTGGGTTAACGCAGAGCCAAGTGAGCTGCGGCTGCCTATTAGGGTAGTTTACAAAAGAAAAAATATAATCCACTATTGAGATTACAAAAAAATATTGCTTACGTATTTTTTCTTTTGTTCAGCAAATTAAAATGATCCAGATACTGTTAAAGTATCGCGTGACGTCACTAGATGCGTAAAATTTCACCGTCCAAGTGACGTGAAGCGCTCCATTGCAGATCTTTGAAGCGCTGTTTCTCTGTCATTCTTCGAGTATTAGATAAGGCAAAAAATACGTATACAATATTTTTTGATAATCTACCATACGGACTGTAAAAAAAGAGTAAAATGCCCTATTAAGGAAGTATATATCGCTGTGGAGTGTAAGAGTCCTCAGTATACGCAATACCCGCGCAGATCTTTCGGGTTTTGGCCAGAAAAAAAAGATCCTCGAAGTGGTTATTGGCAGTAGTGGGCTCAGTCCCCTTAGGCTTGCACTATCTTATTTTAAAACGCAGTGTACTTTGAAGTAACGTCGTGTTATATACCGGCGAGTGCTATCCGATCCTTTAGCAAATGGCCTTCAGTGGGTCTTAAATTAAAATAATTAAAATGTATTTGTACCATTTTAATTTGTAATAGCTGCTCGATTGAGTGTGGCATGTGACGTCACAATTTGGTAAACTAAAGTTATAAATAAATTAAATAAATAAATTCTCCAGACTGGCACACCAATTCCCTAGTTCCAAACTAAGCTAATGCTTGTGCTATGGATACTACGTGAACGGCTAGACATACTTAAATATGTTTATAAACATCCATGACTCGAGTACAAATGTCCACGTTCATCACACGAAACATTTGCCCCTAGCGGGATTCGAACCCGCGACCCTCGGTTTCGTGGCCAGGATCTCTGACCAACGGGCCTGTCAAAAGTAATGGCAGCATTGACTTCTGAGAGTTCATAAAAATACGTCAAAGATTGTGTCAACTATATTATTCTTCACGAAGGTAGCCGATGCAAACTAGCGCGGTATATGTTAAAGTAACCGCGAGTGATATACCGGCGAGCGCTCTCCGAGCCTTTGACGAATGGGTGTGATAGTATGTCGGCTGTGCGAGCTGTCAGGCGCCTACGGCCAGGCCTGGTGATGAATGTGCGGTGTTCAGTTCGACTGGCTGTTTGAGCCTAGGCGACTCAATTGATTGAGTGGTTAAAGTTATAAAAAATGTGACCAATGACAGCACCTATACACTTTTTTCACATATTACTATAATTGACAACATTGGTAAACTAATCAAAAAGGATACCGTGATTTCAAGTGTATGTAAAAAATACAGTAAGCGGTTATCACATCATGCTTATATGGAAACAAATTTAGTGTCCTCTATGACTGTGTAATAAATACATTTAAAAAAGTTACAAATAACGCTTAGTCGACACGATGGCTTAAAACGCCGTTTACGTCATTATGACTGTTAGTCGACATTATGTCCAGCAGCAAGCAGCAGACTTTAACCACGTATGGGACTGGGGTAATTGAGATAACAGTTGGTATGAGTCTCAACTACCCCATCACGTCGGGTTCGCCAAATATCACGTCGGAATCACCATTTATAACCGCGAATGGGATAGTGTGGAATGAGACGAAAGTTGGTAGACGTCTGATCTTTTTACCGTCGTATCACAGTTTATATATCTCTCAATCTGTTAGTGTATGCCTAATCATGTTAGGTTTACTACATGGAGTCATCGTCTTCCTAGCGTTATGTCCCGTGCTTAGACGGGGTCCGCTTAGACCATGATCCAGGATTTAGCGAGTCTGGTAATTACATTGAAGCGACTGCCGATCTGACCTTCGTAACCCTAAGATAGGGGAACCAGACAATTTTTGGATCATGGTTACAAATCCAAAGTTGTTTGAATTTGCAGGTTTCATCACGATGTTTTCCTTCACCGTCGAGCTAGTGGTATAAATACGTACATAGATTTGAAAAATCCAGAGGTACGTGCCGGGTTTGAACCCGCACTACTCGGTTAAGGGGCGCGTGTCCTAACCATTGAGCTACCACCGCTCCTTACTAAATGGAGTACGTGCTGTATTTTACTACGTGCGGCAATGCGGCACATCTAGCAATAAGTTTAACAATATGTCAAAAATTCTCTCCCGAGTTTGACAGAATGTGAGCTTTATATACCGAAGCGATCCGAATATGGCGTCATTATGGCACCAATGCAAACTGAAACGTTGACTCGTAGCGGTTTTGCGGTTTGTTTCAAAATGTCCTTTTATTTAAATTAAACTATTTTGTGTTAATTTTGTGCCTACCTATATTGTGAAAGTTGTTTCAAAAAATGTGTAAAGTTGTTGTTTCAATGCGTTTTAAGCGGTGGGTGGGGATCAAACCGAAAACTTTTCCCGCATGGAGCAGGGCCACTACCGAATTTACCAACGAGCCAGTCAGGTATAATATATTTGTCTGTTTGTTGCAGATTCGAGTAACATCGTGTTCATTATAGTAAGCCAATCGGAGCCGTACCACGCCAGCGTCGCGACACGGCTCAAACAAGACATTGAAGGCCAAATATTAGATAAGGAAAAGGTAGGTTTTTTATAACTTACAATATTTCCATGCAACCCAGCCCACTGTCCCATGTTGGTCTGTCCCACTGCCTTATTCCTACTGTGGTTCTTGCCTAGCATGTCGTAAAAAGCGACTAATGGTATATCGAGTTTTGGGTGTGTGATTGTGTAGGCGACAGGTTAGCCGCTTGTCACTGCTTTTTCACAATTTTCCATCTAACCCAGCCCGGCTTTATTTTTGGCTGAATGTGATTAAAGGGGCATGTTGCCCCTTTGCCCTCTGCCTACCCCTTCGAGGATTATGGGCGTGATATTATGTATGTAACTTACAATATGTGGTGTACATATTCGTAATCGTTTTGTTTTTCATAAAATCCGTGGTCGTTATTTTTTTCTTTAATACGAATCGGTCCCTACTAGACACCGATTCGTGTGTCGCATAAATCTGATCTTAGAGTTTAAAAATCCACCGGTACTGGATCATTACATCAAACACCACGAGTCCCACAATATCTCTCGTTCAGGATATATTTTCATCACTTCCATTGATTCGTTCCTTATTTTGCAGCCAGACAACTCTAAAATACCGTTGTAGCCTAATCATGTCCATTTGACATTCCCGATGTCTATTACACTGAATAAAATGGATTTCAGGACTAACTTACCCCAGTCCCCCATTTTGAACACTAATGCGTTCATAATTAAGTCGGAATTTGCTTTGTCGGCGTATTTGTGGTATGTTTGTTTCATGTGAGCCATCGAAACGTGCGGTTGTCCCAATCAGTTGTCATAACGCTAATGTGTGTTTATGCAGATCTGCGTACTAGTACAAGACGTGATCCGACGCGCTATGTCATCTGTGCCGTATGTTTGTTGATTAATTCGGAATTATGGGTGTCTCGTTGTTGCGATGTTGTTCATCGGTGTTGAGTAACATTCGAGCATAATTATCAAAAGAATGGTTAAGTTTGTTGGAAAATAATTTCGTCAAATTGATATTGCAGTCGCTGCATTCTGATTGGCAATTTTTACTGGTTTAGTTTAGTTTTCGGACATCAGTTGAAATTTCACTGACAAAATATTGATGTTTCAAAATTTTATCACCCACACTATCTTGGCTGGATAGTACATACATACATAACATCACGCCTATAACCCCCGAAAGGGTAGGCAGAGTCAAACGGGCAGCAAGCCCCTTTTAATTACATTCAGCCAATAATAAAACTGGGCTGGGTAAGATGAAAAATTGTGAAAAATTCGTGACAAGTGGCTAGCTTGTCGCCCCAATCACATATCCAAAAACCCGATATACCATTAGTCGCCTTTTGTAAATTGCTAGGCAAGAACCTCAGTTGGCACATTGTTTTTAAGTCCCAGACCAACATGTGCTAGATAGTGTGGGTGATGATCCATCCATAGATTACATCTAACCTTTTTACGTCTTATAACCACCACATGATTCTTGTAGCGTCTACCAAAAGTGCATATAACGCACGAAGACTTCCCGATTCCCGGAGCGTGGACCATCCTGCCGCTCCTGAGGCCTCTGGTGGCGAAGTACAAGGGCAGCGACGTGCGATGGGCGCTCTTCGTGGAGCCCCATAGCGCGGTGCGGTGCGGGAAGCTGATGGACGCTCTGACTTCGGCTGATAAACAGAAGGTAAGATTAATGGAAACAACGGGAGGTGGTAGTTCAATGGTAAGGGCATGCGACGGGCCAACAGTATCCATGTTTAAACCCGGGCATGTACCTCTGAGTATTTCAAAATCTAGGTACGTATTTATACCGCTTAGACCATGATCCAGGATTTAGCGAGTCTGGTAATAACATTGAAACGACTGCCGATCTGACCTTCGTAACTCTCAAGATAGGGGAACCAGACAATTTTTGGATCTTGGTTAGAAATCGGAAGTTGTTTGAATTTGCAGGTTGCATCACGATGTTTTCTCTCACCGCCGAGCTAGTGGTATAAATACGTACATAGATTTGGTATCAGAAGATTTGAACCCGCATCTCTTGGTTCAGAGGCGCGTGTCCTTACCATTGAACTACCACCGCTCCAATTGCCAATACATCATTACTCGGCTTGAATGCTAGACATTGGAACATTACAAGACTTGAACACGACCGTCAAACTTTCATATCGATTATAATATTCTAATAGTCATGTATCCTTCAGCGTCAGGCAATAATAAAATCAATGACTGTTATCGTTCAGACTATAACACATGAGTAATGAGAATAGGCACTTAAGTTATTAATGACGTAGGTATATTCTTTATTATTGGGTATTACGTTTTCACTGCTCGATCAATAATCAACACTAAAAATGGTTTATCTACGTACGCCATGTTAATTGACGACTTTTTTCTTCGTTGTGTCTCGCCCCTAATAGAATTTTCACAGTTAGATTTGAACCCGACATTTATTATTAACCTTATTACAAGGCAGGTCCTCAGAGCCTGAACAAGTTAAAGGTTCCTGTTAAATTTTCGGCTACAGAGGCTAGTAGGCCCTTTGGTTCGATATGTAGATATGCCACTATCTCATCTCTATAGCCTTTTGAATATATACTTTAACTGAAGCGGTATTTCAGAAAACAATGTGGATTGGTTACCCATTAAGTGATGAGGAGCCGACTATCATCCACCACTTCATGTTCTACGAGCACCTGGAAGAAGAGGGCGGCTTCGTGTACCCCAACTTTGCCAGCGGGTTCGCCATGAGGATAGAGCTCATTGAAACGTAAGTTACTCCGGTTGAAGTCATGGAGTAGATAGTGGAACTCTTCAAGGGCTAGAAAGCTTCATCGGAATAGTGATTACTGTCCTTTTTAATTAAGAAATTATGTGTTTTATATGAACGCATGAGCCATAGTTAGAACACATTGAAATTGCAATCATGAATAGTATTAAAAGTAGCTGATAATTCTGAAGAAACTGCATTGTGAATTAACAATGTCATTGCTGATGCATTTGTTAGTGCCAGATTAGTCTTATAGCAGCAGTAACTGTTACGGACCGTATTCCTACGGGAACGGGAACTACGAATGTGAAACCGCGGGGCGCTGCTATCCCAAATAAAATGCGCGCCCACCACTTTGTGTAACGTGCCACCTATGGCACGCATGCCAATGGTTCGCCATCCCTGTCTCAAAGAATGCATTTTTTTCTTGCGAGGACCTTTTTGGAAGCATTTGCTACAGGCCTAATACTTTTTTGGATCTAGCACTAACTATAGTCAAGACTTGTGACATACGGTCTTCATACTCCGAACGTGTAACCCGTTATCTCTACAGGCTTCTCCACAAAATAGGGAGTGGTGAAAGAAAACTAGAGGCAGACTTCTCCATCGACCCGGCGTACGAGCTCGCTCAGCTGGTGTACGGTTCCGCGGCGGAACCCGGCCCGCTGCTGACCCCCGACCTCAGCTTTTGTGTGGTCTCCGGAGACAACTGCGCCACCTACCCGAGGCAGTTCGAAACATGTGTGAGTGGAATTTGCTGTCTGAAGTACGTTGACATAGGCCCATGCCACCTCTCTCTCATACCATCAGTCTTGTAGGAAGCTCATTTTCTGTGCCGTATACCAGAATGTATACCTGAGGCAGTATGTTTTACTGCCTCAGGCTGACTTTCTTGTTGTGAGTTCTTACTGTTATTAAATATGACACTGTATTTGAACCTAACTAAAATTACATAGGGTATACGCTGATATATATCCCTTGGCCGTTACTGTCATTGGGCTTGAATTCCAATGTCGTTCTAGATAGCCATATTTAATAGGAAGCGAAAATTTGACAGAATAGTGTATGGTTTGTCAATATTATTTTAGGATATGGTAAAGATTTGGATTATTGCCCCTAGATGGAAAGGCCCCTGTTGTACATATTTCCTACTACTTCAAGCCACAAAATCGTAACACCGTGATTAATGGACATGACTCCGGACAACGAGTAAAACTGCGCGCTATTGGCAGGGCAGCGCCATTCCCGAGGAGTCGGTGTTCTTCGCGGTGAAGACCTGGAGCGGCTTTCACGGCACACGCGCGCGCGTCGTCAAGAAGACCTGGGGCCGGCACGTCACCCATCTGCAGTTCTACAGCGATGCTGATGGTATGTTGGGTCATGTTCCTTGATGTGTTGATGATCATTAATTTTAAGAGCTGTCAAATGCTTCAATAGATTGTGTATAAGGCGTGTATGTAAGACGCGACAATGTATACATATAATATCGTGGCATCACGTTATATAATTTTACCATTATTGTTTAACTAACTAACTAACTAAACTTCACGCCACTTCCCTAGCGGTGTAGACAGAGAGAACCGAACTTTTGCACTGAAATGACGGAAAAAATATGATATTATGGAATCCTTGTGTACAGACTTATACATACAGGACAATCACAATCGTTGTGGATGGATGGATGGTTAAGGATGGTTAAGGACACTTTTTTTTGACTGACCCACCAATTCCAAAGCTCCAAACTAAGCTTGAAAGCTTGTGCTATAGATACTAGGTGGCGGATAGACATACTTAAATTGACTCGAGTACAAATGTCCATGTTCAACACACGAAACATTTGCCCTTACCAGGATTCATGAAGAAAACACGAATATTAAAAAAATGTGTTGTCCTCTAGATCCGTCACTGCCAGCGGTCGATACTGGTATACCAAACTCCAAGACTGGCCACTGTCTTAAGACGGTCGCCATACTGAAGCAGGCAGTGAGGAGGGTACACAACTTGCCGCATATCAAGTGGATATTCTTAGCAGATGACGACACGATATTAGGGTATGTTATCTAATCACTTCTTATTCCTAGCGTTAAGGACATATATTTAGTCCGTCAATCAGATTACTAAAAATTATTCTAAAAAAACCTAATTTTGTCCAGAAAAAAAAATTACACGTCATTTTTATTCAAATTCAAAATATCTTTATTTATATAGGCTTCAACAAAGCACTTATAAATAGTCAATATACAAAAAAGAACAAATAATACTACCACCGGTTCGGAAGGTAGATTCTATCGAGAAGAAACCGCACTGCACTGTGCATTAAATTTTTTGGTATTTTTCTATAGATAGATAAATATCACTGATCCACCAAATATCACCAATGTTTTCTTACTTGTACTTTCTAATGCACTTTCCATTACTTTTTTTAATTAAGAGATTATCATCATCATCATCATCCTCATGCCTTTCTCCCATTGCATGTGGTGTCGGCGCAGCATGTCTTCCTCTTCCATACGTCCCGGTCAGCCGTCTTCAAGTATCTACTCCCATTTAATTATATCATCTTTCACACAATCCATCCATCTCTTATTTGGCCTTCCTCTTCCTCTTCATCCACTAACATTCATACTCATCACTCTCTTTGTCACGTGTCCTTCCTCTCTCCTCATCACATGCCCGTACCAAGACAAATAAGAATCAAAGATATGAATATTAATTAGTGATTTGTTTCAGTGTACAAAGGTTATGTGAGATACTGAGCTGTTACCGAGGAGGTTCTGATATTATAACAGTGCTTGGTGAGATGTATGGCTACGGGTACGGGAAGAAGGAGACTGCAGCTAAAGGTAACTATTAGTGTTCCCACTCGATAGGCCAATATCGATAGCCTATCGATAGTTTAATTATCGATAGTTGAACTATCGATAGGCTATCGATAGGCTATCGATAGACAATCGATATTGAGAACTATCGGCGAACAGCAATAATATTGCTCTTCAATACCTTAGAAACTATCGATAGTATCGATGCTATCGTTACTATTGATACTATCGATACTATTTATACTATCGATACTATTGATACTATCGATACTATTGATACTATCGAGACTATTGATTGTCCTATCGATCGTATAGATGATTTGGCCGTTAAACTATCGAGTGCAAAACTATCGAATTTTTGGAAACACTAGTAACTATTGGAATTGTTAAGTCTGCCTACAACAAAGGCAAAATTTAAACCTTTCAAAATTTAAGCGGTCTACGGATATATCAGTACTTATGGGTGTTCAATTTTAGCGGCTGTGTTAGAGTTTGATAAGTGATATGTCGAGTCGAGTTATTATTATAGTCTGGACTACTTTTAGTGTCTATAAAATTATTATGGCACACATTTCTTGAAAAAATGCCATACGTCTGGAAATGTCAAGGCCATATTTAGTAATTTATTTATGCCTTTTCCGCGCTGTATTAGAGAACTTGATAGAAAGCCGTAAAGACATATGTTGTCACGGCTTACTTGCATATGATTTTTTTAACACGTTTACAGACCAGTTGTCTATATTTCTTGCATCTCCCGCGCGTATTTTAACCTTATTTACTTAGCTGCAAGAGCTTCATAGCACTATAACACGATCACACTACAGGCTACGACTACATCACGGGCGGCGGAGGCACGGCCCTGAGCGTGGGCGCAGCGCGCGCTCTGTCGCAGTGCGCGTGCGCGGCGCTGAGCGCGCCCGACGACATGACGCTCGGCGCGTGCGCGCGCCACCGGCTCAACATCACCGTCACGCACTCGCCGCTCTTCCACCAGGTTGGTGCTAACAGTATTATGTAAGACGATTAATTTCAAGTGGACTACGTTATGGAGGTCGACACCATTAAGGAGTCCATAGTATTTAAACGATGATAGAAGGGATGTTAAGTTATAGTGCACATATCAGTATACATTAAAAGAAAACCGACAGCTAGAGTCGGGTCAGCCATTCGTTTAGTTTTCCGTTTGTCGTCCGGTGGGCTAGGAAGTAAATAAAATAATAAATATCATAAAATAAATATCCGACTACATCACATACATTGATCTGACTCCGAGGTAAGTAGCTTAAGCACTTGTGTTACGGATATCAGAATCAACAGTTGTATTACAAATATATACTTAAATATTCAATATTAACACCCAGACACAGAACAAACAAAAGTATTCATCATACAAATATTTGTCCTGGGTGGGGATCGAACCCACAACTCTTGGCGCATGGGGCAGGTTCACTACCGAATGCGCCATCGAGCTTGTCAAAAGTGGAATAGCAAAGGATGGACTAGAACAATAAAACAATAATACAAAAATCTATTAATATCTGACTCAAATTTGTTGCCTTGACTAGTCGTTAAAATAACGTATAACAATATACTTTACCTTGTTTCTGATGACATGCATCTGATCATCACTCAAACCGCTCTGTGTGTGTCCTCGCCTAGGCGCGGCCTCAGGACTACGCCCGCGAGGTCCTCGCCCGGGACCGGCCTGTGTCGTTCCACCGGCACTCCACGCCGGAGCCGCTGCGCGTGTACGCCACGTGGTTCCAGCGAGACGACCTAGCGCTGCGGCGCAGGGACCGCGACGAGCTGTAGGGTGCATCGTATGCGATCTAAAAGCAACGGTATCTATCATGTCTGGTCAGTCACATACCTTTTAGATTTCGTATAGATTTGACACAGACAGATGTCGCTACATGCATCATTTAGACTAATTGAGAGATAAAACCGAATAAAAACGTTATTATTTCACTTTTAAAAAATATTTTTTTATAAAATAGGTTCATTACGCCATTTCTCAGATAATTTATTAAATTTAGGTGAAAAATATGAATATAAAAAATATTTTCTTCAGAAAAAAACCAAAATAATCTTTGTTTCAAATCCATGAACTTTACACAGATGGCGTATTATTACTAAGAAATAACTAACCTGTGCTTGTAGCGCCATCTTGTATTATTCCTGACAAACAGACTTAACTTTGCTGTAGTTCCAATTACTCACCACTGTCGCTGTTCGTGCGCGAGTTATAGCAATAACTTTTCAAGTATGGGCAGTGACCCTCTGTTGTACGTAGTATATTATTACTCTGTGGTATCTATATATGAATACGTGAAGATCTCCATAAAAACTTTGTACCCCTTTTTATGAGAATTACGCGGACGGAGGAGTATGAGATTTGGCACAGTTAACGTTTTTACGGAGAAGGAGTGCAGAAAGCTAATATTTAGCAATAAATAATAATTAAAAAGTCAAACTAATAATGGTCGAATTTCGACATAAATAACATAAATATTCAACAACATCACATATATTGATCTGATTCCGAGGAAAGTAGCTTAATCACTTGTGTTACGGATATTAGAAACAACAATGGTATTACAAATATATACTTAAATATTGGATATTAACACCCAGACACAGAACAAACACAAGATTTCATGTGGGTGGGGATTGAACCCACAACTCTTGGCGCATGGGGCAGAATACGCAGTTGTTTCGCCTTTACTACAGAGGAATATTCAATAAATGGGACCTTAAACACGGTGATACATCTTAGAGATAGACATACCTTAAAATTGAAAAAAAAATCCTGTGTACGAATGCTCATACGTATAATAAACTAAAGATTTACAGCTGAAATATGCGAGCCCGAGAAGTTGTGTAATTAAAGTTTTAATTGATCAATCAATCAAATTAAAATATAGGTACACTGTCATTTGTTTTAAAAAACCAGTAATAGTGTTTAAAAATCTTTATTGCTTGTTTATTAATTATAATTATTACAAATGCAAGCAGTAATGTTTGCGAACAATATTTCATTCATCATCTATATGTGTCAAAATTACGTAATAGTTATAAAATTTCTTTGCAAAATGTATGTTACTTATTATGGATATTTCAACTTTTATGTTGACAATTCCATTTTATGTATCATTTTTGACTGCCTTGCCTGCCCAAGAGGTCCCGGGTTCAAAGCCTGGTCAAACCAAAAATTTGTGGCTGGGTATTTCAATATTGAAATTACTCAGCCTCGGAAAGCACGTTAAGCCGTTGGTCCTGCGCCTGACCTCTCTTCGGTCATGTCGAATTGCCGTCTCACCGGACTATGAGAGTGAAGGAACAGAGAGCGTATCTGTGTTTGCGCACACACATGTGCACTATAATGTCTCCTGCGCAGTTGGTTTATCCTCGTTGAGATTGGACGCCGTGACCGATATCGGTTAGGATGACATTATGTATCATTCAAGTTTAATAAATTTTTAATTGAATATTATAAAAATTGTTATCCGTTTACAGTTTGAATTTTACTAATATGTTTGTGATATGTCTAATCTATATTTAATGTTCGACTGTTTATGTATAGGCTTGGTAGCAGGTACTAATGTATATATTAGGTAGATAGGTAATATTAAATAACCATTTATCACAAATTAGTTCATAATCAACCATTGTAGTCAAACAGCCAGTAAACAAGTAATACGTTTTTTATTTATTTATATGCCAATTTTAATTATACTTTAAGAAAAAATATGTATTTTTAAATAAATTAACAATTTTTAAAATATCATAATAACGCTTTTACGTTAAAATAATGTTATGTATAAGTTAAGTTTACACATCACTAGTCTATAAATGTGCATTTTTTTGTGAAAGTTAATTTAAGAATGTAACCTGAAAATTATCTGCATTTATAGAAATAATGTACTTTTAAAGTTACAATGTTATAATAAATAAAAACATATCAGTTATTACTGAAATAAAGTTTAATATTTTTATATCAAGGTGTATCATTTCAATTTTAATTTCTATATTCCCAACATTCAAAAGGCATAATTTAATATTGAGTTGTATTTCTACCTTTATCGAGTACTGTAAATAACTTTAGTTTAAGCCAGAAGCAATTTTAATTCGATAAAATTATTCTGTTTATAGTATTCATCTTGTTATTGTAACCTTTATATCTGGATAATCACACGACTTACCGTAAAAAGTAATTTGACTCCTCAAAAAGATACCTAGAATCCTTAACTCAATTTGGCTAAACACAAGACTGCTAGATTGCTTAGTCTAAGCCGCTTTGACGCGAAACAGAAATTAATTAAGGCTCCCTCTTGTTTCGCTAATGGACTTATGAAAGCGTATGACTAGCGGGCCAATAGCTCGAGTCACGCTGATTAATAAACAAGGATCTTGGATTTTGTGGGGGTGTAAATTGGGGGATGATAGGGAGAGATCGATCTGAGGTGTGATATTAGTGACTTGCTCTTTCCTTAGTGTTTCAAAGGCCCTCGGACTAGGTCTTACAGGATATTTGAAAAACAAAAAGATGTGAAACTAATTGAAATTATCAATTATTTTGTGTGGATCCGCGACGAGTGAATGATTGGTTTAGTGATCGATCTTGGTCTTGTGGTTAGCGACCCCGGCTGCAAAAGTAAAAGGCTTGGGTTTGAATCCCTTCAGGGGCTGTGGTCAGTTGTACTCGACTCATAGACTTAAAGATACGTGTTTAGGTATCTTTATTTTCAGTTTAAACGAAAGTACTTACATACATACTTATATAAGTAATTATTCTAAAGAAGTAATTTAAAAGTTTTTACAAAAAGAGGAAAAATTTTTTTGCTTAAACAATCAAACATAACATTACGGCCATAATCCCCGAAGGGGTAGGCAGAGGCCAGTAGGCCAGTAAGCAGAGTCAAAGGGGCAGCAGGCCCCTTTAACCACATTCAGCCAAAAACAAAACTGGGCTGGGTTAGATAAAAAATTGTGAAAAAGTAGTGACAAGTGGCTAGCGTCGCCTATACAATCACATACCCAAAAGCTTAAACCATTAGTCGCCTTTTACGACATGCTAGGCAAGAAACACAGTTGGCACATTATTTTTAAGTCCCAGACCAACATGGGACAGTCGGCTAGGTTGGCTGGAAAGCTGTGAAAAAGGAGTGACAAGTGGCTAGCTCGTTGCCTACTCAGTCACCTACCACAGTTGGCACATTCTTTTTAAGTCCCAGACTAACATGGGAATTTTTTTGCTCAGTTTCTAAAATTACTTATTGGTAGATATCATAAATAAGAGGTTGCACATATACTAAAAAAAAACTTGTATATCCTTGGCCTCATATCCACAGCATAATACAACCACGAACCGAGTATAACTTCATCCGTCGCTTCCGATGAATATTGAGGTAAAACAAAACCACAAAATCTCATTTCACTATTGCTATAGAGGAAAATGGGGAAAACAACTCGTAAAGGAAATGCCAAGGAAATATATTTATCATAGTTTTAATTTTCGCAGGGACCTGCTGAGCGGTTGGTCATAAGCAATAAATTATTGCTAAGAGCAATTGATGGTATTCGCAGTGCATGTACTTAAATGTTTCTTAAACTTAGAAATAGCTACACTATGGATCTTAAACAATAAGTAATATAGAGGATAAGGCATTTACATAGAGAATTAACAGACAAATAGGCATCGTATCCTTAATGTTTCAATTTAGGTATTTTTGCATATTGCTTTTTTGAAAAATGGTGCTAGGTATGTTGTTATGAGACTTAAAAGGAAAGTGCCAACTGTGTTCCTTGCCTAGCATGTGGTAAAAGGCACCTAATGGGGTAAGGTTTTAATTACTTAGTATATAGTTATGAATATGTCAGTGTGTAGGCGGCGAGCTAGCCACTCGTCATTCCTTTTTTTAAATTTTCCATATAACCCAACCCAGTTTTGCTAAATGTGGTTAAAGAGACTTGCTGCCCCCTTAGTTCAGCTCTTCGGGGATTACGGGCGTGATGTTATGTATGTATGTATGTTAACTAAAGCACTTTATTAGTCCCTTACACACTCTGGTTAAGCCCATACCTGTACTTAACTGGGTAATTAATTGCGATGCTGAGCCCGTGTGTAACGCCGAGTTAATGGTGCGTGCACCACTGTGGTTTAAGCTTAGTCAATTTAATCTGCGTGTTACCGCGTAATTTATTTTTGTGAATTACTTGTAAAATTAAGTACAACACAATTTAAAATGTATAAACGAATAATTTTAATGTAATTAATGTAAAACGTGGTCCATCTACTTTGTAATTTTTGTAATTGCTTTAATAGAGTATCGGGCTGTGTTTACTTGATAAAAAATTCAGAGCGTCTTCCAAATTGTAACACAGCCTAGATCTAAGACAAATACCTATTGACGGAGGTCGAACTGGTGTCCGTAGCATTAATCTTCTTATTATATATAAAAATTAATTGCTGTTCGTTAGTCTCGTTAAAACTGGAGAACGGCTGGACCGATTTGGCTGATTTTTGTTTCAAAATATCTGTAATCTTCCAAGGAAGGTTTGTACGGTAAGAAAATATGGAAATATTGCGAAGAAAATAATAAAAGAAAATCTGAGTAAACCCACCTACCCTCTAAGGTGCCGACCCTATTGGGGCAGAATACACCTAATTCTAAAACAGTGGAATCTGCCCAACTAAATCGATTTAGTGGGGCAGATTCCACTGTGAATTTTAAAGCGTTCCACTTTGCCCCACCAGTGGGGCGCCTTGGTGGGGCAAAGTGGAACAATCCGACGTTACGAAGTGCATCGGGTCAGTTAGTGTAAAATATAAATCACTACGCTCACATGTCTATCATTACTTTATACACTCGGCAAAGCACGGGCGGTGGTAGCTCAATGGTAAGGTCACGACGGGCCAACAGCATGCATGTTCATACCCGGGTATGTACCTTTGGACTTTTCAAATCTATGTATGTACATATTTATACCACTACCTCCGCGGCGAGGGAAAACATCGTGATGAAACCTGCACAACAACTATAAATATGTAACCATGATGCAAAGATTGTCTGGTTCCTCTATCTAAGGGTTGCGAAGGTCAGATCGGCAGTCGCTTCAATGTTATTACCAGACTCGCTAAATCCTGGATCATGGTCTAAGCGGACCCCGACTAAGCACGGGACATAACGCTAGGTGGATGATGAGATGACACTCAGTAAAGAACGGAGTTATTTGAAAAGGTTTTACGGAAGGTGAAGGAACTTTCAAACAAAGTAGGTACATGTTTTGCAAATATACATAAGCTACAGAGCCCTTTTACCATCAGACAAACTGTATGTTACCTTGCCATATTTAATGGTATACGAAACTGTTTTTAACCGCTATTTCATAAAAACTGGAACTGGATTGTTCAAAAACTAACACAACCCAGCAATTCTCAGACTTAAATGACTTACTTCCGAGTAATGAAGTAAGTATTCGACCGAGACAAACGGTTGTTTCATCTTCTTGTGGTTATGGTCCCGCATTTGCTATCTATACTAATACCAACTAATATTATAAAGCTGAAGAGTTTGTTTGTTTGTTTGGTTGAACGCGCTAATCTCGGGAACTACTAGTCCGATTTGAAAAAATCTTGCAGTGTTAGATAGCCCATTTATCGAGGAACGCTATACAAAATTAACCATAAAAGCGGGTGAAACCACGGGCACAGCTAGTATCAAATATGGCAGGATACTACAGGCAGGACTACTTTAACTGAAGTTGTCTATTCCGGTTCGTACATTTATCGAATATAGTAGGGGACTTTTGTTTGTTTATGTCAATGACTCGCTAAATTGGGCCATATTTGGTATGAACTCTGTCCGATTCCCAATTTTCCGAATTGGCTATCGTAAAGTCACAATTGCACGATTTTGATGACCTATTTGGATTTTACGATCGACTGATTTTATTGTTTTATAACAGCAGGTAGTTTTATTATTATATTTTGATTTGCTCGCATTAATTTAGATTTTGTTTATTAGATGAGGATCCAAGAAAATAATAATCGGATATTATGAAACATAGGTATTCTAGGTAACGGCTGCACCATGTATTAGACGTGAAACTATGTTTAGACACAATTTGATTTTTAACCGACAAAAAAAGCGGAGCAGGTTATCAATTCAACGCGTACATTTTTATTTTTATGTATGACGCATAACTTTTTATGGAGTAGTCTTAATATATATATTTTTTTTAAAGCGGTATAATATTCAATACGTTCTCACATCCGAGCATGGAGTGGAAAAAAGTTTAACATTTCGTAACAGCGTGTTGCATATGGCTGACACTGCAGGCACAACAAGATATGTAGTAGGAGAGCTGGCACCAATTTTTGGATAGGTATATAAGATAAGCTGAAAACTTGTTCCATCCCTCTTCATTATAACCCAACACGCGACTGCAGTTCTGGCTGGGGAGAGGGGCTAAATCAAGATAGATATATTGTTAGATCACCTGGCAGGTAGAAATTTCAACAAAATGTTTTTTTTTTTAATTTCAACTTGCCTCAAATATATTTTTTATATATTTTTTGCAAAATATATTAGCACGCGTCTGTGAATGTTGAAACCCCGACTAAATCGTCTGAATGTTGAAATCCCGACTAAATCGTCTGCCATTTTTTTATTTCTTTAGACATTAAACTACAAAATATTGACTCAACATATTGAAGGTAAAAAAAAATTATTTAAAAAAAAAAACATAAGTCCCGCTTCTAACCAGCCAGGTCTGCAGCTCCGTATTAGGGTATAATAGGAGAAGTATGGTAGAAGTTTTCAGCTTGTCTCAAATACCTTTCCAAAAATTGGTGCCAGCTCTCGGACCCCTGGTACTGGTAAACACCAAAATCAGAAAAGGTAGACGGAATTAACAGAAAGGTCTTCGAAAACAAGGTCCGTATCTCACATAAGTATAAATGAAATTAGCTCTTAAGTGTTCGCGCAGAACAAAGGCTACCGAGGATTAATGAATGCAGGCCTCGGCCAGCGCCTCTGTCTCGCCATCATTAATCTTTTGGACAATCTGGCTGCTCCTGAATGTGGAATCTTTTCATTTCGATTCAGATAACATTAATTTCACGCCGCGATGTGGCCGTCATCCATCTCTTTATGAAATACACAGATGGAAGTACCTAATGGAAACTTTAAATTGAACGCGGAGGATAAATGTAAATATGTAGTTTCACACGTGTTGGCTTGAGTTGGTACCTATTTAGATACTCGACAATACAAAAATGCATTTTTTTTTAATATTTGATCAGTGGCGGATTTACAGTCTTGGCCGCCCTAGGCCCGAGGCTATAATTCTCAGTACTAACGCGTCATCACTTAATTTTTATCACGATTGGCCGCTTCTGATATCTGACCGCCCTAGGCCCGGGCCTACTGGGCCTTAGGGTAAATCCGCCTCTGTATTTGATAATGGTTCGAATCAACGAATCCTTGGGTGATTCGCACCACGGTACCAATAAAAAAATAATGAAATAATAGTTCCCGATATATACCATGCTGTGAATCAAGGACTTCAAAAAGGCTCCTTGTGCGATTCTTTCCGTGGGACAAACCACTCGTGGGGCGAATCGACGAAATAAATAATAAATAAATATTCAACGACATCACATACATTGCTCTGACTCCGAAGTAAGTAGCTTAAGCACTTGTGTTACGGATATCAGAAACAACAGTGGTATTACAAATATATACTTAAATATTGGATATTAACACCCAGACACAGAACAAACACATGTATTCATCACACGAATGTTTGTCCTGGGTGGGGATCGAATTCACAACTCTTGGCGCATGGGGCAGGGTCACTACCGAATGCGCCGTCGAGCTTGTCAAGTAAAGAAACTTAAAACATCTGAAACTCAAAAAGCTTAAAATTCATTATACTAGAAAACTAACTAACTAATATAAACTAGAAAACTAGATAGGTAACAAAATCAATTCAATTGGAAGTACCTAATAACAATATTTGGTCATGTTACTTTCGAAAACTGATCTATCGTCAACGAACAAATAGGTAAATAATACATACATACATACATAACATCACGCCCATAATCCCCAAAGGGGTAGGCAGAGTCGAAGAGGCAGCAAGCCCCTTTAAGCACATTCAGCCAAAAATAAAGCCAAGCTGGATTAGATGGAAAATTGCGAAAAAGCAGTGAAAAGCGGCTAACCTGTCGCCTACACAATCACACACCCAAAACCCGATATACCATTAGTCGCCTTTTACGACATGCTAGGCATGAACCACAGTTGGCACATTCTTTTTAAGTCCCAGACCAACATGGGACTGGGTTGGATGGAAAGCTATATTTTCTTAAAAGCTTTTGCGATACATAAATATATATGAAAACCTATTAGAAACGTTTACTATGTTAGAGAAAATGTAGGTACAACATCTCAGATGACAAAGTCACGCAGTAGCAGCTGCCGATATTATTGATAGTCCAACTTTGAAGTGACGAAATCCTTCTTAAATCCTTCCAAGATTTCTCCAACAAAAATCTTACCGTCTTCCCTTACCCGAAGGTTTAGAATCGTTTGCCTGACTTATTAAGAGTCCTCAAAAGTTGCCTGTAATGAAAAATGCAAGTTGTGGCTGAGTTGGAGGTATCGCGCGAGGAATGACAAATGGGGACAAGTTGACCCCGTGTGATCCTTTCAGCTTAAATCGGCAACTTTGATCGAATTAATGTTACTTTCTTTTAAAGTATCAACGTGATAAAGGTGTTTTTTGTGGGAACTTTTATAAACGTTGACAATCTTATATTTCAAGGGCAGGAACTTATTAATAGCATCACGTGGCGGCAAGTTAGACTAATGTATAACTAAGTAAGTAAGTTATACCTACACACTTATGTCGTAATAATTTAAGCTTCCACTAATTGGAGACTACAAATTGCTATGTTAAAAGAGAAATACGGTCGAAAGGTATCAATTCGATGAAATTGGGTATTATATCTAGGAATAGGTTTAATGATTTTACTTTAAGTACTTAGTTATTATTGTTAGCTTTATATTGGTATGAATACATATACATACGAGGGTAAATAGTACAAATCTTATTATATTGGATGATAAATTCCGTTACACGAGATGAGTTCCGACACTTTGAATTTGACGATAATAGTTATGCGCCCATATGACACCCATTTGATTTTTATTCAATTCGATAAAAAATTCTAGGCCAGTTAAATCGACTTATTTGTTTATTTTATTTTAAATCCTGATGTGTTAAATCTATACATACATACATACATAACATCACACCCATAATCCCCGAAGGGGTAGGCAGAGTCAAAGGGGCAGCATGCCCCTTTAACCACGTGTTAAATCAATGATAATTAATACGGCTATTGTCACGGAAAATAATATGCGGATATATATTTAGCTCCCGAGGTTTTAAGACTCGTCAACCCAATAAGGACTTATTGTTTTTGTATGTGTCTTATGGGACACTTGTTTTCATTTAAGCATGATGTGATAACCGCTTAATATATTTTTTACATACAGTTGAAATTACGGTATCCTTTTTGATTAGAATTATTTTGATTGATTTTGATCAGTATATCAATGTTGTCAAATATGTAATATATGAAAAAAGTATTTATGGGTTGTTACTGGGCTTTTGGTTGAAATGTACGCATGAAATATCTTTAGTAAAATATCCTACCTCCATGACAAGATGCCCGCCTTAAAGGATAATGATGTGATGTGAATAGTAGTGTAAATCTCTATGAGTACACTTTCCGATTCCCGTAGTAAGCAATTCATACGATATTTTTGAATATACTTAATAATAAATTGAAGAAGAAATTGATAAATCGTGTTTAGATTAATTAATGATGATTATTAATAATTTTTTACAATGATTTGTTAGTGTATAAAGTTAAATATGTTTGAAACCGAATATTGAGATTCGTTGAAAGTACGTAGCATGAAAAAGGAGTATTGACACCAGTCGGAGAAATCATCGTAAAACAGACTTTAAACGGCTTGCTAGGACACTGGCAGATATCATTTGCCCGTTGAATTCAAGGCTAGAAAGAATATAAAAGTGTTCATTGACTGAATAATTCTTGACTATAAAGGTATGTTTGTAGTTGATAGTCCTTCTTAGCAGTGGAAGATACCGTTGGGAGAGGCCTATATCCAGCACTGAAACACAGTGTGTTGATGATAATGGACAACATTGATAATAATGATGACAGCTAAAAACGTAATGGAAATGTGCCTTACAAAACACCATTACTAGGTTTAAAGTACTATGCAGATGTTTCTTAGATAAGTTAAATTTTAACAAAAATGAAAACCGACTTCAAAATAGCCCCGTAAAAAACGTTTATGAAAAAAAATACAAGTAAGAACCTGCCTTAATAGCTATTTAAATGTCTAAACACTAAAAAGTATAAAATAAATTATTCCGACTGCTTCGATAAAAGTATTAATCTTAAACACGTATTTAAATATTTACAACAATCAGTTAGTTTTGGAGTCGGCCCTTTTTGAATAAAAAAACTCTCTAAATCGTCTTACAATTCTCGAAGATATCAATATTTAAAGAATCATAAACTAATTCCTAATCGTTAAGGAGTTGTACCGTCCATCATCAGCTCACCAACATAAGATGATAAGTACCATGCCTAAATACTTGAACAATCTTAGAAAATGTCTAAAACACATTGTACGTGCCTACAAAATTTGAGGGTTTCCCTCGATTTTCCTGGGATCCCTTCATCAGATCCTGACTTGGTGGCAATGGGACCATCTCGAGAGTAAACCCTTTCGAATAAAAAAATAATTTTGGAAATCGGTTAACAATTCTCAGAGATATCGAGTAACATACATACAAAAAAAAAAAGAAACTGTCGAATTGAGAACCTCCTCCTTTTTTTTGAAGTCGGTTAAAAATATGATTTATCGTACATTTCTTGACATATACAACCACCCGCTTGCATAAGCTTTAAAACAGAACTGAAAACCTACTGGCGGGACATAGAAATTTTTAATTACAACTTTGTGACGCCGTCAAGGGAACGTTTAATATAATTGTGGGCATTCTAATACGTTTCCGACAAAATTAATTTGATTCCTGTCTAGAGCAGAGCCGTGGTTATTGTAGCGAGCAAAAAGTGTCAAGTGACTGACCGCTGTTGTAATCGTACAGAATAGGAGGTGATTTTAAAAATCATTTTAACCAAATAAAAAAAACAATCGGTCTTGTTTTTACTTAATTTGTTTGGTCCTGTTGGTCTGAGACTTAAAAAGAATGCCAACTGTGTTTCTTGCCTAGCATGTCGTAAAAGGCGACTAATGGTATATGGGGTTGTGGGTATGTGATTGTGTAGGCGGCGAGCTAGCCACTTGTCACTACTTTTTCACAATTTTCCATCTAACCCAGCCCAGTTTTGGTTTTGGCTGTATGTTACAAGATTTATTAGTGAATTAAAGGAAAAATGTTAATGATTCGTTTTTGATCTACCTCGTCCATATACCTAAGAAACGGCTTAGAAATCTGCAGCTAAATCAATATCGGAATTCCTAAAATAGCACAATAGCATTGTCCATGATAGTGCTTGTAAAGTCAAAGTTTTCTATAGCAAACCTATATGAATAGATCAAATACTTGTTTTTCACCTTTGGTAGTAATATGTAAATAAAATCTATCAAACACTTATGTATCATTTGATCATCATGTAAGACTTGGATGCAAAAATTAGACCTGCAATAATAGGCTAGCCGAATATAAAATTCTATTTAGTCCGTCAGTTAGATTATAAAAAAATATTGAACACGTATTTTTTCATTTATTTGTCAAATAAACACTGACGAACATAAAGCGCATTTAAGTTGCGCGAGACTTCACACCTAAGTACAATTTTTACGTGAAAGTGACGTCACAAGCCCCCACTTCAAAACTTTGGTGCTCTTTATCTTTGTAATTTTTTGTTAACTTGATACATAATACATAACATCACGCCCATAATCCCCGAAGGGGTAGGCAGAGTCAAAGAGGCAGCAGGCCCATCTAACCACATTCAGCCAAAAAAAAAACTGGACTTGGTTAAAAACTGTTAAAAGTACATAGTGTCAAGTGGCTAGCTCGTCGCCTACACAATCACATACCCAAAACCCCATATACCATTAGTCGCCTTTTACGACATGCTAGGCAAGACACACAGTTGGCACATTCTTTTTAAGTCCCAGACAAACAACATAGGACAGCCTTACTTTTTAAAGCGAAAAAATAATATGTGTCTTGTATTTTTGTATAATATAACTGACGGACTAATAGAATGATGTTTTTTGACCCAGTATTCATGCCTATTCGTATTGATTTTGATTTATTTATCCAGCTATGCAATTGCAGTTTAAAATACGACTCGCCCCCGTTTTATGCACAGCAATTCCCTTGAAGCTACCTGCATCCGCTCAAGTTTTCATTTACATGAAAACACAATTTTCCATTTTCTTTTTGAGTCGTGCAATTCAAGAAGTACCTAGTCGTCTACTTCGAGATTGGCTGGGTTTAGAAAACTTTAAGATCATAAGCGAACGAAACGCCTTTTCAATACGAATGCCCGGGGGACGGGCTATTCCTGAGATTCCTTATAATATATTCGAGTGAGTGCTCGAACGAGGCCCTCTTTGGAGCAATACGAACAAAAAGACGGTTTTCAACCAAATCGTAAATCAAGGCAGTCGCAAAGAGGTTTGGCGTATGCGCGGTTCGGGTCCATTGTAGCGCGATATGATGAGATGTTTATTTATTTAATATTATCTTTATTTATTTATTTGCCATATGGCATTCGGTTCTCTCAGCCTACCCCGCTAGGGAAGTGGCGTGAAGTTTAGTTAGTTAGTTATCTACTATGTAGATTTTTAAAGGAAGCTTCATCTAGTCGTTACCATTAGAATTGGTCATGTAAATAAAGGTTCGATCTGTGGATTTGAATATTATCAACGTGGCCTTTCGTGCTAATACGTAAGGCATGGATGATTATTTACTACATATTTAATAATCAAAAATATTACATATGACTGACTGACTGGCCCGTTGGTCGAGTGGTCAGAGACCCTGGCCACGAAACCAAGGGTCGCGGGTTCGAATCCCGCTAAGGGCAAATATTTCGTGTGATGAACATGGATGTTTGTACTCGAGTCATGGATGTTTTTAAACGTATTTAAGATGTCTATCCGTTCACCTAGTTATCCATAGCACAAGCTTATAAGCTTAGTTTGGGACTAGGGAATTGGTGTGCCAGTCTGAAGAATTTATTATTATTATTGTTGTCTCCATTTGGATATCACGGGAAGTTTTACCTTCCCGGTCCTTTGGAAGGCTTGCATGGGGGCACAGGCCATATAAATTATTTATTATTATAATTATTATGTATTATAAAATGTAATTTCTTTTAAACAGACCACCCACTGACTTGAAAGCGATGCATATCGAGATATATATGTATTTATTTGTGTTTATGTTGAGATAGCGTAAAGATTAATTTTTCTTTTGCCTTTTATTTTTGTAGATATCCGTGTTTTTCTTTTCGGATAATCGCCGACGCAAAAATCACAAAGACGATAAATATTAGTTAAGGCGCCGTGCCGTGTCTCCAGCGACAACGGGCCCGCGCCCACACCTTAGTGCGAACACTCATCAAAAATGTATTTGCGCGCGACAGAAGTCAACGGCTTTGTGCACCAATTACTGGCAAACATTCGCGTGCTCCGACACGGTGCCTCGGAGCATTCATTCGCTGGAGAGGGCTTGAGTGTGCTTTGCGTAGGACGCTTATAGATAACGAGTAGCGTTCAGCTGTCTTGTTGGAAACGCTCGAAGATGGTCGTATCAGTCAGTTTAACGAAAATCTCTCAGTAGCAATCAATTACCTAGCAATAGCTTCAGACATTTTACAAAGAATAATTTGAGCAGTTGACCTTGAAACTGCCATATACCCTATTTTTATGAGTAAATAAAATTTAGTCGAATTGAGAACCTCCTCCTTTTTTTGAAGTCGGTTAAAAATAGGGTATATGGCAGGGTAGGGTATAGGGTATATTATATTATTACCGATAAATATTGACTAAATAATATTTTTTTTCACAAGGAATATGCCTTATGAAAATCCATATTCATAGAATATACCTATAGCCATCGTGAAGAAACTATCGTCGATACTTATGGTCAATTTTAGTTGCTGTACCTGTGGGATGAGACCACATTCAGCAAATAGTTTGCCTTTGATCTCTGCTCCAATGTGAATCGATTCTCTAAGTTCTGAAGAAACATCACGCCATCGAAGGGCGAGGCGGTTGGCATACTTGGTTAGGTAACGGAGGTCGATTTGTATCAATTGATTGCTTCTTGCGGTATTTAAAAGCTTGATGTTCAATCCCGATGTCAAGCAATACTCGGAGGAGTCAATACATAGATGGGTTACCAATATGGTTATTTACGAATATTGTGGTTTTAACACTGTTGGAATTGATTCTAAAAAAGCAAAAAGTTCAGCAGAACTCAACACGATAGTGTCTTTAAGCACTTTTGGAATGCGCCTCAAAAGTTTTTTGGAGGAGATTTTTTGAGAAACTATGATTTTAATAGATCCGTTGCACACACCGAGGCCAAGACCTCAGAATGTTATATATAATCTCTTCTTCTTTTTTAAACTCGTGTAAAAATGAATTTCTGTTCGTTAGTCTCACTAAAACTAGAGAACGGTTCGACCGAATTGGCAGATTTTGATTTTTAAATATTTGTAATTTTCCAGGGAAAGTCTGTACGGTAAGAAAATATGGAAACATTGCGAGGAAAATAATAAAAGAAAATCCGAGAACGAGTAGGTACGAAGTCCGCCGGGACAGCTAGTATTATAATAAATTTATTATATTATGGGTGAACAACACCATGTAGGTAACATTTACATTAATTTAGACTGCAGTCAGTGAAATCACTTTTGGAAATCTCAAACATGTGGAATACTGATATTTTTCAATTTCATGAACTTTGGCATACCATCAATTCAATACCTACAAGATGTTTTATAACGTCTTATATTCTACGCTTAAGTTTTCTAAATTTCCATTTCATCCCGCTGTCGAATCACGTATTTAGACAACCAGCAAGATGTGACGTCATCATTTGTAAATGGGATGACATAGGGGCGGGAGAAGGCAGTTACCACAATTGAGTTAATGACAGTGAGGAACCTCTTGTATAACTGGAGTTAGCGCTTTTTACGTAGCACATATATCGATCATAGCAGCGCCCCGCGGTTTCATCCGTATAGTACCAGTTAACGTGGGAATACGGAGAAAAAATTTAAAAAGCTTTCCATTGGTGAAAGAATTTTTAAAATCGGTCGAGTAGTTTGGGAGCCTATCAATCCAAACAAATAAACAATCAAATCATTCCTCTTTATAATATTATTGTAGTATAAATAATAATCCTTCCCAGATACACTTCGTTTCATAGCCTACCAGCATTCCTTGTCACAACTGGTCACATTTGTGCAATTTCACATCTTAAATTTATTATGATATATTAAGTTTTGAAATGTGATGTCACAAAACTTAAGACCCTTCCCATTCCTTCTCACTCCATGTTCATAGACCCCCTTCCACCTTTAAATGTGACGTACTTACGGCTTACGGCTTGACTAGCAGTTCGTCAACATTTTTGTTATATTGACTGTTAGTGTTCATATGTTCCTCAATAGCAGTGTGGTTTCTTCACTGTCATATCATATACTGTGTCGTTCCGCCGTCCTCGCCTGCACCGACCGGGCCAATTTGTTTTATTGCTGTTTAGCTCGTAGTCGTTCTTGTGCTACAATGAGACTACTACGACAGACTTGTGTTGACTTGCTTCGATTGGAAACATTTCGGCAAGTAATTGCATATGAAAATGGTGGCAAAAACTATATTATATGCGTTTTAAGGTGCAAAAAAGCCCTGTTAATGGCTATACATCATATACGTACGACGCTGCTTGGCAGAAAACGCCTTAGACCAGAAAGCGCCCTATGCCAGAAAGCGCCTTAGACCAGAAAGCGCCCTTTGATAAAAAGCGCCTTAGACCATAAAGCGCCTAAGACCAGAAAGGGCCTTAGACCAGAAAGCGCCTTAGACCAGAAAGCGCCTTAGACCAGAAAGCGCCCTATGCCAGATAATGACTTAGACCACAAAGCGCTTCAGACCAGAAAACGCCCTATGCCAGAAAGCGCCTTAGACCAGAAAGCGCCCTATGCCAGAAAGCGCATTAGACCAGAAAGCGCCCTATGCCAGAAAGCGCCTTAGACCAGAAATCGTCCTATGCCAGAAAGCGCCTTAGCAAACGCGTCCGCACAGCACAGCAGGTCCGCAATCACGCGCGAAATTCAAAAAAGTATACGCGGAGTTAACAGAGCAGCAAGCCCGTTTATCCAATTAGCGCCAAAAATTAATCTAGGTTGAGGTAGACAGCAAATTTGAAAAAATGATGACATGTGTAAGGCACATGTAATATTTTTTCAAACTTACACAATCACAAACGTATTACCGAATACGCCACTATAGTCGCCTTTAGAAGAGATACAATTGTCATATTATTTTAAAGTTACCGTCTTACATGACCAAAGTCCCAAATACCAATACATGGAATTACTTTTAAAATATTAGTTTATGTGTATCAGCGATATGATTGCAGGCTCATCCCTATGTTTCGTTTGTCCGGACCATCGTAAAGCTGTTGCCGCGCGGAGCCGCCATAAGCCGCAATCTCTATGAGAGAATCTTGTTATGTGCCCGCCGAATTGGCTTCTTTTTGTGATATGAAAAGTGTCTGCGGTATTAAGCGAATGACATTATGGGTTAGAGGTAACGTCGAAGGAGAATTGAGATGAATACGACGAGTATTGGCTTCTATAATAAGCGATACAGATATTATATTCAGTGTAAGATATTTAAGTGACTACTAGGTGTGTGCAACATTGCGTTCACTCAAAAAAAAGTATAGTCCTTAATTGAGATTACAGCAAAATATTGCTTACGTATTTTTTCTTTGTTCGTCCAACCAAAAATGATGAAGATACAGCGCGTCAAAGCACCGTATGACGTCACTAAATCCGTAAAATTACACCGTCCAAGTGACGTATAACGCTACATTTCAGATCTTTGTATTTTTTTAATAGGGGCAAACGTTTTGTGTGATAAAAAACATGGACATTTGTACTCGAGTGGATGTTTAAGCACGTATTTAAGTATGTCTATCCGTTCGCCTAGTATCCATAGAACAAGCATAAGCTTAGTTTGGAACTGGGGAATTGGTGTGTCAGTCTGGAGAATTTATTTATTTAATCACTTGTACTATCCTCTCAAAGACGATAAAGGTTACCCTTACAATAATATGTACTCGCAACTACAAATACATTACATTAAGCCATCGTTTCACCGCAAACAAACCACATGACCGAAACACCGCATCAACACACTATTTGCCGTGACAAAAACGTATGTCTTCTATAAAGAAAATGCTCTTATAGAGGCCCGTCAATAACACTCGGTTTGGTCCATAAAACTGATTTTATCCGGGATTTGTAGGCGACCCGGGCCTCGGCAAACACGGCTAAGCCGCCTATGAGATTGTGTTGTGGGTGTGATGTGCCCGGGGCGGTGCGGTTTGAGCATCGGAATTTGATTTTTTTATTACAGACCTTTAACTTGAGATTTAACTTGTTTGCTTCAACAGTTTAAAGAACACAGCCGACATATTCTTTTTAAAGCCCAGACCAATGTACGACAACATGTACATACAAAACATCACGCCCATAATCCCCGAAGGGATAGGCAGCGTCGAAGGGACAGCTAGCTTCTTTAACCACATTCAGCAAAAAATAAAACTGGGCTGGGTTAGATGGAGAATTTTAACAAGTGGCTAGTTTGTCGCATATACAATCACATACCCAAAACCCGATGTGCCATTTGTCGCCTTTTACGACATGCTAGACAAAAAACACAGTTGGCAAATTCCTTTTCAGTCTCAGACCAACATGGGAGTCGGGACGGGAAGTATCTACGACAAAATTATAATAAAAGTAATATTAAGTTAAACCCGTTAACAATGCAGTGCACAGTCGAGCTGGTCTGATGATATGATAACGTAAAATCATAATGAGTCATAATGGAGAATTAGGTACTACTTTCTATATAATTTTAAACTGAATGTTGAAGAGGCTAGTGAGACGTCTCTGCCTACCCCGCTAGGGAAGTGGGGTGAAGTTTAGTTAGTTATTAAACAGCGACTGACTATGACTGGTAGGCAACTTATTTTTCCTTGAAAACAGCACCTACTTTTTGACCAGTATTTTTTTTGTTAAACAGTTCTTAAATTGAATAAACAATACAGGATTTTTTCATGTAGAAACCTTTTGCAAGCAACACCATTACCAAATACAAATAAAAAAAAAATCCTGCGCCACGGACGTGCTAAAAAGCAAATGTAAACAATATCTCAATTAACGCGGCAATTTTAACGAGAGCCAATTATTGAAGCGCGCTGTTATTGCAACTGCTGTGCACTCCAGGACTGATAGTTTTATATTAAACACCGCAGCTATATTAAAAAAATGTAAGTTGGTTTTTATATTAAAAAACCAACCAGGGTTTATAAGAAAATTGTAGGAAAAATGGCTTAAGATTTAAATTCTACGTACTTTTACAAATGTAGACATTGCCCAGTATCTGATAGATTTATATACGACTTTACACTTATTACTTGGTTTTTAAACCTTTAGAAACTTTAAATTATATTAGTAAAGAATTTGAAATAGGCTTTGTCCCATAGTGGTCTGGGACTTAAAAATAATGTGCCAACTGTGGTTCTTGCCTAGCATGTCGTAAAAGGCGACTGATGGTATATCGGGTTTTGGGTATGTGATTATGTAGGCGACAAGCTAGCCACTTGTCACTACTTTTTCACAATCTTCCATCTAACCCAGCCCAGATTTGTTTTTCGCTGAATGTGCATGTCGTAAAAGGTATCATTGTGTAGATGACGAAACACAGTACGTATTTTCACAATTTCCCATTTAACCCAAAAATTTATTAATAGCTAACATACTGGTCCCTAAACTGTGCCTGCCCCTTGAACGGGGGCGGATCTTTCATGTGCCTAAAATGGTTAACTTCTAACTAAGTAGGTTATCTAACTAATTAGGCACTAAAATACAATAATTTTACAATTATACATACAAGAATAAATCGATAAAGTACCAAATGGGTGCCGTGACACAGGCACCCTGTGTACGGCACGACAGTCTTCTGCGGATACCTTATTATATAAAAGATAGATGTCCGGCATTGAACAAACAGTGTGCGTCAGAATGGCGGGTGTACTTCTCAGATTAGCCTAAAAAATATAGTTATTTATTTATTATTATAAGTTATATGCAAGTTTACAGAAATGGAATTTCAATACACAAGCAAGATATGATTATCCCGTGTTGGTCTGGGACTATAAAAGAATTTGCCAACTGTGTTTTTTGCCTAGCATGTCGTAAAAGGTGACTAATGGTATATGGGGTTTTGGGTATGTGATTGTGTAGGCGACGAGCTAGCCACTTGTCACTACTTTTTCACGATTTTCCATCTAACCCAGCCCATTGTCCCGTGTTGGTCTGGGACTTAAAAAGTATGTGCCAACTGTGTTTCTTGCCTAGCATGTCGTAAAAGGCGACTAATGGTATATCGGGTTTTGGGTTTGTG
Organism: Glyphodes perspectalis; assembly: GCA_951394215.1. Lineage (NCBI taxonomy): Eukaryota > Metazoa > Arthropoda > Insecta > Lepidoptera > Crambidae > Glyphodes > Glyphodes perspectalis. Next base: position 16,664,575 of record OX596203.1, on the reverse strand, counting down.
ATTGTGTAGGCGACAAGCTAGCCACTTGTCACTACTTTAACACAATTTTCCATCTAACCCAGCCCAGTTTTATTTGGCTGAATGTGATTAAAGGGGACTGCTGCCCCTTTGACTCTGCCTACCCCTTCGGGGATCACGGGCGTGATGTTAAGATAGAGAAGATAAGATTAAGAGATATGATTATAAAACAGTTATAAATAAATAATAAATCTTTCAGACTGACACACCAATTCCCTAGTTCCAAACTAAGCTGATGCTTGTGCTATGGATACTAGGTGAACGGATAGACATACTTAAATACGTTTATAAACATTCATGACTCGAGCACAAATGTCCATGTTCATCACACGAATCATTTGCCCCTAGCGGGATTCGAACCCGCGACCCTTGAATTCGTGGCCAGGGTCTCTGACCACTCGACCAACGCGCCAGTCAAGTCAAGTTCAATTGAAAATATATATTACAATTATAAAAACTATAAACCAAAAAAATATATATCGTACAGTTAGTGTTTTTTTATTATATACCTAAGGTTTCCGAGCTATGTGCAGGTAAGATAGTTAAGCCACCATCATAGTTCGCAGAATAAGACTAAGATCCAGTGACTGTTCCCAACTTAGACCAAGTTAGGAACAGGCACTCGATCTTAGTTCAGGATTTCGGCGTAGCCTCTCCCGTCTAACCGATGAGCTGTCGACTCCAGGAGTCACTGAACTATGGGCGAGAAGTAACTTCATATGCATCCCGAGATAATTTTATACTACTTTGGTATATGCTGGTCTAAAAATACTTAGTTAAATCCCATCAAAAATATAAAATTGTAAGTCACCGAGTTCAATATCATGATAATTAAATTCTGGAGTGGTTGTCCTTCACTGACAAGAGACGTAATGAGGTACCAAGTTCTGTAAAATATTCTGATTTCTTATTTATAACTACGTAGGTATAATCAATTGTTTATACGTTGCTACGTGAAAACAATTGATTATACACCTAATTTATCTAATATTAATTTTATACTATCCGGATATGTACCGGATGTTATTTTTCAATTTTTTTCTATACTTACCTATAGTACATCATCAAAAAGTTAATAAAAAATAATATTTTTTATTTCTCTTCCTTCTAAATACTAATCGAATCGTAAGTTGCTGTGTCTCATCGAGGCTGTGAGTACGATTCCCATACGATAAATTTGAATAGGCACTCTAATCGCAATAATGGATTTCGATACCGTGACTATCGATCTAGCGTACCACATATAATAGGATTTCGTGACAGTGTGTTCGCGAGTTCGTCGTTCGATCTAGCGATTTTCGATACAACGGCTTTTAACTAACTAGTTAAGTATATATATTTACAAGCTAACTGCAGTTACTGAGCAGATAATAATAACAGTTCCATAAAATACTAACGATATATTCCAATAACGGATGATTTTAAAATGTATGTAAGTATATGGCGTTGGGTTCTCTCTGCCTACCCTGCAAGGGAAATGGCGTGAAGTTAGTTTAGTTTTGTAGGTATGCACCATGTGTTTCGTAAACAAAATGACAAATATCGTTCACAAATAAGAATGAATAAATGAATGAATGAATGAAATAATTTATTTGTTCAAAAAACAGTAGATTGATACATCAGATGTTAGGTTTAAATATAAAAGCACACCATGTTTTGTTATTAGGAGACATGCAAAAATTATCAATAAAATGTTAATTTAAACAATTAGCTAAAAAATACTTTATCTTAAAAAATCGACAACACTGTAAAAACATTTTTCAATTAGCCATTCACGCAATACATTTTTAAATTGCTACATTTCCAATTTGCGAATGTGTTAGGTATCATATTATATATTGTAATGCCCATTATAAAACAGTTACTGCTAAACAAAGCAGTTTTTATAGGAGGAAGCTTAAGTCTATCTGGTTCCGCCTGCTTTATAAAATATTGTCTTTAAATTTCTCAAAGAAGTCCGGGTACTTCTTAACAAAAGCAAGCGATGTCTTAATCCTGCACAACATATTGAAATCGTTATGCAACGTTGCGGTTGCACTGTCCTGTTATAGTTCCCGAGTGTCCCCCCAATAAATCGCTCGCCCCAATACTCGAGCGACATATTGGCGCAAGCGATTCTGCGAATTAGCCGTTATTGGGTGCGGAAACAATAAAGAATATTGACACAATAACCAGGAGCGGCGTGCGCGTCCCGAATACAGGATGGACATACGGGATACGTCTCCATTGAACGCGGTTTGAGAGCTAAAGTTGCCTCCTTGATAAAGTAAGGGAATAGCATACTACGAATTCTATTAATCGCGGTTTGAGAGCATAAGTACCCTCCTAAACTTATTTCAGTTGCGGTAGCCAATCTCAATGAGTATTAGCCAAATACACTGGAGGTATTACAGTGCACAATCGTCTGCGCAAACACAGGTGTACTATGTTCTCACCTGTATCTTCACTCTCATAGTCAGGTGAGACACCAACCGACATAACCGGAGTGAGGTCAGGCGCAGGACCAACGGTTTAACGTGTTTTCTGAGGCACGGGGGTGATGAACTGCCAACTTTCTGACTCCGGGCTGGTACTGGGTAATTTCAATATTAAAATACCCAGCTAGAAATATTTGGCCGAACCGGAATTTCCGATTTTACCCGGGACCTCTCGTCTCGTTAACTGCGAGGCAGTCCTGAAGAGGTGAGACCAAAATGTGCTTCTTTGACATAATAACTGAATAGCATAGTAAACAAATGTCATGTTTAGTTTATAGTCCAAATGTCCTATACTTTGTTACCATCACTGCAGAAAATTTTCCTTCACAATGTTTATTTTATACGAGATAATCTGTGACCAATTCTCTGGTGCAATGGAATCGCGCAGTCTAACACGTACGCAACACCGAGAATCCCAAACGAGCTCTTAATAACACCTCGTATGATATCGCCTCAGTATTCGACGGCTGTTCTCTCACCATCGTTCCCCTATCGACAATTTCGCCTTTATACCCTTGCCTTAAGAACTACAGCTTCTCTTTAGCTGCCACTACGTATTAATAGTTAGAATTGAATTCGGGAGTGTATCTTATCATAAACTAACGAGGTGGAAACGAGTTGGTTGCGTGGAAATGGCTTGTTGTTATTATAGACTGTGCTATGTTTTCCAACTTTATTGCAAAGGTGTAGGGTTTAGAATTGCTAGATTTGTAAGTGAGTTTTCGTTTATTACTTCTTAATGTTTAGAATTTTCCTAACTATAAAGGATAAAAACAAACAACGTAAATTAAGCGGGTATCTTAATGTCTTTGGTCGTAAAGGCGGTTGATATCTCTGCTGGTTCGACAAAGTTTGTGTTATTTGAATGGGTTATATTAAAACAGCAATAGCTATGCATTTTTTTTTATTTATGCTTTAAATATGATATATACACCCTGGGTCCTCACAGAGAAAACAGTTTGCAAAATAACGTCACATTATTTAAGACTATCCGTTATCGTGCTGCGTTATATATTTAGTAGGCATTGCAATCCAGTGGTATTTTTTACTTAACGCTAGATCAAGCAGAGCTTATATTGTGCTGAACCGAGTTGGATTACTTGATTCAACATTCCATTCACTACTAGAGATTTAAATCCAGCACATAATGGATCAAGCACAGCTATTGAGCTGAGTTCAGGTGGATTGTTTGATCCAGCATTGCAATCCCTAATATTTAGGTAACATTTAAAATGGGGTGCTTGATTTATTAAGCCGTTTTTCTAAATCTAGGATTATGCGGAAAGGGAACTTTACTAAAACCGAATAAAGCCATAGAAAGAAGACATTTAGATTATTTACTACACAACGTTTCATATTCAAAATCTGATGTCCTAATTATATTCTGCAAATAATTAAAATCTATTAATTAAACCGTCAACAGACCGGAAGTCAAACAGTTATTTCAACAGGAATTTACATGAGACATGTTCGTAGAAATAGTCTTTGATGTAATTAGGCTCCTAGTTAATTATTATTTCTAGCTAGAGTGATGACAGCAGCCCAATTGAATCATCATTCAAAATATTATTTGTTATGATACAAACAAAGGTGCTCGCACGAACTAATTAGCGTGAATAAGCATCAGTTGCAGTTCAGATTCCAATTAGTGACCTCGAGATAACATGACGTGAGTCATTGTCAATCACAGGTCACATTTGCCGATAAACACCGCCTTAAATATATACACAACATCTTTGACTTCTTAATTGCACCTACGCCTTCAATCCGATAAGTTATATTTACATTAGAACAACAAAAAACAACGATGAAGATACAATTTGTTATATTAAGTGCTATAGTTTTGTCGTGTTTCGTTGAAAATGGTAACTGTGGCGTCATTAGTGATGTGTACGGTAATGTGCGTAACAAAACCGTAGCTGTTAAAGATGGCGTCACTAGCTGGCTTACTTACGGAAAAGATTGGGTACTTGGTAATGAGAAGCAAAAACCAGAAGGGAGGTTTGTTGGCGAAGTTGTGTCAGACGATGGCATCTTCAATCGGATCTACAGTACCCTCCTCAACGGATTCCAATCTGCTCGGGATAACGTCTACGGCTTCTTTGTCAGCGACGAAAAGTTAAAGAACAATGGATTTATCAGGAACATGTATGAAAAAGTGAAAAATAGGATAACGACGATCACCGCTTTCGCTATAGGCAAGGATGATAAGGAGAAACCGAATACTCCTGATGATCTTAGTGAAATAAGACGGGCTTTGAATACAATGATAAATCAGCACAAAAACAAACAAAATCAACTTTTACATGAAGGAGTCGAATCGCTTAAGGATAATGTACAGAAGGTTGATGAAAAGCTGCGTGGTGGTGCAGATAAGATCAAAGATAGTGTGAACGACATGAAGAAATCGGCAGGAGACCATATCTCTGATAGTATGATTACTGCTTCTGAAACGGTCAATAGAGGAATAAACGATGCTAAGGAAGTCTTCAGTTCTACTCTTAATAATTGGCAGGAGAGCGGTGTAGAGATATCTGAAAAAGAGAGAGAAGTATTGAATGCTATTTCTCACAGAATACGGAATAGAATAACAAATTTAAGAACTGCGATGGACAATCCACAACATTTATCGTATGCTGAAGAAGAAAAGAAGGATTAGTAAGTAGGCGATATATTTTGTAGACGTTTTGTAATAATAATACAATATTAATTAAAATTGTTGTAATAAATACTCGAACAAATATTCCTTTGATAAACAATAAATAAATTTGTGTTTAAAGAATTATAATTCTCTTTAGAATTACGAAAGGTTTCACTTAATAAGGAACAACATTTTATTATTTTAATAATACTTGGTGACTGAAACGCCGTAATAACTACCTTTGTAAAGATTTTATATACCTAATACGAAAGTTTGTTAACTTATGTATGTACGTACGTATCAAAATATGTCCCATGTTGGTCTGGGACTTGGCCCCCCATGTGGGTTACCTACTTGAGTGCGAAAGCCGTATTATCGAAGTTTAGTCCATCAGTTAGATTATACAATACTGGGCACATATTTTTCGCTTTATCAAATTAACAAAAAATCACTAAGATAAAGAGCATCAAAGTTTTGGAGTGGGGGCTTGCGACGTCACTATTTTGTAAAATTGTGACGTTCAATTCACGAATGTGAATTGAACGTCACGCGCAACTTGAATGCATTGTATCTTCGTCAATGTTTGTTTGACAAATAAATGAAAAAATACGTGTTTTTTATTTTTTAATAATCTAACTGACGGACTAAACAGATTTTTTTGTCATCTTGCCTATTATCTTATAATAATTAATAAATGACTTGTAACATTCTGCGACGAATTATACGTAGATGAAAACGACTGAGCTAATTAGGACGAGGCAATTTACAACCTGCATTAAAAACTTTCCTGATTTAAGCAGTTTCTCGTGTTGAAGGATAAGACGAGAAAGCCTTATAATTACGCAAACAAATTCTAAGTACACCACCAGTGTATAATTTTTGACTTATGGTAGATACACTTAAAGCACTTAACAAGATTTATCGACACGCAACTCAGATTGATGAGTGCACGAATCTAAGTTGCGTGTCCAAATCTCGATCCAAGATGGCGGCATGATCAGGCGCCGTGTGTGGCGCCGCGTGTGACAACTTTATGGTTGTAGCGGGCCGTTGTTTTGATGCCGTGCCTGCTGGGGATGGCGCTGGGTAAGGTTGGTGGAAGACTAGAATTCTAGTTAGTACTGCAGGTCTTTTTTGTTAACGGTATACCACATTTTAGTCGAAGTCCGCTTATATATTTATAACATCCAACGTCGCCATGCGACTTAAAAAAAGACTGTACCACAGTGGCGGACTAAGCCTGTTTAAGGCCTGGGGCGGCAAAGAACTGTACGTTTGATATAGGATGATTACAGGAACTTGGAGATAATCTGAGGCTCTCAAGACCAGAGGCCCCTTCCGCCCACCGGCTAGTCCGCTACTGCTGTACCCGTTGTGTTATTTGCCTAGTATAACGAAATAGCGTATTGGATATTGATTTTCTGACTAGGAAGAGGACTATCTAATTTGGTCGATCTCTCTTGGATGAACATTGTGAAAAAGGTTAGATAACGCTTTGGCCATAAGTTCCCAACTGGTACGGTACCGCCGGCTAGTGGGCGCTGGCGATTTTCGAGGGGGCTATATACCCATCAGGCAAATGGGGGGCAAAGAAACAGTAAAGGGGACGGTCGCGGCGTACTACATTATTAGAATTTTAACAATAGCTAGTCTAAGATGCTTCTCCCTCAGCCACGACTACGTACACGATTACAGAAAGATGATTAATTTAATTTGTAATTATTAATAGATAATAATATACAGACATGTGAAATTGGTATATTATGTAAAGGGGGCGTTGGAAAAACTTAACCTCCGAAGATTTTTGCGGTAAATAAAGACAGTTTTATTTATTTATTAAATAATCACGCTATGACTACAGGGTTTGTGGTATAAAAATATAACGAAATTTTCTGTAAGAAATCTCAATTGGCACCGGCCTAAGGCGAAACAATTTATTCCGAATGTTTCGGTTAAGCGTTCGAAGTGAGCATCGGCTGTTGTCACGCACGCTTAACTTTTATGGCGAACATATATTGTCTTTTGGACTCGATGAAATACTGAGATTTATTTACCGTTTAAAGCGAATTTCCTTTATAATTAAAGAAGTCGGTTAAAGAAGTTCAAAGTAGAAGAAGGTTAAAGAAGTCGTCTAATCTTATACTTCTACGCTATTATTATAAAAAAAGAAATATTTGTATGTATGTAACGAATAAACTCAAAAACTACTGGCCCGATTTCAAAAATTCGAATATTTGAAAAAAGTTAGGTTAGGTTAGAAAATAAAGGTCCATTCGTGGGTAGTATATAATAAACTAGCTGTCCCAGCGAACTTCGTATCGCCCAGTAAATGAAAATTGACATTGATTTGTCGATTGACATTTAAAATTGACAGATACGAATCCCACCGTTTTATATGAGAAAATACTTTTGCTTTTATTTTGTTTTTTCGTCAATTTTTCAATGTTTTTAATAGTTATTCTGTTATTCTGGACGAAGACAAATCCAACAAATCAAAAACAACGTAAATCGGTTCAGCCGTTCTCGACTTATAAGTGGTGTAACAAACACGACTTTGTTTAATTTATATAGATAGCCTCGGATTGTAAGCTTGTAAGTTTGTTTGCTTCTTCGAGGCTACTTATCAAAGGTCATTACTCTCTACTCGTTACTTCCCTTACCTACCTACTTCTCGTTTTCATTATTTTTTTTCCAGTATTTTGAATGTACTTTAACAGTTATAGATAGGTCATAGGCTACTTTTACCTATGAAAATCTTATTAACATGGGAACTAGTGTTGCCGAAAAATCGATAGTTTTACAATCGATAGTTAAACGGACAAATCGTCTATATAATCCATAGGACATCGATAGTATCGATAGTTCATTGGTTAGCATTGATCTAAACTATTGATACTATCGATAGTATAATTGCTGTTCACCGATAGTTTTCAGTATCGATCCAAAGCCAATATTGTGTATCGATAGGCTATCGATACACAATACTGGCCCTCCGAGCGGCAACACTAATGGGACCGAAGTTTATGCGGTTAAAGATATTGGCGGACCTTATTTAGTTTAATTAGACCTAGTATATTTTATTAAAACCAGATTCCGAGGCTCCGTCCTTGTCTACACAGTCTACTACAAGAATCCATACCGAATTTCATCGAAATCGGTAAAGTGGTTTAAGCGTGAAAGCGTTATAGCTACTTATTAAAAAGATTCATAATTAATTATTTCTGTTATCATCGCACACACAACACTCAGTCATATCAAGTCATAGAAGCAACATTCCGAACCGGTGGTAGATTCATATTATTAGTTGATTTTCCTGTTGAATTGACGATTTATAAGTGTTTGTTTCAAACCTATATAAATAAAGAGTATTTTGACTTTGACTTTGACTATCAGTACCGAGCAAAGTGCAATAACAATGACCTGACAACACTAAAAAACTGTCATAACTTGAAATCAAGGTTCAATGTTATCTTGACTCACGTGCGCCGTAAATAGGGTTGCCAACTTTTATTACGAGAAATAGAGTATATGTGATTTCAGCGGAGGTAAATTAAGAGTACTGATTTACAAAATGAGTACATTTTTATTTTTAAAAAGGTATTTTTTGCAAAAACAAAAACGTTTAATGGTTGCATCATATTACATGACTGGAATTAGTTTATTAAGCATTGTGTAAAAAAGAGTATTTTAGCGTACTGTTATTATTTTTATAGATAATAGAGTACGCCTACATGATATAGAGTACAATATTCTATTTTAGAGTACGGTTGGCAACCCTAGCCGTAAATCACATCCGTATTACGTAACGGTCAAATACGAATTACTCTTATTTACGCGTAGACGCCCTTATCACCCGGAATGACGTAATCCGTATCCGTAACATTGTAATTAACCCTTCGTGCGGGCACATCTTGTACCGAGCTGCGTTTACCGCGTGAGGGTTAATTGCGTTGGCCGTGATGGCCGCGTACCCCACTTTTATAGTTCAGAGAATAGGCTTGCTTTATAGTAGGCTTTTGTTTCTGGGGCCGGTTATATGCCTTTAGGGGCTCCTAATTTATGTTGAGCCTTACAGCTTCGTACCTATAAATTGTCTGTTGTTTTGATGTGCTTCGTAAATTGTTGTCACATATAATAGTGATTTCTTGTGATAATATTATTAACAACTCTTAGTTATTTACAGAACAAAATACATAAGAAGTCAATTTTTGTGTAGGTACGCTATAAGCAAATGGTTTTTAAAGGAATGGATTGGTGTTTCAATATTCGTTCATGTTTATCAATGACACAAATATAAATGAGTTTAATTCACCAACTCGCCCTTAGCAGAGTTACAATGGAATTTAAGTTTATGATAAAGGTTATAGGGAATCTAAGGGTCTTGTCGCTTACCAGAGGAACCATGGGAAACCGGAAAAAACTAAATATATAATGTATTTGTCTTAATATAGTCCTATGCCGCTTTAAATAAATAAATAAATAATAAATAAATATACGACGACATCACATACATTGATCTGATTCCGAGGTTAGTAGCTTAAGCACTTGTGTTACGAATATCAGAATCAATAGTGGTATTACAAATATATACTCAAATATTAAATATTAACACCCAGACACAGACCGAACACAAGTATGCGCATGGGGCAGGGTCACTACCGAATGCGCCATCGAGCCAGACAAACTTTAAGTGTCGCTTATCTTTTACAATAGTATTATGAATACCAACGAGCTTAAATTCATCAAGAAATATATTCATAGTAACAAATTACAAGCTATAAAAGCAAAGAAGAGGGCTCAATTTTTTAATCAAAAGGCAACAATTTGTTGATGTGTCTAATCAGGGCCGCTGAGGGCGACGTAGTGAACGTCAGGCGATATTGGACAGTTGCCCTAAATTCGGCTAGAAGATAAACGGGCAAGGCAACAGTGCTCGCGGATTAAATTAGCTACAACGTACCGTCCGCAGAAGAAACGGTATTTATTGTAAAAAAATGTACATCGACTTAAATAAATAATATTGTAAATAATATTAATATAAATATCAGCTACATCACATCCGTGGTAAGTACCTAGCTTAAGCACTTGTGTTACGGATATCAGAATCAACATTGGTATTACAAATATATACTTAAATATTGGATATTTAATAGCGGTGGTAGCTCAATGGTAAGGACACGCGCCTCTTAACCGAGGAGTGCGGGTTCAAACCCGGGCACGTACTTCTGGATTTTTCAAGTCTATGTACGTATTTATATAACTAGCTCGACGGTAAAGAAAAACATCGTGATGAAACCTGGAAATTCGAACAACTTTGGATTTGTTACCATGATCCAAAAATTGTCTGGTTCCCCTATCTTAGGGTTACGAAGGTCAGATCGGCAGTCGCTTCAATGTAATTACCAGACTCGCTAAATCCTGGATCATGATCTAAGCGGTCCCCGTCTAAGCACGGGACATAACGCTAGGAAGATGATGACTTAAATATTGGATATTAGCACCCAGACATAGAACAAACACAAGTATTCATTACACGAATCTTTGTCCTGGGTGGGGAATGTGGGGATTGAACCCGGTACAGATCTATCAGACAGGCAAAATTATTTTTATATTTGTAATATTTAAAAAAAGTATAGATATATCATTCATTTATTCACTGTCTGTTGTTTATAATTTAGGCCGATCTAGAAGATTTGGGAGTAGGGCTTACTTTAAAAAAAGTTATTTAGGGTAACCCTTCATAATTCTTCCTAATTTATAATTTTAGCAATATCACAATAGCCTTACAGATTGAAAAATATATACCGTACCTGTTTTTCTGACGCCCCAGATCTATGTGGATTCGTAAATCTTGTCCCACTGCATCTTTCTCAAACGTCTGTCTGTCTGATCGAGCGGGGTTCCGCAGGAAATGGAATAAAGATACGGCCAGCTGCTTCGCTGTGTAAACAGTATCGGACGGCGGGACCCGCTGATACGATCCAAGGACCCTTAACATAGAGTTAACTGCTGATAGATAGTACTTAAAGGAGGTTTCAGTTCCAGAACTCCGTAAAATAGAATTAACGACTTATAAACGGGTGTCTACTTAAAGAAATAGGCGAAGTGGTTATGATTCATACACTTTGTATAAATTGTATTGAAAAGAGTAACTACCGAGTTTCTTGCCGGATTCTTCTCGGTAGATACAACATTCCGAACCGGTGGTAGAATCATATAGCTGTGGCTTTACCTGTATTTGACGATTTATAAGTGTTTCCTTGAAACCTACATAAATAAAGAATATTTTGACTTTGACTTTGGTGTAGTAAATCGTACTTCTTACATGCCGGCTCAAAGTCGATGGTGGTATTTTTTGATTTTTGTAATGTCTTTGTACAGAGTTAATCATAACTAGGGGGCTGCATACGACTACGGCTGAATTTTTAATAAAATTGTAATTCTTTTTGAATGTTGAAGAAGCAAGTAAGGTGTGTATGGATCGTGCCATATGGCGTTCACTTCTCTCTGCCTACCCCGCTAGGGAAGTGGTGTGAAGTTTAGTTAGTTAGTAATCCTTTTTAGATAATAGTGAAAGTGTATGTTTGGGAGTTTTCTTGTCTCAAATTCAATCAGAAAATGAGAAGTAACGTGGGTTGAGATGGAATGTAAGGGCCCCCTAATCATGAGGGCCCAAGATACTGCATCGGCTAGGAAATAATTCTTACATATATACATATTGACAGGCCTGTTGGTCGAGTGGTCAGAGACCCTGGCCACGAAACCAAGGGTCGCGGGTTTGAATCCCGCTAAGTGTAAATGTTTTGTGTGATAAACATGGACATTTACACGAGTCATGGATGTTTGTAAACGTATTTAAGTATGTCTATCCGTTCACCTATTATCCATAGGACAAGCAAAAGCTTAGTTTGGGACTAGGGAATTGGTGTGTCAGTCTGGAGAATTTATTTATTTATTATTATTTATTCATATCTTCAAGTCTGCAATCCCCGAAGGGATTGGCAGAGACCAAAGTGCGATCGGTTCCTTAAATTCACTATATTTATTTATACACATATATATAGTAAATTCCTATTCAATTTTGTTAAAAAAAAGTTATACAGGAGGTTAAATAAAATACAAGGTTAAAATATAAAAACAAAAATGTTTATTTTAAGATTTTTTGGTAAATGCAAATGAAATACCGAGACAAACAACCGAAATACATTATTTACTATTGTACAATTAATTATGGCAACTAAACTTTAGAACATGATCATTACATTTAAATAAAAGCGGAATCTTATTAATATTAAATCAAATAAATAATTATAAAATAAAAATTAACAATGGCGTTATTACCACTAACATTTTAAAAAGTATTATTTTTTTCACAGAATAAAATATTGACATAAAATTGAAAAAAGAACATTTATGGTTCAAAATTTTTAATTGAACTTGTGCCTTAAAATATTTAAGTACGAATTTTTCTAAGATCATTTTAAAAATAAAATATAAAAGATCTCTTAACAAATACTTTTTCCTGTGAAAAAAATATACAAAACCATAAATCACCATAGTCAAAAATATGTACATTAATATTATTAGTAACTGGCAGTTATCAAAGGCACATGATTTTACTTTTACAATAGAAGCATTACCAAGCTCTAATATGTACTTCTAATATATTTATTTTCCGTCTGGTTTCACAAAGTCTTGATATGTGTTAAGGCACAAACATATGTATAGTCACTTAATGCTATTGATGCACAAGGGTATGTCAGATTTCTTAAAAGATTGCAATAAACAATCTTTATATAAACAAGCTTGTTCACTAATATTATATAATTAATTAAATTGCAATTATTGCTTTTTTTTAACGACTCTATCGAAACTTCCCTACCCTCCTATTTTAGTATAAATATTTGCATAAGAAAAATTATAATTATATATTAATAATAAAAAAAACCTTATTTTGTGTTTTTTGAGGGTGGTTACATTAGGAAATTATTTTATTTTATTTTATTTGACGTTACTAACGTTTACGAGATAATGCCTCCTAATTTAATAGATAAAAATAGATTATTATTAATTTTAAAGCGTCCCCATTAGTAGCAAAGTACGCTCGATTTTTTGGGAATTAGTCAATGGGTTTTTTTTTCATAAAATGTTACTCATTTAGTAAAGATATGTATACCTAACCATATACTTACATCACATTTCTCAACTCCCATACAACAACGACACACTTTTTACATTATCTATCACACATCGAGATTTATTATTTTTTCTATTTATAAATATTTTTTTTCTGTTTTTCATTTTATTTACTAGTATGGCGTACCGACACGGATATTTTTGTGCTAAAAAGATGGCAACATTTCTGGTTACATCTACAAATATAAAGCAATCCCAAATGTTGCCAGCTTTCAAATATATATTTTATCGTGACTAGTAATATATTACAATTCATAATATTTATTTACATTCGTCTGCAAACTTTTAAAAACACCTTTCATACATTTTTCACCTAAAAATGTCCAAGGCACTCTTGACTGAATTTTTCGAAAATATCATCATGAGGCACCATTTGCCCGCTTAACCACGTTTGACGTCACAATCTTATGGAGTTTATACATAAAAACAAATTAATTATTTAACTTAAAACATACATTTACGAGTGATCATTGACAACAAGTATTAGCTACATATTAGTAGAAAATCTCGTATGTAAGTCTTTTAATTTTATTGATTAGACACCAACGATTAAAGAACAATATTTATTTAAAGTCAATTTCTCGATGTCACTGATCACTAATAACAAAATGGCGGCTCCGAACTTCTACAATGTTCTAACCTAAACCGCTCTCATGCGGCTAGCGACACAAGCAGAGACTCGTAAAAGCAACACTATACCGAAATACTTAGCTGATTTGCGCATTAAAATATTAATACGTGATGTTTTATTGTAACTACGTGAACACTATCAGTTGCCTTATATACTTACATTAACTACGAAACTAGCGGACTAAATTAGCTGTCTCATTTAGAAAAGATACTTATCTATATTTATTTTTCTAATAGCAAAAGTCAAAGTTTTTTATCAAACTGAAACAGCTTTATAATAAAAGCGGATTTGTTTCTCTTAATACAACAGTATTCACACAGATAATTAGCTCTATTTTCCCATGAGAGAACAATAGAAAAAATCTATAATTCCATGCACCTAGTTTTTGCTTTAACTATTTTTCGTAAGTCATTAGATTCGTTTCCTGTTTACTCTAGAATCTAATAATGTAGAGTTTCTCCTAATCTACTAAAACCTTTCTTTCAATTGAATTGCGCACGCACATCATCCCATTAGTAGACTAAGTTTCATCTACAAACAACCTATTTTCCAAATGTGACGTTATTCTACTAATAGGAAGACATAGTTAGTTGGACATACTAACTAACTATACGATGACATACGCACTGCAATACATATTTTCGCGTGTACTCGATTAATATCAGTATTCGGTGAAGTGTAACCTTAAAACCTATAGACAAGCACCTGACTCTGTCAGTACCTGTCGAGACTAGTGGAGTCCCGGCTGGTGAGGTCGCTAGCCGCATCGGTCTCGGAGCTGCTGGAGCGGTCGGATGTATCGACCGTGTCGGCCGTGTCGGCCGTGTCGGCCGTGCCGCCCGTGTCGCTCGTCGCGCCGATGTCGGTGGTCGGATATCAGAGATGCTCGTCACGACCGTTCAGGGGCTGTCGCTCGGCGTGGTCGGAAGGGCGGTTGCGCTTGAAAAAGCCGCACTGGAAGGAAACAATTGAGTTATACTATGTACACATACTTATCACGCTTGCAATAGCCGAATAGGTGTGGAAGGAGTAGTACACTAATGAACCAATCTTAGTCAGTAGATAGAGATGGGTTAGATGATTTTTTGAAAAGAAACAAGTGATAACAACAAATATTTTTTCGAAATAAATGATAAGTCGCGTTTTACGACCTGCTAGAAGAGGAACATAGTTGGTTTATTGGGATGGGTGTAACATGAACGTATGAGATATGTATTTACTTCATATATTACTTTTGCTTTGTATTTTTTTTTAAAGATTAGTACAGTTTATTGGGCAAGCATCAGATTTAATGATGCAAAGTGGTAGCTCGAAAATTTATCTTGGCCCCTAAGAAACGGAGGCACCGAACAGAAAAACAAGTTATAATCAAACACCAGACTTACTTTGTAAAGAGCGAAGATAAGAAGCAGCAGTAACAAAGCACCGATGATAGCAGCCAGGATGATCACCCAAAGGGGGATGGAACCGCTCTCCAGGGCCTCCAGCTGGGGCGTGATCACGGTCTGAGCTTCAGCCTTCTGCCACACGTCGTCCGTCGTCTTGCCCAGCACTGCGAGCCGGGAGACGCGGGTGGCGACCAGGGTTGAGAGGATTACGGCTCTGTCTTTTGAGATCTGTGCAAAAAACAAAGAGTTTACAAAATTTCTGATGGGGAAAATAATCACGATAGACAGTTTAATTAGATACTGGTTTTTGTCTCTTTAAATTGAAAATTGGCTTCGGATTAAAATATTTCTCAATTTCTTAATTTCTGCGCGTGTGGTTATAAAACTATAGGAAATTTTTGGGATCATTATTTTTTTTTATGACAGGGCAGGATTATTATTTTGATGAGAATTTTAAGGATTTACGATAAGATCCATACCACCTTGCTTATTTTTTTCTTACACATCTGATAGGCCGTTTTTTTTCCTATTCTTATTATAGCACTAGAGATAACCTTAGAACACTATTGTCTGTGATGACTGAATCACATCAGCGATGACACTTTACCTCGTTGAGCACGGACGCGTTGATCCTCGACTTGAAGGCGAGCCAGATCTCCTGTCCCTTAACCAGCTGCCCGGTACTGCAGCGAAGCACCTCACACTTGTACTTCTCTTCACATTTCTGCAGGATCTCCTTCAGCTCAGGTTGCACCTGAAAATCGATATAGAATTTTAGAGCTAAAGAACCTGTGATTATTTTAAAGTCGATATTTATTGTCGAATTAGACTAAAAATTTGTCATCTTGCATTTTATAAATTTTATTTTATGACAAAGTAGATTCATAGTAGCTCGTCAACATTTAGCGAGTCTGGTAATTACATTAAAGCGACTGCCGGTCTGACCTTCGTAACCCTAAGATAGGGGAACCAGACAATTTTTGGATCATGGTTACAAATGCAAAGTTGTTGGAATTTGCAGGTTTCATCACTATGTTTTTCTTCACCGTCGAGCTAGTGGTATAAATACGTACATAGTTTTGAACAATTCAGAGGTACATGCTCGGGTTTGAACCCGGACTCCTCAGTTAAGAGGTTCGTGTCCTTACTATTGAGCTACCACCGCTCAACGGAATAAGCTTACGGTAAGGAAAACTATGTTAGTTATTAAATAACAAACCTGATCTTGGCGACGTCTTCTAGAATTTTCTCGTCGTTGAGATGAAGAGCTGTAGCTGTTCCCGTACGTATTGTAAGACGTTTGACCATCTGTAACCAAACATAGTTTCATGTTGTATAGTAAATACAGATATGTGTAATACCTTAGTAACTCTCAAATCTATTAGACGTAAGGATATCAAACATTTTGAACTTGAAAGCCTTTCTTACCAGTCTGAGAAGAATAAGAGTATCCACCACCGGATCTTGTCGATCCACCGCTAACTTGCGAACTGCCGCCAGACTGGTAACTGCCGCCTTGGTAGCCACTGCCGGCCTGGTGTCCACCCCCTTGGTAGTTTCCTCCTTGGTAACTTCCACTCGACTGTTGGTAACTACCACTTCCCCTACTAGATTGTCCATTTCCTTGAGCGCCCGACACGTCAGCAATTCCAACCCTGAACTCATTATTTGGGTTTAAAGCGGCGTTTACTCCAAAGCCTTCGAGCTCATCATTTTCATCTCCCAAGATGGTGTTGGAGGCAACTCCATGGTAAGTAGCAGAGCCAGCATTCATAATGTCAGAATTGACAGTTTCCGTAGTGGCCCACGAGCCATGGACAAAACCTTGACCAGAGGCCTGGCTAGATCCTGAACCCTGCGCGGAGTTTGAACCTTGGGCGTACCCTGAGCCCTGTGCGTAGCCGGTACCATGTCCATAGCCTGCTCCCTGTAAATGGGTTGATCCCTGAGAGTAACCACCAGAGCCTTGAGATCCATGTACATAACCCTGGCCTTGGGATGATCCACCATATTGGGACGTTGAGAAACTTTGACCACCTGAACTACCGCTGACTTGGCCTCTGTTAGCATAGCTGAAAAGAGAAATTAAGGGCATGGTAAGTATTATATTGTTATGAGTCACCATTAGTTATAGAAAATAATCTTTATTCTCTAAATATTATTTACTCTACTTTAGGATTGATTTCGATATCTAGTCCTACATATTTGATATAAAAATTAATATAACTTACTTATTAAAAGAGCTACCAGCCTCTCCTTCGTGTCCTAAAGAAGTATACTCGGTGCTTGTCTCATACAATTTGTTTCCATTCGCATCATAATACACAGTCCTCGTCCTATTGGTCCTAGTGATCACTTGGCCAGTTCCCTGGCCCTGACCATAAACTCCTTGGCCGGTATACATTCCTTGGCCTCCATTTTGAGAACTAGTAGCTGCCGCAATAAGCCTCCTTCGGGCGTCTTCTTGCTCCTCAACAGTTAAACCTTCATCGTAGGAACCGCTCCAAGATTTATTCTGCGTCTGAGTGTTACCACTGCTACCATATTGACCTCCTTGGCTTGTGCTAAATTGACTTCCTTGGCTTGATGCGAATTGACTGCCTTGGCTGGTTCCAAATTGTCCACTTTGGCTTGTTCCGTATTGTCCGCCTTGGCTTGTTCCGTATTGTCCACCTTGGCTCGTTCCAAATTGACCGCTCTGGCTGGTGCTCTGACTTCCTGAACCGTATACTCCAGATGCCTGAGTGTTGACTCGTCCAGCAACAAACTGCCCCTCAGAATTACCAGATGCTTCCCATAAATCTGTAAAAAAAAATTAAGGTTAATGGACTCTTCGAATTTGAATCTTTTGTAATTGTTTATAGAACATAATATTTGATATCTTACTTTGACCATAGTATCCAGTGCCACTTGAAATCTGTACGCCTTGGGAGTATAGATCATTGCTCAACATAGCTGAAACATGACAATGACACATTAGGACGTCCACTATTTCAGTAGATTCTTCATCCACTAAATATCGAATAAAGAACTAACTTATAAAGCCTTAAGTTGATCGCTAAAGTCATGTCTTGGTTAAGAAAAGACATTACATTACGCCCATAATCCTCGTTAGACCAGCAGAGTCAAAGGGGCAGCAGGCCCCTTTAACCACAATCGAAAATAAGATTAGGCTGGGTTAGATGGAACATTGTAAAAAAGTAGTGACAAGTAGCCTACACAATCACAATCACATACTCAAAAGCAAAACCCCATATACCAATAGTCGTCTTTTACGACATGCTAGGCAAGAAACACAGTTGGCACATTCTTATAAGTCCCTAACCATGGGATAAAAAGAAGAAAAGACTGACCTTCTTTTTCCTTGTTGAGCAGGAAGCTATACTGATTTTGCAAGATTAGATTCTCGGGGTTGACATGTCGCGCGATGTTACATTTCACATTGCCTAATGTCTGCGGCTGTACCAACATGTACATCAGATTTTCGCCTGGAAAACACAGAAGTATTGATATTTTAGTAGTTATACGGTATAAAATTCATGCGATACTTAATTGATAGTTATCTCTGTGATATTTGGGTTTGCTAAAGACAGCACTTTTACGAATAACGCTGACATTTGTTTACAAGGAAACTTTAGCGTGGTGTTAACGCTAAGACGACCACGACCAACTATATGACCAATAGGGATGTTGACTGGCTAGTCAATTGAGATACTTTTTAAGAGCTGTCAAAACGAAATCACTTCATAGATTTTGTATGGGCTTGTCAACGTGTGACGTCACTAGTTTTTATAGTCAACTGACTTAATATTAAGCAGTTTTCATAAAATTAAAAATCAACTCAATATGTTACAAAATCAATAAGGCTTAACAACATACTACGATACTTTCTTTTTCAGAATTGATATTTCAAAATTAAATATAAATGGTATCAACATCCCAATTACGAGTACCTATAACGATTTCCCGTGTATTACTTGGTACATTTGTTACTTGGGACACACTGTGTACCAAATATCTTCAGTTGGTTACTGTCTGTCAACTGTCTGTCTGTGTCTGACAACTGTCTGTTAACATGCACAACGCATGTTAACAGACAGTCTAGGACTTTGCTTAGGCCAAACATATATTAATAATTGGATTGAGGTTCCAATAATTTATTTCTAGAACAATATATAATATTTAGTAGTCTTACCGGTGAGAGTCTGGTAAGGCCACATGACGAATATCTCCGCCTCTTCAACAGTGAAGGGCCCTTCATTCTTGATATTGTACTTGTGGATGACCTGCGGGCCCAGCTTGGTCTCGTCCTGCAGGCTCAGCGAGTCGTACAGCGACGCGTTGTAGTGCAGTTCCGGCGGGTCTGAAGATCTGCAAGTGGTGTCAACATCAGTCTCTATGGATACTGATATTGTATGGTAGCAATGCAAAGGCACAAGAACAGCTGGACCATTCTCTTATTATCACAAGTCTCTTGTTATCAACCCAAAACAAGAGTTCTTAACACCATGGTCACTTGTGCTGCGGTTCGCGTGCTATGCAGTGCTTGATATATTTAGACTTACAGTACCACGTCTATAGTACTACGTCCACAATCCACCAAGGGGTAGGCAGAGTTAAAAGTACGGCATGTTTTTAAACCACTTTTGTTAAAAGTTGAAAGTAAGATGGAATATTGTGCATAGTAACTAGCTCGTCGTCTATACAGACACTAATTCAAAACTTAACTCCATAAGTTTAGACAAGCTTGGCAATGATCATAGTTAGCACAATATTTTTAAGTTCCAGAAAAAAGGGGGCCAAAAATTCTAAGTTTTTTGTTTTACTTAAAGTTTTTATTCTGCTTTTTCAAAATTATTCGTTAGAAACTTACTCGATAATAGAAAGATGAGCCCTGATGACGACTCCGATGGACATGAGCATTCCGTTGTCGTACTGCGTGTCCTGCTCAGGGTTGGTCGAGTTTGCCTCCATGTTGAAGTTCAGCGCCGTCACCCTGGCGTCTACTTCCAGGACTATTCTGTAGTTTACCTGGAATAGGGACGAATCAAATAAAGTATAGGTTTAAGTTGGAATGAGGAATGGAGAAGTGTCTGATACCCGAATTAGACTGTATGCCACTGTTACGTTTGCATACCATTTTGGGTGTATGAATACGCTATAAAAAGTCTAGCTATAAATAAGTTGATATTACATTAATAAAATTTAGAACCAAAGTAAGCGTGCTTAAGCGTTTTCGAAGAATATCACATAATTTATAATGTTGTCTCTACCTGTTTTTTTTGGTACACAAAATACTACTCAATTGATAAATAAGATGGAGCTGGTGGAGTGCGCCAGATACACATACACATACTTTTCAATGCTAGCGATACAAAACAGCACCAGGACAAACTATCCTGTTTACCAAACCATACTCAATACTCAATAATTTATTGCTTCCATAATGTTAACAAGGTGTTACTGTGAGGGCACTGCAATTAAAAAGAGGACCCTTTATACTTCAAGATACGAGATATATTTTCTTGCTATCATCTTCTCGTCCCTGGAAAAAAATATAAACGTGCTGAAAAAGTAAATAATGTCTTTGGACGTCCTACCTTCGTGCCACTAGGCATGGGGTTGCCCAAATCGCACTTCAAAGTAGTGTTCCCGCTCTCATCCCGCTTCTCCATTGAGCAATAAATGGGCGTGACGCCCGTCTCGTCCTTGTCCAGCCGCTCCATCTTGGCGTAGGTGACGCCGGGTGGCATCTGCAAGTAGTACGCAGCCTCGAAGGCGTCTTCGCCAGAGTTCTCCACCTTCACGTCCACATACACGTAGTCGCCCGAGCCGAGGACGTAGTTGATTGTAGGGCTGTGGAAAATGAGATTGTGCTTTAAAGAACAACACCTTGTTACGGCATTATTTGATAGAAATAATTGCCTGGCAAATAAGTCCAAAAGCTGTCAGTGGCTACACCAAAGAAACATTTGTCGTGAGCCAATTTTATACCTCGTTATGTGGAAATTAAACTTAATTACAGTTCCAAGAAAGTAAATCAATGCTTTACATACGGAAGAATACTATAAATAAATAAATAAATTCTTGAGACTGGCACACCAATTCCCTAGTCCCGAACTAAACTTGTGCTATGGATACTAGGTGAACGGATAGACATATGTACTTAAATACGTTTATAAACATCCATGACTCGAGTACAAATATCCATGTTCATCACACGAAATATTTGCCCCTAGCGGGATTCGAACCCGCGACCCTTGGTTTCGTGGCCAGGGTCTCTGACCACTCGACCAACGGGCCAGTCAAAACTATAGTTTTGACATGTATTTATTGTGAGTCCCGATCGAATGTAGTGCGTTTTGCAGTTTCTGCACCCTATGCATGATAGTCAAAGGTCCTATACATCGTATTCGAATCATCTGTACCTAAATCTGCGAGACTATAGATAATCAAGAGATTTTCCTGATAACAGACCACTTTTATAAAGGTTTCATATACCGTACAAATCATCTGTAAAGCATTCTTTGCAAATCCGGAGAGAATCAACAGAATGTTATACTCCTGTAAACTTACGTAGTGGCAACCAGCTTCAGATCAGGAATGCAGATGTTATCAGCGCCGCAGTTTTTGGGGATGTTGAGCGAGTCGGTGTGCTCCATGCCCTCAGTCTGGTCCAGTACGGGCGGGACCACGTGCCCCGACGGCTGCGTCACCAGCGCGTATGTCATCTTGACCTCGATGGGCGTCAGCTTGTCTCGGAACTCCTCCTGGAATTGTTTCATGATTGAGGATATTTAATGAGCCATGAGGAAATATCACAGACCTTGTCATCTTCGTTATTAAAAAAAAACGCACAGTTTAATTTGGCCGATTCAGAGTTTTATTAAATTTCACTTATTATTAAGTAGGAATTAAGATCCTCAAGTACTTATTCAAAATTACTTAATACAATACCACTTTGTGATGTTGAAGACATTCAATAAACACACACAAAAAGATTTTCAATAAACACACATTTTGTGGCGTATCAGTTTAATTTATCATCGTCAAGTCGTTCACCACACACTGCAAGAAGTTCAGTTGCTATACTCCGACTCCTACATTCATGGCTTGTGAGGTCCCTATATAAAAAGGGTCCAGGGGTCGAATGTCATGACGGTGCGTAAGGCACTCTCACTCAAAAAAGGTCATTCACTAAGAAAATCGACGGCTACTTACATCAACGTAGACCTTGATATTCCCGCATTCCTGCTGCCCCTGCATGAGCATGATGTGCGTCGTGTACGTTGTCTTCCTCGTCTCCATGATGAACAGCCTCTTAGTGGTCTTCTGCCGTGAGTCCAGGTCCAACGTCACTTCGAAGTCTACAAGGTAAACGTATTTTTAAACATCTGATTCAACGATCATTTTTCAAGCTTTTAGAAATTGCAGTGGAATTTCATACATCATATCAATCTAAAAGCAGGTCTTGGTTTTGGGTTTTCTAGTTGATTTGATTATTCTAATTTCATTGTAAATATATTACAATATAATAATTTGTATATCTAATTCATATTTAGAAATAAACGGAGCGTTAATAAAGGTGCTGAGTACATACATACTACTTATATTGTGCATCTATAACTATATAATACATATATTGCAACATTGAGTGGTATTATTTACATAGTAAATTTAAACTTCATTATTGAACACAGATCGTAATTTTCGTTCAGGTAATAAGAACGTTAACAGTAAAATTTTAAGTGTAATTTTCTATTGCCAATTGTTTCTACACGGACCACTCACCGAAGAAGCAGATATATCCCTCCGCTTGGAAAAAAATAATTAAACGTTATGATGCTAATACTTACATACATACTAATAATAAATGCATACATAATAGCTACATAAATGATTCAGCTGAACAATTGACTTGACTCAAGTACAGTCCAAGTCCATTACTCGATATATGCCCTTAGAGAGATGCGAACCCGCGACCCTTTGTTTCGAGACCAGGGCCTCTGACCGCTTGATCAACGGGTCTGACATATTAACGAATTAATTAAACGCTCTTGATACCAAACTGGTATAGTAACTAGCCTGTTGTTCGAGTGGTCAAACATCCTGGCCACGAAAAAAAGGGTCGCGGGGTCGAATCCCGCTAGGGCCAAATGTTTCGTGTGATGAACATGGGCATTTGTATTCGAGTCGATGGGTAAACGTATTTAAGTACGTCTATCCGTTACCCTAGTATTTTTAGTAACAGCATAAGCTTAGTTTGGAACTAGGGAATTTGTGTGTCAATCTGAATAATTTATTTTATTATTTATTTCTTATTTGATGACTTACTGATTTGCTGGTCGACATTGATGCCATGGTAAGTGAGGCAGAACATGATGTCTGCGCAGGCGACGCGCGTGCCGTTCGCCAGCTCGCACCGCTTCTCCGTCAGCGAGATGGTCTTGCTCTCGCCCATGAACTTCACTTCTGCCATCACTTTGACAACCGGACGGGATCTGGTAGAAGAATGCTTAGTTAAGAAAAAAATTCTTAGGTATTTGATTTTGATGAGTTTTAGAGATGGCAGCTTTTTTTTATGTTGCCACCGCATGGTGGCTCCTTTTCACCTGATAGTGAGCAAAAATGAGAGCCCAAGTCAACATGATAACTAACAAAAGACCATGAGTCGATTGTCAACTAGTATGTCCTTATGAACCACAAGATGGTTCTTCACGCTTCATTTTAAGGATCAAATATTGAAGGTATTGCCGCGACGTGGAATTAAACGCGAAAGTTTATTTTATTGCTTCAATAAAATGCAAATTTTCGCTAACCCTTTATAGAACTTGCATCACTTACTCTATACATTTGTGTGAGGCTTTATTTTCAATGGTTTGGTCTTTTTGGCTTATATCATTGCTTTGCATAAAGTAAGTACTTTGTTTTGACCTAACCATTTAAATAAATAATAAAGCTTAATTACCTCAAAAACACGATGGAATCAGATTTGTAAGCGCCAACCGCCAAGTCAGTGTAGTTGTTGTTGTCCAGGTCAACGCCTCCTGAGAGGGAGAAGCCGAAGGTTGTGAGCGTGGGGGAGATCTCCTCGGCCGTGATGATCTGCGAGGGCTTCTTGGAGATGCCTCCCTTGCCGCCCAGGTAGATGAAAACCACGCCATTGCCGTTCTCGCCGCCGTACGGTGATCCGATGGCAACATCTGCAATTTAACGAAACCCTCGTTGAAGAAGATGAATCGCTTCTGTTGCCAAACAAGGAACAGCTGAATTAATTAAAATTAAAAATATAAATACTATCACGCCAGCTTTCCTCAAAAGGATATGCCGTTTTCAAATTTATTTACGTGCTTTTAGCCAAAATAACATTTTCAAAATACGTTAGTTACAAGTAACTCGCTCGTCGCCTTCTTTTTCTATTTTCTCTATAGATGTTCTTTTTATATTTCATAAAAAGAAAATTTCTAGAGAATCCTCAGAGTTCACCTAAACTACGGTAACAGGTACAAGATGTAGTGAAAAAGACAAACGTGAAGACCAAAATGTAACATACCTCCGAAACCATCCAAGTTAATATCGCCAAGAGAAGACACAGACAGACCAAATCTGCCTTTAGACACGTCTCCAGTCAGGTAGTCGTGTCTTGTGAACGACTGGAAAACAAAATTAAATGATAAATTAACATATTTCATACAGTGCTACAGGTGTGGTACACGTGTGGACAGATTTGGTACAGGTATCTATCTATTGTTATGAGTTTGGCTGACACCACGCTTCTTCCACACTCATTAGTCTTTCTATCCATGTTCGGGTACTTCAAACCCAACGTTTGTTAATATACTTCCAATTCATTTAGGACACTAAGATTAGTTATAATTACCCTGTCCCTCCCCTGGTAGATGATGTACACTCTCCCGTGCTCGTATCCGTCGCTCTTCTTCTTGGTGTACATGGGGGCGCCGATGATGATGTCCTCTGTGCCGTCGCCATCCACGTCACCCGAGGACAGGCTGTAGCCGAAGTAGGCGCCAATCTGGGAGCCGGTGATATTCTTGAAGTTCACCAGGTCGCGGGTGTACAGGACCACCTGGATTATGGAGAAAGTGTTGAGGTTTGAGGGTGGAATTTGATAAGTGGCAAGCCATCCCTATCTAGCATCCTTATATGAATTGCCATTAGTAATATTATGTTATGTACATTTTTAGTAGTTCTGAGATTTAGTTACTGCTTCAGTATATTATAGTGTTTGTGGATATGGACCATTTCATCCAATTAGAAATTTCGGCATTTTAAAAGTGGCCTTAAAATAAATGTGACCTAAATTATTAAGATATTTCAAAATAAAGCAATTTTTTGCTTTTTGGTTACTGTATTTGGGCCCTATGACTAAACTATGACTAATATTTCTACTTTTTCTATTATCTGATCACTAATAGTTTTATTTACAACATACTACTCGATACTCACCAAGCCCCTTAATTTAGCTCCCCTAGGCACCCCTACAGCAACGCCCTGTATTCCATGACCGACAAAGTCTCCGACTGTCACGGAGTATCCCATGTACGAATCGTCATACTCGGCACCCGCTTCGTGAGTCGCAATCAGCATCACCTGGCTAGCATTCCTGGAGTACAGTTGACCTAAAACAGAGTCACTCAGCTCATTACCAAAGCGTTAGTCAGCCAGTTTCGGTTAAGACAGTGAAATGGATTTTGTTTTTACTTTGTGGTACATTCCAGACAACACGAGTGATCATGAGAACAAACATTAGTCAAATGATATGATTTAATGCGAGTATAATATAAACGACGAAGGTAAGAAATTATTTTTAAGAGTTAAAAAACTTTATGGGTTGGTAAGCAAGCATGAGCTATATTTTTTATAATAATAACACATCTTTTAACAAAACACAAATTAATTAGGTATATTAAAAATGTACAACATAATCTAAAAGTTCAATCATCTTTTCTGTCTTTTACAATTAATAATAAAGGATAATTAAACAATCAAAGTGAGTGGTGATAGTTTAACAACAAAACATTAAGATAATTAAATAAAAATTATTGATTCATATTAATTAGAAATTCACACCGTCTCAAAAAGCGTTAGGATTCAGGGATATTAATGTTAAATATATCACCAAATCCTTGTTAATTGACCAAATTAATGTAAAAGCCACATTATTAAAGATATTATCATTTAATTAGTAAATATAAATCTAAAGCACGTTTACGATGTTTATGTTCTAAGCGTTAAGGTTTACCCAGTTATACTAGTAATTGAAGTCATTGAATAATAAACCATTCCTAAAATACATTAGACAGATACAACAATGATTCGTTCTATCACATTCTTAGAAGTATCAGTTGAATAGATAATGACATCATCAAGAAAGTAACTTATAGTTAGCACAATAATGAAATGGTATGCCATCAACATTACGTTCGTGCATGTTATAGTCCATTTTGGTCCAGCTACTGCTAAAATAACAATCCAGCTACACTAGGTTTTGGATTTAGAGTGTTTAACAGTTGGACGAAATTGGGGAAAGCCTCGTCGACGATCCAAGTAAGTAATAATATAGTATGAGTAAGTACACCATGATTTTCGGGAAGCTAATGACGTCACGCTATTTATATCAGATTTTGCGGTGAACTGAAAAAGTTTGCAAAAACTGACATCAATAACTGTGACCTAATTGTGTTAAATCAATTCAACCTTAAACGTCGAACATAACCATCAATGATTTGTAGATCTATTAAAAATTTTGAATGCACTTTTCCAATTCTTACAATTATTGTTAGGAAGCATCGTTATATTCGAGGTTAATTTTGAATGAGATTTAAGACAACCGCGTATGGTTTTTAAGGCTGATTGGAATTAGGCGCTCGTAAGCCTCTCGCTATGTTATGTCGGTTAAATGTGGCCAATTGGCGATGCTTGGGGCTTTACCTTCCTCTGGTATAATCGGCATAAAGTAGTCGTAGTTTTCGATCGTAAGATCTACGGTTAACGTCCGCCCTGCGGGGTGGGATTAAAATCACAATCAGTAACACTCTTGCCCGTCATAAGTTCTAGAAGTTTCGGTCTTAAAAGTTTTATAATAAGTAGGCGCGTCCATTTTTCCAGCTCTCGGCGAAGATTCTTCTTTTGCATGAGGATGATAACTACTGATGATATCTAACTCAAACAACATGCCAAACATTCGTAAGGCCATACTAGTTCACTCGATTCATGTTCGTCTATATTAAACTGCTGTGAAATTAATTCCTAGAGCAGAGCGAGCTTGTTATTCCATTGAATCTAAAATGTCACATTCCTGCTTCACACATTTCAATTCCATCACCTAGATGAAAAAAGACACTCGATTCACAAATATAAAAAAAAAATGCTTGTGGATTGTTCCTTGAAATACATTTTATCAGTGAACCGAAGTCTTTCTATGAGTACATAGATATCTAATACACAAATAACTCACTCATATAAGTACCGATGACTATTTCAAATAAACATAATGTATGTACCTTGCCAGTAGAAGCTGCCTGGAGCTCCCATGAATAAACGTTCGCCATCCTACAAAAGAAATAAAATAAAATAAAGGTATTGCAATATATCTGTATGGATGAAAATCAGCGTTGATTTAACATTATAGAATAATAAATATGCATTGATACTAAAGGTAATGAAAAGGTCAAAAACGTGATAAATGTAACAGATAATATAATAAAAGCCAACATTATGAACGTCCTGCATAATAAACGTCGTGATAAACGCAGACATTCCCTATCAATCTTAAGTACAAGTATATTAATAGCGCTCACAAATCATGATTTCACTTCGTGGTCAAGTACACTATCGACCTACCCCGGATATTCCACGTCTTTAATACAACTTCCATTATTATTTTAGGTGTTACTCTCAAAATATCGATTCCATCAATAAAATCACGCTGTCCTCTTTCTGTTCGAGTTCAAATCGTAAAATTGCTGTTAAGACATGGACACAACACCGAGTCCAGCGGGCAATACTGCACCTCAATTCGGACCTGCGGAGGTCGAAGCCCTGCTCCAAACAAATAAAAAAAGCAGTTAGAGCACTCAGCAAGGGATCACAGTGTTTTACGACCAGGAATCAAAGTTGGTCCTGTTATATTTTTTATGGGTCCACTTATGGTAATGCAAGGGGAGGATCCTGCCCTAATTGTGTTCGGAAGATAAAAGTATATGGGTTTATAAGTATGTGAAGTTGGTTGTGATATTTCCGACGAGTTGTGAAGTGGCAGAGTGAGAATCAATCAAGTTAACAGTTATTAAAAAGCATGTTGAGAAATTTGTGATACACTTAAGTTGTATATTGAATTTATTTAAACTTAAAGTAGATTTTAATCTGCATAATCGGCAGTAAGTTTATCTAACATATGTAAGCTTTATTTCTGAGGATATAAGAACAAATACTGATGGTTTGCCTTCCATACTCATATAAGTGTTAAAATAGTTTCTATGTGTTCTATATTAAATGTATATAAAATGTTAAGACTGATTAATCTGGTGGTCAATTCGATTATTTATTTTAAAACGTGAAGCAAAAGCTTTGTAGTTGCAAATCACGCGAACGGAGGTGTGTGAACGGCATTTATCATTTAAGAAGCCGATTGCTAAAAAAGTATCTCCCGAAATATAAGACTAAAATAGAATATCTCTTTTTCATACTAAACTTAATAGAGTCAGTTTCAAATAAAAAATGGGTTTGTAATCCCTCAACAAGGGACTGATAGACAGCGGTATAAAAAACGTTCGGTAACGACATGAAACCCCCACACGGTAGTCCGTGAAATAGAAAAAGTGCTTCTTTCACTACTTGTGTCTGTATGTTTGTAAACGTATCTTCAGTCGTGACAGATGAGACGTCGTGCTTTTGGTGCAATTAATAAGATGTGGCGATAATTTTCAAAAGTATATAACAACTAGCAGCGACTCGCGGTTTCACCCGCGTAGTTCCCGTTCCCGTGGTAATATGGGGATAAAATATAGTCTTTGTTACTTCCGGATAATGTAGCTTTCCAATGGTGAAATAATTTTTGAAATCGGCACAGTAGTTTTTGAGTTTATTTATTACAAACCACACAACAATACAAATCTTTCCTCTTTATAATATTAGTATAGATATACAGATATGTATATTTACATGAAATTTCTGTTTGTAATGTCAAATAACCGCTAATCTAAATGCATACCTAAATATATTATACCTTAAGATCTTTCATAAAACAATTCAAAACATGCCTTTTATCACTTGGTTGTTTATGACGTATTTTGTGTAATTTTAAACCTGTGTAATTTTAAAGGGTCACTAAATAAACAACTTTTATTTTATTTTCTTTCGTTTTTATATTATTTACTTATAATAAATGACCGATTTCTGAAGTGTTTGTCTCTCTGTCTGTTTGTTTTGGCTCTATGATCTTCAAAATCGCGGAAGCGATTTCAACGGAACTTTCACTGACTATTAGCTGATATTACAAAGAGTAACGTAGGCTAATTATATTTTAGATTTTTTTTTGGGAATCACAAATTTTCCGTTTTTAATTCGCGTGTTTTCCAAATGACGATGTAGATACGAGTATGTTTAATCCATGCTCCACAAAAATACTCTTCCTCTCATCGCTTGAGCCACTCACGAAAGAGACAAAAAACAGACGCGGCACAACAAATCGGTGCGTGTGAACGGGCAGATAAGCCGCGAGTCCGTAAACCACGCTTTTTGTGTCCAAACGAATCCTGTTAACATGTGTTGTGATCCGATCACTGTGATTTACATTGATCCTTATTAACGGCGCGCTTTGAAGATCGCACCTTTGAGCGGACGTGGAGCGCTAATTTAGGATTTAATGTCCTGCTTGACGTTGCTAAAGGCGAAAGTGATTAGTGCTAATGAATATAAATAGCGATTTATATTTGGGGTGTCACGCTCATTCTAGATGCAAGGACGTACAAGAAAGAAAAAACCAATTGAAATTACTTGATTCTGATGTAAGAAAAAATATTCCTGTGAATGACAACCCAATATATTTTGTAGTCTCTTTAAACATAATAAATTGTTATTAATCAATAATCTTGACGATGACAATAATCTTTATGCTACAGTTTAATCGCTGTTCACTGTCTTAAGGGTGCCAGGTGAGTTAGAGCAAGATGATTTCGAATCACTATTCGAAGGTCATCCATCTGGGCATTGTTGCAGCTGGTTTTATTTATGCTTTAACACTTCAGATCGACCACCTCGACTCTTAAAAAAAATTACTCATGACCTGTCATACCATACCTTTAACTCATTTCTTCATCTTCCGAGTAGCTGTCGCGACAAGAATATTATGCGTCATCTCTTTTCATTGTACTAACGGACTCAAGATCCAGGAATGGAACAGGCTCTCACGAGCACTCAAACTATGACAATACTGCATCAAACCGACCGCGCGTGTCCATAAAATGAGTTTTGACAGCCTCATTGTAGGATGACCA
This sequence comes from Glyphodes perspectalis, assembly GCA_951394215.1. Classification (NCBI taxonomy): domain Eukaryota; kingdom Metazoa; phylum Arthropoda; class Insecta; order Lepidoptera; family Crambidae; genus Glyphodes; species Glyphodes perspectalis. The sequence continues at coordinate 16,633,706 of OX596203.1, read as the reverse complement.
CTAGTCGGGCGGAGATTGGGACATGACCCTATTTGGCAGCAGAAATCTATATTTTTGGCGAATCGTATTCTAATTAAAGACAGAATCCAAAAATAAACAAAATATTTTTTCCTATAACCTACGAAATCTTTAAAACTGTTAGTCTATGCAGTGAAGCATTTGTCATGAGATTTATTTATGATTGCATGCTACGCAACGTCTGTCGTACACAGAGTCAACATTGTCTTATACAGGGAACACCAAAATTTGCATAAAGAACAACTTATATAAAATGAACATGACAGTCTCCTGTCACAATCTATCATATCAGGCATAGTCCTTCGAGCGGGATACATCGCGTAGTCCCCCTACAGCGCGAGGCACCGTGTTGCGAGCCGGCCGTGCGCGCACGCCTGTATAAGGCGCGACGCGAGCGCGCACGCGCATATTTATTCATTGCCGGCGCCCGCGCCGCTGATTCAATGCTAACTCAATGGCCGCGGAAAATATTGGCTTTAGGGCTGTCGGCAATTTGCCATTTTTTCCTATCATAAACACTTGCAGATACATCTTAGTTTCTTCTACGTAGTTTGTGTAAATTCTCTCTTAGTATGTTGACTAACAATAAAAAAACGTTTAGACTACACGATAGCTTGGGTAAATTGTTTGCAATAATTATATGCATACAGATGTGCAGAAATAGAACTGCATGTCATCATCATCATCCTCTTGCCCTTCTCTCAGTTCATCTGGGATCGGCGCAGCATGTCTTCTTCTTCCATACGTCCCAGTCAGCCGTCATCAAGCTATCCAATCCCATTTCACTCATATCATCTTTCACACAATCCATCCATCTCTTATTTGGCCTTCCTCTTCATCTCCATCCACTAACATTCATACTCATCACTATCTTTGTCACATGTCCTTCCTCTCTTCTTATCACATGTCCATACCAAGATAAACGGTAAAAAAATAAAGTTTCAAAAAAAATTTTGCCATGTTAACTCACTTTGAGAAAATGTTTAAAGCAGATTCTGACTACGACCGGCATCGTTATGCTAGACGTAAGTGCTTTCCCTAGAAAAGCTTCCTTTCAAAGCTCACCTCAAAAAACTGCCAACACAAACGGCATACCGACTTCTCAAAATCTGCATTTCAAATCGCAAATTAAATGTTGAAAGCTCAGCAATTAGCCTATGAATGGGTCCAGAGGCTGCTTCGGGACTATAGCATTCCGCTATGAATAACAATTGTTAAGACAGAGAGACCGCCTGCGCAAACGCACCAGCGAATTGCTGTGGCGCATAAAGTATTTAATAATTGAAAATTGCAGGCCATGGATTTGAATCAGAGAGGCTTAGGAACTGAGTTTTATGGGCTATTCAAAAAGGTTATGTAAGGTTAAGAGAAATTATTGGGGGAATAGAAATATATTTTAGGGATAAATGATTCATTGGCGGATAATAACATGACGATGTGGCTATCACTGCCTTATGATAATACTTTGAAATAGTTACCTATTCTAACTGATAAATCGATAGATATCTTCATTGATCATGAATCTTATAAAAAATCATTTTAATCGAATTATAGCAACACATACATGCCCCACAGGCGACTAATGTTGATTCGGACCTCGGCACGTACCTCTGGACGTTTCCAAACTAAGTAAATAAACCAAGCAAATTGGATAACCGTGATCCAATTTTCCTGGTTTACTTTAAAAAATATATATATATTTTTGGAACTGTGTTATCTCCCAATCGATCGCACCATAGCCTGCCTACATTGTCATCGACCATCGCCGTTTGTCACCATGGAATTCTCCACACGAGTACCGTTCATACATGGACCCGGGCCACGGTTTCGGATCGCGCCATTTGCAGACAATAGCTCCTCGGTACCGATGCATCGCTTGTACGATCGCCGGGGATTTGTCCGGGACAAGACTATTTTTAGACGGACCTTTTAAGGCTTCACCGCAGTGTAGAGGAAGCAGTAAGGCATTTAACTAACAACTTAAAGTATCTTGGAGTGTATTCCATTTCGTTAATACCGAGATAGGATTTCTAAGAACTGACTAATAAATTCGTATCGTTTTAGTAGGGGTGGGCGGGGTTGGACGTGCCGATTTCGACTAATCCCTAAATAAATGGCGTAAGAACAATGCTGAGGTTTATAGTTCAGGTTCATCTTATGTGTAATTTAATCTAGATTTTGAATTTATACCCAGTTTCCGTGATTTTTTAATAGTTTTATTTAGAGTATTATATTTTTAAACAGAAGTCGTGCGGCACTATTGACCCCTCGTTGGGGCAAGTTGTGCCCCAGGTGAGGTCGGTTGTGCCGTTGGTAATGTTTAGCCTTTATAGACGATAAGAAATTGATTTTAAATAAAAACAAAACACATTTGATCGTTTTCTATTTATTAGATGTAAAATTATTAAAAAAATCTACAATTTAAAAACATTACTCAGTTCTTATATAAAAACTAATAAAATAAACAACTTGTTACACTTGTTAAATTATAGGAACTGAAAAATACTTCTAAATTCTTCTTCTCTTCTCCTTATTTAGATAATTACTTTTCTTAAATAATCTGTCACACAAATTATTCGTCACAAATTATCTTTGTATAGGTTTTTGAAACGAATTAAAAAATCATCAAGCTAAGTTATTCTTTATCTAACTGATCAGAATAGCCATTAGGACAGACATAATATGGCAAGTTTTCGACATCTGCACATAGCGTATGTGCCCAGTTTTTACATGCGCTACATTTAACTAATTTTTCTTTAGGCACACAATTAGACAAAGAGTCATAAGAAGAAGAATTATGTGTATTCTCTTCATCGATACTTTCATCATCCCTAAGAAGAACTTTCTTTCTGGCGGGGTTCTTGGTCTTGTTTCTTTTTGATTTCGTTCCTTTAGCACTTTTTCCTTTCTCATTCTCCTTACTCTTCTCTGTGGTTTCACTTCCTTTTTCTTTTTTTTTCTTATTAGCCTGTTTTTCTGCTAGTATTTTTTTCTGGAGTGTTCGATAGATCCGCTGACTTCCTTTTAAGTCGTGTATTAACCCTAGTTAATCCGTCCATTTGTATCTCTCCAGCCGTAAGAGTGAGACCATTCTTTATATTTTTGTCATACCGTAGTATCGCTGTGTAACAAATTTACAATTCACGCGTAACTGTTTTTAATTTTCGTCCCTCCTTGTTGAAAGCATAAGCAGCCCTTTGCTTTTTCTCATTCTTTTAAAAAATCAATAAAGGATATTACATTATACTTGGGTGGGGTCAGTTGTGCCGCGGCACAAATGACCCCCATCCAAAGGCACTTTTTACCCCGTATGCAATACATCAACTATTTATCATATTCCAAGAAAATATTCTGTACAATGCATTGAAAATTAACAAATTAATATTCCTTGTTAAGTAACAAACACACTAGTAAAACTCCCATCACCGAAAGACTAAAAATGTTTGCATGAGACCAAAATGTATTAAAGAAAAAATATTTTCTAACTTGACGACGGAGGAGCCATGTACATGCTGCCGATAGCGCCGCGTCGCTGGCGTGGCTAAAATGACCGCCATGCATGCGCAAGGTTGCCGGAGCATCGGATACTATACGAACATGTTGCTATCTCTTACTGTTTTTGAGATTTTTGCATCGGAACAACTTACCCCCGGCACTTCCAACCCCGCCCTCCCCTACTGTGTTCTTGCTAACTAAAACTTACTAATAATATTTTAAATGCAAACGCAACTGTCTGTTTATTAAGTTTCCATGTCTATTATTAAATTAATTGACCAATGGTGATTTGTTACCCCGGAAATGTTTAACCTTAGGTGAAATGTATCCTGAAATAATTTAGTCGGTCGATAAAACAGACTATACTGCAGCTAGTACCCAGTATGGCTCAAGACATTAACAAGTGAGTTTGTTTGTTATCCATTAACGTCACATTAACGTCATCTTTAAATTTTTCTCACTCAGTGGGTATAAAAATGGATATAAGGGTAGTTTAATCTGTTTAAAGGCACTGACAAGGTAAAAAGCTACTAATAAGTACCCAAGAATGTGTGTTATCGCCCTTACACAAAGCTATTGTTGTACCCAAAAATGCAATTTACATAAGTATGCAATTATCAAATTGCAAAGGCGCTTGCGTGAAGCAAGCGCGGCAGAGAGCCCTTATTAAAGACTGTCTATTTATAGCCCTTATTAGGTCCACTGAATGTAAAACAATATAAAATGAAAACGTGGTCAATTTATCCCCATTAGTAAATTGTCAACCGTGGCAGAAACGCGTGTTGGTCGGGGATACACTGGGAATACTGGGATAGAGTTGCACCATACATATCTATATATTAATACGTGAAGCAAAAACTTTGTACTCCTTTTTATGAGAATTACGCGGACGGTGGAGTATGAGATTTGGCACAGTTAAAGTTTATATGGAGAAGGAGTGAAGAAAGCTAATATTTCAATCCTACTAATATTATAAATGCGAAAGTTTGTACTATGGATGGATGTTTGTTACTCTTTCACAAAAAAACTACTGAATGGATTTTAATTAAACTTTAGAATAATATAGCTCATACACCCGAATAACATATAGGCTATGTTTTACCGATGTACCACGCGAGCGAAGCCGCGGGCAGAAACTAGTCAATAATAATAAAAAATCAATGGTCGAAATTCGACCAGAAGGCGATCACTAATACGTATAAAATTCCAGGGGTATATAAAGATTCCTATATTGGGGTACAAAATTATTAAAAAATATGTAAAGGTCGTAATTTATATCTTATAATATTTATTAAATCGTTTAATAGGTACTTGACAAAAATAAACATTTACTTAGGTATATCATCATTTTTTTTGATTAAAATTCAATATTTCTTTAGTTGAACTTATCAGTAATGACTTAGTAATAAATTGCTGTCCTATCACTCAGTCAACATTGGCCTTATTCGCAGTTTTCCATATGACCAAAATTGAAATAGGTTCTATATACGGTAAGCTCCTGTATCGATAGATGGTTTTTGTTATAACAAGGGTTGCAAATGATACCGTTACTTTTCGACTTCCTTGACAATGAGGGTTTTTCGAATTAAAACATCAGATAGATGGCGTAACTGTGACGTACGGTCTTGTCACCCTCCTCATTGGTAAGTTTTCAGAACAAACTTACATGCTATTAACAAGGAGCCAATAGTGACAGCGATAAGACCACGAGACCCCCTCGTGCCATCTGGCGGTTTATGTATTTTTGAAAACCCTCATTTAACAAACCGCTAATATAGTTAAATCACTGCACTTTCATCCTCCCATTTTCCTCCCAGTATGTAACCAGATTTATCCCTATAAGCGTGAGTCATGTGTCCAGCCACTCTTATTGCAATTCAACGCGTCGCCCCAATGAATAGTAATGCATCGGCCGGGTTCGCACCTCGCCAGAGACAAATTTATGGCCTATGGGCAGTTCAATGAGCGGGCTCGATCTCGTTTATTTAAATGGTTAGACTTTTAGGTTGAGTGCCCTAGTTCCAATATCAATGTCAGACAGAAAGTTACAGATTTACTGATGCTACAAATGCAAAAGTGATTCGGGTTGTTAAGTTTTCAATCTCAAACCATCTAATTGATGAATATAAAATTTTGTGTACCAAAAATCGCTGTAATTTAGAATTGCTCCTTTTTTTACCCGAAAAAAAGACGTAAATGTGCCACTTGGGTGGAGTCACGGGTTAAACTAATATCTAATAAAAAAAAACAATCCACAGTTGTACCAAGATATTATTAAGAACTCCTATAATTATACTCCTACTCACTATTATTTTCTTTCAATCCCTCATCCCAGATTAAAGCTTTTAAAGCTTTCTCCTATAAAAAACTACTCCTTTACAACTATAAGAATCTTTTCATATACTCAGACACTAACCAAAATGGCTCAACAGGATCTGAATTGAGAATGCTTTTAAACCATTGCACTATCGAGGGCATCGCACTTGAACAAGATCGCATATAAACATGTTGTAACATAAAAACTTCAACAATAACCTCTAATCTCCACGCATTATTTATTGCAAGATGCACTTGGAGCAGAGATAGCATCTTTCGGCGAATAGAAGACGTTTTTGTGGACTGAGGGATTGTTGGAGAGAGTCAGACGTGACCGGGAGAAAGACGGGTACTGATAAATCTGGCAAACCGGCCAGATTCAAATGTTGTCTCTGTGAAGACGTGATTTGCCCGAGATGTCGTGGAGGAGATTCGGGTGATGTGTGACTGTAAATATTAGTGAGGTGTATTTTAATGGAAGGCGAGTATGAGTGGCAATTGTCAACTTCGATATAAATAGATTACCTGGTACAAAGAAATAAGTTTAGAAGGAGAAATATAATGTGCTTATTTTTTTGTTATTTATTATGTAAGTATTTATTTTAATTTATTTAAAATTCTCACGAAAATTCCGTAACGGTAACGTAATAAGTTAATAATTATTTATCAAATATATAATAAACTACTAATATGAAGTTAAAAATAATATTTGGTTAACTACCACAATGGCTTTAAGATTAAAGATTAAAAAAACTCCTTGCAACGAGTATTGTAAATACTTTTTTATTTATAATGTTAAAAATAATGCAAACAAAAACTGTAGATCCGATCGAATTTAATTGTTCCTTCTGAAAAAGTCACTATTTGCAAGTTACATTTTTTTTAATTAAATTTATAGCATCTAAAAATATAACGTTTCTTTTTATACTAAAATAATGTGTCATGTCAAAGTATTTGTGGTCTAAATCACAACGGTTTTTAAATTTTTTGCGCTTGCGTAGTGCATTGTTCGCGTCAGTTTATTACCGATGTGCCGGAAAGATAAATAGATTGATGGTCATAAGGGTAGCTTGGGGTGTGACGCGTTCAGGATACAGAGTGATTTCATTATGGCGACATTTATGTCAGGTTGGATCAGAGTGAATAGGGGTTGGAATGATACATTTTTTGGTGGCTTAAATAAATGCGGTTATGAAATAATTGTTTGAATATGTATATTATTTAAATAAGTAGATTGCTGTGTTGGTTTGTGAGAAGTTTGTGAGAATTAATGTATATATTAGGTTTTTAATTAATACATTATTATGCACTATAAACTTGCTGGTAATAATATAAAGGATGTTATTGTTTATTCATTCTACTTCATATATATGTACACAAGTACATATCATATACATATATTCAAATAATAACATGTATTTTGCAAAATAATAGCTCATAAAGTAAATCTCATTTTAAATTATACGGAAATATCTGTTCGAAATATCGTAAAAAGTCATTTTTATGTTCCATAACTTTACGAAATAACCACTTAATTATTATTCATGGTATGGTATAAGTAAATTGTCAAATACCTCACATTTCTTTAAACCTTTACCTCGGCTTCGGAAGTTAATCGGCCAATTAAATAAAATTATATTACGATATAATTACAGGTTAATTAAGTACTTATACAAAATATGAAACCAATGATATAACTGGTAGATTAAGAGGTCGTTTTGTATTTAATTAAACGGGTTATTCGATTTAATTGATATATTATATATGTAGGTAAACTTAGGTAGCCCTTTTGTAAAATATTATTCGTTAAAACCATAGGAAAAAATAACCAAGCAATGGATATTTTTTGACCCTACCTATATTTACAAGTCCAAATAAAACAATAGTAAGAAATGTTTTAAACTTGATTATTGTTTAATCTAGGTTTAATACTTGTCTTTTTTTTTTAAACCGTATCTTATGATCAAATAAAGATAGTTTAGTAAACTACTTACTACTGATCCTCAAGCAATTTTCGACAATAAACAGAAATGATTCACGAGGACAACATGGATGAATATGCTCTGCGTGCGCATGCACAAATATGTTCATTAAATACGATAAAAAGTAAACACATTGCATGACATCGTATAACTCAATTCTTAAAAAAAAATAACGTTATAATAAAAATTAAAAATGATAATACTTTAATGGTGAGTAATCTTTACGACGGCCACCTGGTCTATGTTCGGTATAACAATTAAAAACACATCAATGGCACAGGACTTAACGGGACGACGTTTAAGACACCCCACTTATACGGATGCCGGCCGCTTCTTACGCCGCGGACGGCACGAATCGGAGCCGATTGTCTCCCAAATATAGAGAGCAATAAACAGCGACAACTAATCGCTATTTACGAAGAGAATCGCTCTTTACTATCTGTTTTTTGCGCTCTAGTCTTGTAATTCTTAAGCTATATCGAAAATGATAGATGATATCAAATAAATAAAAAAAAAAAGAATTTAACATCGAGACGATCTACGAACCGAACGCTACCATAAAACGTTATAACCTAAATGTTTTTGGAAGCTTATTAAATAATCCTCATCTGAGCAGCAAAATAAACTTTGAAAAATTATGTAAAAATCTAAAGAAATAATTTACCAAGTAGGTAGGTATGCTAATTTCTGAAGTTACTCTTACTCGTATTTGAAGGAATAATTTTTTTTTATAAGCTTAATATAACAACAATAACTGGTAATACTACTACGGCTTTTTCGATATTCCACTGTACTATATCTATACTTATAATAAATCTGTAGAGTGATCAATTCTGTACATGAAATATATTTTCAAAATAACTATCAGGGGGTGATTAGTGATCGATACTGATGCCAAAAATGCAATCAGTAAAATTTTTGTCTGTCTGTCTGTCTGTATGTTCCTTTTAGAAACAAAAACTACTCGACGGATTATAACGAAACTTGGTACAATTATTCTTCATACTCCTGGGCAGGTTATAGTATACTTTTCACCACGCTACAATCAATAGGAGCAGAGTAGTGAAGGGAAATGTTGGGAAAACGGGAGGAGTTACTCCATTTTTTAAGCTTCCGTCGCGTGTGCAGCCTTAATGTTTAAAGTTACATAGAAATCATGTATGACGGAAATAGTCTTTATAATATTAACCATAAACGCTGGTGACACCGCTGGTTATAAATAAGATTATAAAAAAATTCGCGACAATTCAACTAGAGTAACGGAGGAACACCAACGTTCCCGTGTAGCTACACCGAAGCCTCAATATACGGAACGCGGCTCATTGTCTCCCAAATATAGTCTCGTAATAAAACCGCAATAAAGCCCCTCTATTTTCGAAATAGGAGCTGCCGTTTTTGCCGTTTTGCTCCTTTTTTCACATTCGGAACAATAAACGGTTTAATAATTCATAAGGGCGCGGGCCGCGCATGCGCGTCACGTGCCGGCCGCGATGGTAATGCCAACATGGCAGAAATAATGCCATTCCCACGATCGTAAAATCACGATGTTTTACATGAATGCCTGAGGTTACTTTGTTTTTGGTGTGGGTGATCTTGGATCTTGCAGATATGTGTCTCTGAATTTGCAAACTGCAAGATTTCCATGAAACGGATCGTATGGTAAAATACTCCATCTATATTCGTAATCATTTATTACGTTCGTTTTTAAGTCATAATATGGTATTTAAAAACTTAAAGATTAAAAGCAGAAGAAAAATATTTAATGGAAATAGTTTGACAATGAATTGCTGACCATGCATAGATTTATCATTATCATCCATTAAATTAAATGACAGGGCTGTACAACAAAATAAAATGTACAGTGACATGCAAATCATATTCGCTGAGTATTCCGATCACGTTATAAGATAATAAACAGTCACACTTTCGCGTCTGCATATTAGTAAGCGCATGACACGAGACACCCGTCTTTTTATACATTAACCATAATTCGCTATACTTAAATTCTGTCAAAAAATAATTTAATAAAATTGGCTATTATTACACGGCGCAATTTAGGGAAAGATCAAAATTTCATAAGAGTAATAAGCGTGCCCTACGCTTGGCAAATTACAGTCGTAATTTCGGTCGGCAATAATTCGCGTACAATTTAATTTAATCGTGCGCGCGCGCAGCTTTCGCGCTGTCCCCGAATCTGCGGAGATTACGCGAAACGGGCCTAATTCGTAATAAGCGTGGATGAATTGATAATGGTGGCGCGAGAGACGCCGGGCAGGGCCGGATCCGTTAAATAGCCCAGGGCCCAGGGCCTCGTGGGTACTACGGCCCCCAGTGGAGTCTATACCTATCACCAAACAGAACGCTCCTCTTTAGGGACCTAAAAATCTAATTAGGCACCTACCTGATAACTCCATTAACTAATACTGTATCTTTGATTCCAGCAATCCCCGTAATAAAAAAATCCCCTTAAAAAGAAGTTGTGTATGTCTGCTCTATGTATTATGTAAAATAAATAAAATAAATTCTCCAGACTGACACACCAATTCCCTAGTTCCAAACTAAGCTTATGCTTATGCTATGGATACTACGTGAACGGATAGACATACTTAAATACGTTTATAAACATCCATGACTCAAGTACAAATGTCAATGTTCATCACACGAAACATTTGCATCAAGCGGGATTCGAACCCGCGACCACTCGACCAACACGCCTGTCATATGTGTATATATAATATTACTTAAAAGTGTGGGTATAAAAGTGGTTTTATAATAAACTACCTCCAAGTAATGTTAGTGCAAGCTCCCACATTTACGATCCGCCCCTGACGCCAGACACGTTCGTGTATATTACTTGAATTCAATTTCCAGATCCTGTCACTACAAGGAAACCGCTTATTTTTTTATTAATAAGTAATGCTTACATTCCTTGAATTGTGTTTAAGTTTTAATAATTTGCTCTTGAATAATAAGTTGTTCGAAACGTTAGTACATACGTGAAAGTATAGTAAATATCCGACTAAATATAAATATCCGACTACATCACATACATTGATCTGACTCCGAAGTAAGTAGCTTAAGCACTTGTGTTACGGATATCAGAATCAACAGCGGTATTACATATATATACTTAAATATTGGATATTAACACCCAGACACAGAACAAACACAAGTACTCATCATACGAATATTTGTCCTGGGTGGGAATCAAACCCACAACTCTTGGCGCATGGGGCAGGGTCACTACCGAATGCGCCATCGAGCCAGTCAAACGATTTTACAAAATTAATTATCTTGTCTGACTCAGACGCAGTTTTTTAAGCCGCGAAAATATACATACATACATAACATCGCGCCTATAATCCCCGAAGGGGTAGGCAGAGTCAAAGGGACAGCAGGCCCCTTTAACCACATTCAGCCAAAAGCTGGGCTGAGTTAGATGAAAAATTGTGAAAAAATAGTGACAAGTGGCTAGCTTCTCGCCTACACAATCATCATCATCTTCCTAGCGTTATGTCCCGTGCTTAGACGGGGTCCGCTTAGACCATGGTCCAGGATTTAGCGAGTCTGGTAATTACATTGAAGCGACTGCCGATCTGACCTTCGTAACCCTAAGATAGGGGGACCAGACAATTTTTTTTGGATCATGGTTACAAATCCAAAGTTGTTTGAATTTGCAGGTTTCATCGCGATGTTTTCCTTCACCGTCGAGCTAGTGGTATAAATACGTACATAGACTTGAAAAATCCAGAGGTACGTGCCCGGGTGTGAACCCGCACTCCTCGGTTAAGAGGCGCGTGTCCTTACCATTGAGCTACCACCGCTCAAATACACATTCTCGCCTACACAATCACATACCCAAAAAACCCGATATACCATTAGTCGCTTGGCACAATTTTTTATAAGTCCCCAACCAACATTGGACAAATATATTACCTACACTTAAATTCGAAAATGTATAACAGCTTTCAGCTAAGGGAATTCGGATTATAGAAAATTACGTGCCCGGATTTCAACCGACATATGTCACATGTGAGGTGCATGTACCATTAAGCTCTCGTTGATTAAAATTAGATATATCTATTGAAAAATTAAAAATTTAATACATTTATTAGATAAAATCTGCTCTAAGGAAGAAGTACAAAGCTGTTGTTTTAATGATATTCATAACGGTCCGGCGTCACGCGATAACTTCATTACAAGCATAAAGAACCAGAAGATTTGACAGGTTAGGGGTTTTACCCTTATCCAGACTTAACGATGTAAGTAGCTGAAAAGGTCTAGATCGCTTGTGAAGTAAAATATTCTGAAGAAACGTGTACATTAAAATAACTATGAATGAATACCCATAATCTATTGTTACTCTGTCTAATTATACAGGGATAGCAAACATTTGGCTCATGGCTACAGCTATACATACACAGTACTTTATATATATTGTAATTTATTTTTCTTTATTAGGGATAGCAGCGCCCCGAGGTTTCATCCGCGTAGTTCCTGTTCCCGTGGGACTATGAGAATAAAATATAGCCTATATTACTCCCTGATAAAGTAGCTTTCTATTGGTGGAAGAATTTTTCAAATCGGTTTAGTAGTTTTTGAGTTTATTCATTACAAACATACACATACACAAAAATACAAATCTTTCCTCTTTATAATATTAGTATAGATAATTCGTACGTTTACCTGCTTTGTTTAAAATTGGAAATGTACTTCTAACACAAAAATGTATAAAAATGTTAATTAAATGTAACATTAAATAACTTCATTTACCTTTGACACAGCAGCAGAGAAACCAGCTTGGCAATACCCCGTCTTTCGCTGCCCGTGACTCGCTGCAAATTAAACAATTATGCCAATAAACAAATTATCTGACAGACAAACGGACAAATAGGCGTAATGACTGTTATTACGTTGAAAGTTGAGACGTGTATTAATGTCATGTGAGCTAATATTGTAAGCAGAAATATTAAAAACATAAGTGAAGTTATTTTACAAGATAACGGTCGTCGTATTGAGCTCCCAAAAAAAAAAACAAGGGGAACTCTCGACTTATTAATAATTGAAAGAAAGAAAAAATATATAATTTTCAATGTGTTTGCTTGAAGTATGAAGAAACATAGGTTGGTATACAGTTTACATGTGAGAAATTGTGAAGTGTATCATACATATTACTAAATTAAATGTATCAGGTTATAATAATATATGTAGAAGTATAATAAATGTTGGTAATGATGGGAAAAAGTCAGGATGATAATAATAACTATACAATTAAAAAGCTTATAATTAAATATGCAAAACTGTAGAGAAGGAAAATACTCCTTATAAATACATATGTATGTATACATAATAATTGAAATTCCATATATATTTGAAAATTATAGATAAATGTCCCTTATTTATTACTAACACACCCGTGCAAAGCAGAGTTGGGTTACAAATATTTTTTTTTTAATTTTAAAACTTAATCTCTCTCTCTCTTTTGTATTTTATTAAGGAAAAAGAAATACAAGAAAATTATAAAAGAAAGTTAAGATAGATATAATGTATAATATAATATAAAAATATAATATTATATAAATAAATAAACAGTTTAACTAATCTACGACTGAACAAAAACTTACTTTAACACATCAAAAAATTTAAGACGCTCATAATATATATAAAAATACGTATACATAATATTTAATTTCCGCTGAGGCCACTTTGACTTACATTCTAACAAACTAACTATCATCACGCCATTTCCCTAGCTCAACATTCTCATTTTAGTAAAGTCAAAAACTCCCACTTATAACTTTAGTCAAAGTTATGTTTTAAGTCAAAGTAACCCCATTGGCCGGTTAACAAAAAACGATTCATTTATGTATTATTGCGGAATAACATATACACAGTGCTTCGTTATACACCTAGGACGTCTATCACTCACCCTCATCCAAATGACGATATCCTAAACAAAGCACATAAGTATTAAATATATACCCAAGTACATAAGTGAAAATTGTATTACAAGCTATATATAGGTGCAAGGTATTTGTATCAGTATTTTATGACAATAAATAAAGTCTCATAGTATTCAAAATATATTAAATACTTGTCACTACTTTTTTACAATATTCCATCTAACCCAGCCCAGTTTTGTTTTTGGCTGAATATGGTTTAAGTGGCCTGCTGCCTTATGGGCGTGATGTTATGGGAATTATATTAATCTAATATGATAGATTACTTAACTCAAGACAACATTTTCATATTATGCCTACTATTAATGATCAAAAGCCAACCAACATCAATAAAAATTAAAACATAACCATATCTTTTTCTACATGATATATTTGACATAGATATGAGAATGTTTGACATATGTCTTCAAAATATTATTGCACAGAGCAACCCGCAACAAGCACTGTAGGACATAAATCAAGTAGACCGTGTCTGGGCTTCTAGTACGGAATGTGGCGATGTATTATTTATGCGCGAACCACCTGCGCAGTGTTTTTATCTGTACACGGAATATTTAGCATAAGTTGGAGCACTCACTAGGTTTGCTTAGATAAGCTAGCCCACTGCACGCTTAAGTATACCTTTACCTAAATATTAGCCGCATATGAAACCAGGGTTGCTTTTAAATTTCAAATAAACAAATGTATACATAAATATTTGTTATAAAAATCGGTGGACACCATAGTCTTCATAATCGCGTAAGTAATTTATGCCCTACGACGTTACATATGTACACAAATACATATGGACTGCTAAAATAACCCTTATTTGTGTAATATAAGTAAGTAATGAAATGGAATGCGCGGTCTTCCTATATCTGCGAAAGTTTATTAACTATAAAATAACTTAAAATCTTAATTTTTACACCACTCTTCAAGAACAATTTTAAACCCAAAACCGTCTTTATATCAAAATGAAACGAATCATGTTTTGTAGAACAAATTATTCCTTTACACTTAGCATCTATTCCGCTAAATATTCATGAAAAAAACTCGTTAATGCCGCTAAAAGCTGTATACAGCGCGTTGCCTTTGCCCGAAGCCCTGTGGTCACTTCCGCCGGTAATGGCGTCGCGAAACGGCCGTGACGTCACGCCAGCTGCGTGGGCGCGTGCAAGCTTTGCATAAATTAATGCAAGGTGGATTAAAACCACCATTTTGTGACAGGTATTTTAAGACAGCTGATGGGGATTTAAAACTTTTAAATCCTCCTTTTTAATTTAAAAGAAATATTCCTCGTATGTTTATGAGAGCTTGTATTGTAAGTATATAGCATTATTTATCATAATTTTTTTTATAGTTAAAATAGGGTTTAAAATTACGGCAAAGCCAAATGATTATGATTTAAATATAGATACGAGCGCACTTGCCCATGATGCGCGTACCAAAGTAATAAACATTGTTCTGATTAGGAAGCATCACTCCTCCAGCGTGTTGACACTCCCGTGCTTTCTGGGATTGATAAAGGAGTGATATACTCACTGGTTCTGCAGGGAGAAATCTCCTCAACTCTGTTGGCGTCTAGAGACTTGGCGATGTAGCAGGTGCCCACGGGGTCTCGCTGGTTCATCTTGTAGGACACGAACGAGACGTATCGTGGGGCACACGCCTGAAACAAAAAGAAACAAAATTTGATATATATGTTAAGGATGGCTAACTCATAACTCGAAAACATAATTTATTTTAAAAAGCACGTGATTGAAAACTATAAGCATTCTTATTTTAATTGGTTTTGAAATTGTTAAATAGTTGATCAACCGAGTGTCTCTGAATCTATGGACTACTGTTTTTATCAATTGTCAAAATGTTTTTAATTTGAAATTCAGTTTCATATAATTAAAAAAAATTTACGTTCTAAAGTTCTACCTTATCCCAAATTCAAACCATTACATATTTAACGACTGTAGGTTTGAAAACAAACATTTATCTTGGATCTTTGTTTGATTTATATTTGAATTCGTTTGAATTACAGCATCGGGGTGTTGAGCCGTCGGAAATAGAGTTCTGGAAATACTCCGAGTGTATGAACTTGAAATCTGTTCCGGAGTTAATCTTCACTAACACTGTAACGCGTCCAGGATGATAATCTCATAGGGTTGTCAACTATTGGGGATGTAGACGATATTTCGTACTTCATTTCAAGATATCATAAAAATCTAGAAATTAATATTTTAAGTAGCTAAAAAGTTTTAAAGCGAACCTCCTTAATACAAATTTGCTAAACCAGAGATCGACGTTCTAATGCAAACTTCAAACAGATTTAACTGCTATCAAAATAGCTGAGTGAACATTGTACTGTAACAGAATATTTATAGTCACAACACCACTGTAGGAAAAGTCTTAACCCTATTCAATTTAGATATGCATCCTCGTTAAACAACCCTACAACTTCTCCCGAGCTGAAATTAAACGAAAACAGTCCCATCTGCGCGTGTGCAGCGTCGGTTCATAAAGATCAAACTGAGCGACATCTGGCGGGACACCGTGGCTTGCCAGAGTTATTTCATTACTTGCTCCATTACATTAACAACATTACAGTTCCATGTTGGTCTAAGACTCAAAAATAATGTGCCAACTGTTTTTCTTGTCTAGCATGTTCTAAAGGTGACAAATAGCGTATTGGGTGTTGGTGTTATTGATATAAGCGACGAGCTAGTCACTTGTCATTACTTTTTCATAACCTTCCATCTAACCCAACCGGATTGTTGGCTGAATATGGTTAAGGGGCTTATTACTCGTTGGATTCTATCTACCCCTTCAGGGATTGCGGGTGTAATATGTACTTATACATATGTGCTATTACCGCTTTGTACCTCAATATAGTTGTCTCTTTCGGCCATAAAAGTGTACAGCGCTATGCAGTGAACGACACCCGGGACAAGCCTAATCAGCGCAGACGCAAAGCTTACGATCGCATAATTAGTTTACGATGTTGGTTATCAATGGCGGCGTTTGAGCCCCTTCTGGGAAGTGTCGCGGCGGTTCAACGAACCGAGATAGTGCGGCTGACTCATGCGCCGTAAAAATTACGATCGTTTTATGACTAATCGAAAGCTTGGTCCGATTTTTTTTCTATATTGCCCAAGAAGGTCATGTACTTATATCAATATCAGTGTTTAACGCAATTGAGGTCGTTAAGTAACTTATTAGGTCTGCTGCAGAGACGTTTTTATGCGTCATAAGTCCTATCGATTTTTACAGGATAGAAGTCAAAAAAAGAGTCCATGTTATTCCTTAAGATTCAAAATCTTGATGTGCCATGTTTCATAACGATAAGTGGTACTTGAAAACGTAACAGACAAAGTTGCTTTCCCATTCTACATTAGCAAGAATATCATATCATATCTTTCTCTGATCACCTCTATCTGGAAACTTTTAAGTCTTCCTTGCAACAAAGAACACGGATGAACATCAGCCAGTCTTGAACAGCTGCCCTTCACGATACGTTCGAATAACTGGGCCATCGCCGACTAATGAAGCCCAATCGTAAAATGTTTACGGACCCGATGTTGATTCGTGGCCGAATGTTTGGCAATTAAGGCTGGTGCGGTCAGCTGGACTGACCTGTATTTTGGTCACGTACATAGTATCCATTTGATCGTTAAAGGGTTTAATGGATATTTGAGATTTGCGGTGGGGTTTCAATATGTTAGGGCACGTGTCTAAGAGGAAGGTGTGCAAATACGATTTTTTTAAATCTATGTACTGATTTATCTTACTAGCTTACATATATATGAAAATAAAATGTGCGTAGGTGCTTATATAGTTAATAACACGAAATTTCTGTATTTGATGCCCTGCCTCAGAATTTTGAAAGACATTATGAAGGTTGATTCGAACTAACCAGAGTGGCAAAATCTATGATTGCTATACAAATAAAAAAAAATGGGTTTGCTCTTTTCTATCAAACCCAGCCCATTGTCCCATGTTGGTCTGGACTTAAAAAGAATGTGCCAACTGTGTTTCTTGCCTAGCATGTCGTAAAGGACGACTAATGGTATATGGGGTTTTGGGTATGTGATTGTGTAGGCGACGAGCTAGCAACTTGTCACTACTTTTTCACAATTTTCCATCTAACCCAGCCCAGTTTTATTTTGGACTGACCCTTTGACCTACCCCTTCGAGGATTATGGGCGTGGTGTTATGTTTGTTCGTTTGTTTATATTTACTCTGCAAATATGGCATCTACAAATACACTCGAATAGATTGTGACCTATACGAGCAAGATAAAAAGTCTGACTCTGCAATGACTCAAATGACTCCCCACTTTATTTTCGTCACACGTTACACGTGAGGTTTATGTAAACTCAGGTCGTCAATCGAGGGTTTCGCTCGGAGTGACTCAGCAGCCTTGTCACGGGTGATTCAGCGGATGGTGCTTCACTGACCAGACGGACAGTGCCTTGACCTTTGAGCACAAAGAAGATTATGATCGGTTTGTCACCGATTGACGCTGCAGCTAGCTGTTAAGTGCTCTTCGTGAGATAAGTGTTATTTGTGCCTTGTAAATGCTCAGTAATGTTCGAATAATAATAGGGACTAGTGGATGCTCTTGGTTGATTTTCAATAAAAGTCTGTGAACACAGTCTACACAAAGGAATATTTACATCGTGTAAAATTACCAAATAAAGCACCAAGTTTGGTAATAGATTGTGCACAGTAAAAATTTTCAATTTTCTACATTGCACAAGAGGATTAAGTCTTTTTTCAGTTTTGATTCTATATATTGTTATAGTAGAATATAATTTAATAGAAAAAAAAATTCTTCATATTTAGCTTTATCTATTAAATATAAAAAGATAAACCTTATGTTACAGATAGAATGAGTTGTCTATTTCAGCAGAAAGCCAAGACATCGCTCTGTCCGGTACGTCTGATGCAATCCTGCGCATATGACGCGGACATGGCACCGTTCGACTACAAAGGGCTGCATTGTGTTTTGATTTACAGCGTGCACCGACGGACGGATTGACGGACGACTATTGTAGCTTCGGAGAACAAGTCTCGCTGACGAGACCCGAAACTGCTGGGAGTTATTGCTGCATCGGATTGTATTGTGTTGTCATTACAGATGGCGACATGCGAATTCGTATGCTATGTGCAAATAACCGTGCTTAGACGTATACTACCGAATTCTTATCATCTTCAGAGAATGACTTATTTAATGCTAGTTGTGAGTTTTAGCGGTGGTAGCTCAATGGTAAGGACACGCGCCTCTTAACCGAGGAGTGCGGGTTCAAACCCGGGCACGTATCTCTGGATTTTTCAAATCTATGTACGTATTTATACCACTAGCTCGACGGTGAAGGAAAACACCGTGATGAAACCTGCAAATTCAAACAACTTTGGATTTGTAACTATGATCCAAAAAAAATTCTGGTTCCCCTATCTTAGGGTTACAAGGGTCAGACCGGCAGTCGCTTCAATGTAATTACGGAGGAAGATGAAGATGAAGATGTTGGTTTCAGCTCCTTTGTCAAGAAATTAGTCAATAACGTCCTAAATAGGATATCAATGAAATTTTAACATTAACGTGTTTCATTGAAGGGGATGATGAAAATCTTTGAAGTTCAGATGAACATTTAAGGCAGGAGTAACAATCATCATGTTTTTTTTACCGCCTAACTAACCAACGATCACCCATGGCAAGTGATCCCATCACGGGTCTCCCTGACCCAGTTGTCGGCGCGCGCGCACCACGTCGCTATTCTGGTCCCGAATGTAGGCCGGGTGTGCCGTGTCAATTGTGGCCAAGCTTGTGTAACTGGGATTTTGGGGATCCGCAGTGAGATTCAAAAAATATGTACAGTACCAGTCGTAAGCATGAATTTCTCATGCAGAGAAATTCGCAGTCTTAACTAACTAAACTTCACGCCACTTCCCTAGCGGGGTAGGCAAAGATAACTGTCTTGATATTTGGAAAAGAAATCATTCAGATCATAGCTACAGTTAAATAATTAATTTGGTTATAATAACGGCCAGACAACAACAAGCTAATGGTCGAATTCTGATCGTGTGAAATGGAAAGATGTGTCTCTGCTTACCCCATGGGATACCTAGAGGCGTGAAGTTATATATGCACTTACTAAAGTGAATAAGGAATAATAAAGACACAAATCAATCTTGAGTTTAGCACAAGACTTTTTTTATTGATTCTTCAAACCATAACACATCTATTAGTTAAATAATTCACGCTTTTGATTAAATACGGAACACACGTGAATATTGCTTGGTACAGTCTTGGTAATACACTTTTTATTTACGAGTTGGTTATTGGCGGGATTGCTTCAGATGTTCCATAACGGCGATTGATGCAGGCCGCTTGACTGCAAATCATTGGGGCTGCGGTTGCATCACTGCAATTTGATATGTTTATGTGCAGTCTCATTGAAGAAAATGAGATTCGATATTTATTTTGGGATTTTTTGTAAGTATATTATTCATGTCTACCCCCTTTCGGGGATTTTGGGCATGATGTTATATATGTATGTATGTATATTATTCATAGAGAGCGGTAGTAGCTCAATGTTAAGGACACGCGCCTCTTAACCGAGGAGTGCGGGTTCAAACCCGGGCACGTACCTCTGGATTTTTCAAGTTTATGTACGTATTTATACCACTAGCTCGACGGTGAAGGAAAACATCGTGATGAAACCTGCAAATTCAAACAACTTTGGATTTATAACCATGATCCAAAAATTGTCTGGTTCCCCTATCTTAGGGTTACGAAGGTCAGACCGGCAGTCGCTTTAATGTAATAACCAGACTCGCTAAATCCTGGATCATGGTCTAAGCGGACCCTGTCTAAACACGGGACATAACGCTAGGAAGATGATGATGTATATTATTCATTGACTTGTTACGTTAGCAAGAAGCTGAATTCTAAATGAATAGTTTTGAAACAGTCTCCTTTGTGCAAAGATACAGACAGCACGTCGAATGCAACGGACGCGGGTTTCATCCCAGCACTGAGATAATTAATAGTTGATACAACAAATGAATTTGCTGAAGTGCTTATAGTACCTCAATTGATTACGATTTTTGTAATAAAAATTCTAGAAACATGAACAAAGAGTAACCAACTATACTACACAAATCAATTCTTTAAAAAAATGTCTACAGTCTAACAAACGCCATCTACAGTACTGCATCAAAGATAATTAACACTAAATGCGAATTTTAAACATAAGTCTACAAAGCAACAAATCCCATATAAACCAAATTACACAACTGGACTAAAGGTCATTCACACACATAGTATTGTTTAATTACGAGTTAATATGTAGCTCAGCTGATTATCCTTCAGAGTGCTGACCCGACACGATCCACCAATGCATTGTTTATAAACCGCTTGCGGTGACAACGACCCGAGACGGAAGTTTACAGCGATAAGCTCACTACAGGATTATGAGGGAACTGATTGTTTCGGTACAAAATTTCAGCTGTGTAATGCATTTATGATTGTCAGGGGTTAAGGTCATTTTGTAAATGAAGATTAGGATACTTTTATTACGAAGATCTGTTATTTACACGACCTAAGTTGGCAATAAGCATATGGCTTGTTCGATGGTGTGCAATCACCGATTAACATTTTCAGAGGTGTCAAAACTGCGTTGCTAACCTTACAGGACTTCGTTAATGCATTTTGAAGTACCCCTTGCCTCTGGATACTTAAGTTACCCAGGGGCATCCGTGTCATGGAGTTTATTCCTCTCTTTAAGCGTATTTGGGCTTCCTTATTTTTCTGTCAGTCACTTTTAATCTGGTTTCGAGTTTGAATACCATATTCTTAAAGAATACCTGGATGTTTATACAGCGGTAAGGCAATTATGAAGAAGCAAATCGACGTTTTCCTTAGACGTAAAAACTTAGACCCCTTCAAAGGTGCTGTAATAGTCGGTCTATTGAAAAGAAATTCTCAATTCAAGCTGCATCAAATATATTATCAATTGCTAGATCTATACCCATTCTATGCTAATATCATTGAAATACAATCATCAAAAATGATCTTTTCAAAATTATTGATAACTTTAGCACCAATCCTTTCTTTTGAAACTGTAAAATAATTAAATTTATCAATCTTGTCATCATCATTGAAAGAAATTAATTTAAATCGGCAAGTTCATAATGTTACGTCCAATTAATTTATGTGTTACAATCACGACATCACAATCTCGATTCTCAGCACTTATATTAAAGACTTGTCTTTTTTTAAATCACCCAAGAACTTCAATGACCAAGAAACCGATAGCCATAATACCAACAATTTGTCCCGCCTTACGTTAATAAAAAAGTCAGACACAACCTACCATTAAATGTCTTACGAATTCAATCTCTGCGCGAAAACAAACAGCCTCATTCAAAAATCTCTCTGGAAATCAATTCCTGGATAAGGAGCGATAAATCAATGGGTGCGCCGGCGGCTCGCCACAGTTGTAATTTCCTGTGGAACGGTCAACACTTAAATCGATTAAGCGCGTGCGCACATGGCACAATGTAGGGAGGTTAACAGTGATCCTTATCTAACTTTCTCGATATGTGTACTGATCTACCAGATAAATAGCTAAAATGGAAGAAACTTTACCTTTTTAATTCGGAAATCAAACCACAGGTTATTCTGCAGTATGGGCATTTAAGATGAGACTATATTTTTTTTAGCAGTTCAATACTATTTAAGCATTTTTAGCTTAGCTCTGGGCATTCACAACGAACTGGTAGACCTTATTATCTAAAAACTATAAAACAAAATGGCAACTTCTTAAAAGACCATGTTAAATATAACTGATCTATATAAAATTACAGTTGCCTACTTAGAACCGAGTTATTCTAAATAGCAATAAAAATATTGATGTTATTTTACTAACCACACATTACAGATAGAACTACATACCTATAGGGGTATAGTTAAAATAACCTCTACTAAATAAATGTTTTCATTCTTGTAAGAACTGAGGCGATAAATCAATACCTGGTGCTACAATTGTAATTTCCTGCGGCGTAACCAGCAATTAATTGATTATGCGCGTTCGCAGATACCGTGGAGCGCAGGATACGTCTAAGTGCTCGCGCATGTAGCGCCGGCGCAAATGCGGGCGCGTTAATGTATAACTACAATTATACCACTATCTGCGCCAAATGAAACAAATTAAAAAAATAATAATAACTAAACTAAACTAAACTAAACTTCACGCCACTTCCCTAGCGGGGTAGGCAGAGAGAACCGAACGCCATATGGCACGATCCTTACACACCTCACTCGCCTCTTCAACATTCATAATCCTTTTCATACAAGCTCTACGATTTTTATGACTCCTAACATCACCTTCTTTTAATACACGACCAATCTGGTCGTGGTAGGTGAGCCTGGGCCTTCCGCGGCTCCTACATCCTTCCACATTCGCATTGTATATCTGTTTAGTCAATCTTTCGTCATCCATTCTTTCCACATGTCCGAACCACCGGAGCATGCCTCTTCTTACCTTGACTCCGACGCTGTCCTTCAGACCAACTCTCTTTCTTACATCATCATTCCGAACGCAGTCTGTGAGCGATACACCGCAGATTTTCCGCAGCGCACGCATCTCGACCGCGTTTATTCTACTTTCATGCTCTTTCTGCCATACCCAACTCTCGCTTCCATATGTTAGCGTAGGAATCAGCACCGCATTGTGTATGGCGAGCTGGGCCTTCTGGCTTAAGATTTTGCTGCCTAAAAGTTTTCCTAACGCTCCATTCACCCTATTCCCTGCATTCACTCTTCTTTCTATATCAGCGGAGTACCTTCCATCTCTACTAAATGCAGATCCTAGATATACAATTTCATTCACCTGTTCCAGCACTACATCGTCAACCGTTATCCTTGTATCCGTTCTGGTTTCATCTCTTTCAAACACCATAATCTTTGTTTTCTTCGCATTCAAATGTAAGCCTCTCTCCTTGCAATCATCTTTCAATGTTGTGACTAGTTGCTGCAGATCCGATGCCGACTCTGCTAGAAGTACGGCATCGTCCGCGTAAAGCAGGCAGTTCACAACCAGGTCACCCATACGCACTCCAACATTCATAGATCTAATCCTCTGGAGACAATGGTCGAGATATAGGATAAACAGCAGAGCAGACAGCACGCATCCTTGTCTGACACCAATATTGACGTCAAACCAGGGTGACAGGCTGCCCTCCACTTGCACGCATGCCGTACATCCCACATAGGTGGACTGCGCAGCACGAAGCAATGCTCCATCAATCCCATATCTCGGCAATATGTCCCAAAGGTCCTTTCGTACCACCCTGTCAAAGGCCTTCTCCATATCCACAAAACCGCAAAAAACCCTCTGACTTTTGGCCAGATGCTTCTCCACGATGTTGCGAAGAGAGAAAACTTGATCCGTGCATCCTCTACCATTCCGGAAATAATAATAAAAGAGGGGCAATAACTGATCCCTGAAGAACTCTCAAAATTTCCTATGTACAAAAAAGCTATTTTTCTAAACTTCTAATCGCTTCTTTGGTAAATAACTTGGTGCGGAAATATATACGTTTTTAACGGCAAAATAAAAATTGAACCTTTCAAATGTTTTAATGCATGTTATCTAAGGCTTAAGAAAAATCCTCTAAGTTATTTGAGACGATTGATAGAACTTAAAACTGGTAAGGTTTAATAGTTTTAACTACCTATTATGATTCAAACAATTTTATGGGCAGAAATACATTACTTTATGATGTGATTGATTGAAAAATACTGTGCAAAAAATACTCATAATTCATAATAATTAAAACTGAACTCTTTACTATTTGTATTGTAAGAGTCTCAGTAAGAAAACTAGCCAGCCTAGCCTCCCCATTACCAACATTACCGTTTTTATGTTGCGTCTTCTTATTATAACCTTTATAAAAAATGTCACGAAGAAAATTCTTTTTTCCGTCTCTAATCGTGATGAGTTAAGTCCCGCTACCGCTTCACTGAGATCACTAAGTGAAATGCCGTGTTCACACGTGCCGACTTAAGGGATTAATGCCGGTGCACCGTTTTAGCGCTTACGTATCGCCCGTTTCCACAAATTGTGGCGATACCGGATAATGGCAAAGCCATGTGTTTGCTTGCAAGAAATTTGGCTGCAAAACTGTTTGATAGAATGGGAAAATAAATAAAGAGAATGTACGGTTAATTTCGTTGATGGTTTAAGCGGTGCAACGTGGTTTGTTTAAGTTTTAAAACGGCATCACCCTTTTTACAGTAAAATAAAGCACGATAATAATCTCCAGGAACGATATTTAGCTTCAGTATAGTACAATAATTAAATCACTGGTTAATTGTAGTTAAATTTGTATTAAAGTAAATCGAAAGTTTGTATGGATGTATGGATGGATGGCACGCAAAAAGTATTGTATCGTTTTTGTTAAAACTTTGCAATATGTAATATATCATAACAACACATAACATAACATCACGCCCATAATCCCCGACGAGGTAGGCAGAGTCAAGGAGGCCCCTTTAACCACATTCAGCCAGAAACAAAACTAAGCTGGTTTAGATGGAAAATTGTGAAAAAAGTGGTGACAAGTGGCTAGCCTGTCGCCCACACAATATATATGTATAGCTTATACATTAGAATAACACATAAGCTATGTTTCATCGATGTACCACGCGAGCAACGCCGCGGGGTACAAGTGTACTTATATATGCCTCGTGATATGCTAATAGTAACAGCAGTCGAACTTAAACTGTGTACTTAAAATTTATATTTACATAATCACTCACTAAGTTAAAATTAAGTAAATAGTATTGCCTTACTTTGTCAGTTACTCCTATAAATTGCTGTTAATATATTACTCTGGCTATCTTAACACCATATTTAGTAAGCTATTCCTTAACCACAATCATAATATCATTCAGATTACATCATTCACCTCCTTATTCAAATTAAATTACGAGCGCTATGTAACTACTGATTCAATTAAAATATTTGCAAGTTAATTAAGCTGGATTAAGTCAAATGATTATGCAAATGTGTCGAATACTCGTTAAATGGTCTTGTTTAATCTTGTTCCTTATGTTTTTAGGGTAAATTATTATCCCTCTTGGTGCTATTTGCGAAACCTAAAAAACAGCTTTATACCTTAAAACAGATTAAGTGAAAGATTTTTGTTTTTGGTTCAGAAAAAGTTTTTCTAGTAGCTAGTTCCAAGATTTTTACAAGTTGAGTATTTGTTCTTAATAATTTTAGTCCTGTTAACTTGCTTTGAAACTTTCCAGCTTAAAACGTATAAAAGCTACAACTTAATAAGTTCAACACAAGTCAATATCAATAATTCATAAACCTAACCTAAGCTTGAAAGCGAAGAAACCACACTAACCCAGTTCAATCAAAGTGTCATAAGTGGTTAGTGATTCATGAATTCCTGTTCTTACCGACATAACTTGGCAAAGACTGAGCCGTGCGGTGTTGCAGCAAATATTTAGGTCTACCATCAATGCAGTGTGCCTAGAAGGCGGTTCCTGATGCTAGAATGCAAAAAACGGCTTAGCGGTTGCAGTGCTGTTAATTTTCGAGAATCCCAGTGCTGGCTGTTTAGGGAGATGCGGAAAAACTGACCGATGCAGCTTGCTGGTTGCGCTTAAGGTGATAGATTAGGGATGGCCGCAAGTGGATTAGAAGTAAACAATTATTTATAGTGCAGATAATGCTATAGAAAATGTATATGCGAAAAAAAAATATTATCTGATAAAAGCTCCTATACTGGGAATACTTATATGCTCACAGTAAAAAATAATTATAATAACTATTTTAATATTTCTAACCGCCTCTCGTGAATTAAAGCTTTTTTATACTTCGGGAGTAGTATATTTTTTGATAAACGGTATTTCATATTTTGCCTACTCAATCGATAATCATAAAATTTTGGCCCTGACCTGTGATATGAAAAGATGGAATTCCGTTTATCCAAATTCATTAGTAAAAATTAACAAACTATATTAGTTTAATACTAATATTAGTTGAATTGACACTTTATATTATCTAAACGAAATATATTTATTTACAGTTTTTGAAAATGTATCCATACTGTACAAAATTACACAACCCTGACTGGACCGGACCTTTATCTAGAACCCGATAGATCTTATCCGAGGAGATACTTCAGTTTTTGCTTCAATACTCATAATAATAGCCGACAATTGACATACTGCGTAGAGCCAATACATGTATCATATAGTGCTATGAAACCTTCCGTTTTAATCCGAATAATAACAAAAATACACCTACTAATTATTTTAAAATATTAGTGGATATTAAACATAGACTTTATAATGTACATTGTATATATAATACATACATTTGATTGTTCTGACTCCGAGATAAGCTTAAGTACTTGTGTTACGGATATCAGAATCAACAGTAGTATTACAAATATATACTTAAATATCGGATATTAACACCTAGACACCGAACAAACACAAGTATCCATCACACGAATGTTTGTCCTGGGTGGGGATCGAACCCACAACTCTTGGCGCATAGGGTAGTGTCACAACCAAATGCGCCATCGAGCCAGCCAATCATATCAAATATACATATTTATAGTATGATCCTCCCAATGCTTATTAGTATACATATTTTAAGATCTCTGTACGCAAGTATATATATGAAGCAAATGATAAATCATATACGTGTGGATAAAAATATTATTTATGTATTATATGTACAAATCATAAAAACCGTGGAGCTTGTATGAAAAGGATCATGAATGTTGAAGAGGCGAGTGAGGTGTGTAAGGATCGTGTCATATGGCGTTCGGTTCTCTCTGCCTACCTCGCTAGGGAAGTGGCGTGAAGTTTAGTTAGTTAGTTAGTTATGTATAAATCGACTTTTCTGAGGTTTTGTGGTACATATATGGGTAGGTACACTTAGCAAAGTAATCCAATGAGAACATAATAAGTTCTTAATGATACGAGTTCGTTGTAAAATGATTTATTGCATGCATAATTTTAAAGACGACTTGTACTCGCCAACACGGTCATGCCCAAAAAAATCAAAAAGTGACAACCGTTACCCCACAGACCTCGTGCGTGCGCGCGCGCACCGTGCATACCCGAAGACGAATCTCGCTGTCATCTTAAATGGCGATGTTTTTGTGACAGTGATCCTGGTGACATTTCTTTGGTGCGCAAGAGTTATCGGTGAATAAATTTGATTTCGTCGGGTTGTGGAGATTGGCAGTGAGGAATGATGATGAATATTGTCGGCAATGAATTCTTATGTGTATTTATTTTCCTAGGCTCTAAGTTTTGATCCTAATCTTGCTTAGATCGTCATGTAGATTGTGATGCATCGATTTTTGAAAATTTTAAGGTAATACTTGGGCTTAGCCCAGTTTAATTTTTTGGCTGAATGTGGTTAAGGAGGCTAACTGCCCCTTTGGTTCTGTCAACTCCCTTCAGGCATTACGGGATGATATGTATGTATGTAACGCTCGGACTCAGACCAGCACCTGAGGCATCTGAAGCCACCATCTCTATATCCTAATACATCAACTGATTCCAAAGCCCAATTGAAGCGTTTTACGGACATCGTATTTAATTAGTACCTAACTATTTTCCGGTATTGTCAACATCTGAATAGTTGTTGATAAAAGATTATAAGTGCTTTTGATACTATTTAAATAGTTGTTATTAAAGTTTCCAAAAAAAAAACAAATGAAGGATCTAACGAACTATCATCACCATTACTCTATGATCCTGCCTCCGCACTGTCTATGAATCCCATTCATTAACCCGCTACATAAGAAAGTGGGTTAAAAATACCCGCTCATTTGCGGACGTAACTGCGCTGTTTTTCAACCCGTCACGGGCTCTAATTGTGCTCGGTCCCAGCGACCGTTACCCGTCAACGGAGGGTTACTAGGAAACTCTATAAAAGGGAAACCGCTCGGTCGTGGAGACCGGTTTTTCGGATTTAACTGTACCACTTGTATGGGGTTGCCGTTAGTGTTAGTTGTCGCAAAAAAAAGGTTCCTGCCTCGTGACCTATAAGAAGAACATTTCTGTTTTATTAAGTGTTGTGCTTTTTAATTGTTGTTAATTTTTACTATGACAATAGTCTTTTCATTTGACAGGCTCGATGGCGCATTCGGTAGTGACCCTGCCCTTTTCGCCAAGAGTTGTGGGTTCGATCCCCACACATGACAAACATTCGTGTGATGAATATTTGTGTTTGTTCTGTGTCTGGGTGTTAATATCTAATATTTAAGTATATATTTGTAATACCGCTGTTGATTCTGATATCCGTAACACAAGTGATTTAACTACTTACCTAGGTCAGATCAATGTTTGTGATGTCGTCAGATATTTATTTATTATTATTTATATGAGTATATTAATTTTTATTTCTCTCTGCCTATCCCGCTAGGGATGTGGCGTGAAGTTTGGTTTAGTTTAGTTTATATGAGTCATCACTCATGGTACCTTACCAATGGTCTATCATCGATAGACCATTGGTAAGGTACCACATATATGATGGGTGTCCGCTTCTCTAAATTTCCCAAATCAAAGAACGTCTTTATACTAGTAGCTCTGTGGTGAGGGATTACATTGTGTATGTTGAAGCTTGCTCAAATATATGTAGATATGACCCAATTAATCTGGTTCCCCTTCTAAGGGTTACAAATGAATATTAACTGTTGCTTCCACACAAAAACCAACCTTGCCAAAACTAGGATCATGGCTGAAGAATATACATAACACCACGCCTATAATTCTCAAAGAGGTAGGCAGAGTCAAAGGGGCAGCAAGCCTCCTAAACCACACTCAGCCAAAAATAAAATAAAACTGGGCTGGGTTAGATGGAAAATTGTGAAAAAGCAGGGACAAGTGGCTACACAATCACATACCCAAAACCAGATATACCATTAGTTTCCTTTTACGGCATGCTAGGCAAGAACCACAGTTAGCACATTATTTTAAGTCCTAGACCTACATGGGAAGATACCGACTTTTAACAAAGAATTTATAGCTAAAACAATTCTTATCTTGATGATCTTAAGACACAAAACACAAAGTGTAGTGTTCATCAGAACCGTAAGTATTCGTACGTCAAATGGCACTTGACAATTAATGATTCCTTAGAATCCAAGAAGGAAACACAAAGATTGCTAAGATAGCTCAGCTCACATAAACTTGGAACGACCTAGTCAGCACACAGATAACTCAAAGTCAAAGTCAAAGTCAAAATATCTTTATTTACGTAGGCCTCAAAAAAGCACTTGTGAATCGTCAAGTAAGTACATAGTAGAACAATTTGAATCTACCACCGGTTCGGAATGTCGCATCTACCGAGAAGAAACCGGCAAGAAACTCGGTAGTTACTCTTTTCAATGCCAGATTGAATATAAAAAACTCGAGTTTATATCTACAGCCCATTTGGAAGCATCGCATGGCCCGCAATAACTTTGATTGAGCCTAACAATCTCAATTCAATAGAAACCGTTCTAGCTAATACTGTTCAGCAAAAGCCTGAGTGATCGGATTTGCTTATGAATACAAGAGTTTGAGCTTATTGGATTAAAATGCAGTGAGGTAACTCAACTACCGGAACTATAGGTGTCCATATGTCCAACGCCATAATTATAAAGGATATAAGTCTATGGAGACTTAAAGTCGGATTTTTTTATATGCATGCATAAACATGGAAAGGTGATTAATTCAATTATCCGTTGCGAAGTTTTGTCATTATTAGGATTGGATCTTTTTCTTGATTTGTCAAAATGTAACATGGACATCATTTTTTCTGAACACGACCATATTATTATTACGATAAGATAACTTTGACACAGTAGCATCATCGATTGGTAGGTACGTTTTATACAAAAAATCTACAAAACAGTCGATAGTCATTAGATGAGGTAGTAAGGTAGTTCAAACGACTGCAAAGGAATGGATCTTTGTCACTCTAACATTTTCGTTACGATATTTGCCTCACCGCAGAGTGGTATACACATCTAGAAGTCCGTATTTGGTATAATACTATAGACCTAATACTGGGATTAAACACTGCAACATAAATAATCAGAGATAATTTCACGTAAGTATTTCAGATACATCGGAACCACGGTCCATGCGTTGGGGTGTGACTGGTTGGAAACGAACAGAATATAGCCCATTTCGTCACTGTCCTCCTGTACACTATGTCCAGGTGGTGTCGAGATGCTATCAGCGAGCTAATGCGCGATACTATCGCAGTAAGTTATTACGAGACGCGCGACAATATCTAGGGTCATCACTGCACGGACACGCGCTGCGCCCGCGCACTGCAACTTTATGCGCAACTCGATCGAGCTTACTAGGCCGGTGGGGATTTGTGTTCGATTTCCTGTTCAGTCTGTTATGAAAATTTATTTTCCTAAACTGTTCGAAGGTAGGACCTTATTAAACTATACACGCACGTACTTACGCGTATAAATGTGACTTGATCTTGAAATGGACGATCTGTCCATTTTTATAGATTACTAGGTTTCATTATGAATCCAAAAAATAATTGTCTTGTACAAATATAAACCATAGCATGTTAGAAGACTTTAACAGATCAATAAAATAAACAAATATTTATCAGAATATATTGAGTTTTTTTATTATATAATTGAGCCAACATCGTTGTAGGTACTTTATAATAATTTATTGATCCGCCTCAATATTTTATATCGTTTTTTGCACGTACCTTAAAAGCCTTAAAACCAAACCTAGACTGTACATAGAATAAAAAAGCTAGCAAACCTGCGCGTGCGCACAAAGCGCCATTGTGCGGCGGTCACGCGGAACGCGCCTATCGAAAAGGGGCGGGGCTTGCAGACCTCTATTGTGAGGTGTTGAAATAGATAGCTCTTCATTTTGTTTAACAATTAACTTTTTGTGCCTCATTGTCCGGTACATAGCAATTGAAAGTGGCTATTGTATGGAAGTAAATTGCACTTGGTGAATTGAAAGCGCAATGGCTCGTGCGGCTTTACATTTAAAAAACTTTATATAGACACGTATACATTAATTTTATAGCTTAAACCGAAGCCAATTCTGTTTTCAAGTGCCATGGTGAGTGGTGAAGTAGCTTTGAACTTACCCAAGTTAAGATCTTAACTCCAGAAGTCTACCACTAGAACGATAAAATGACCGTGAGGTTTAGTGAGTCAATCTTCCACTTTCTACCATCATAACTACATAGAACGGTCTTCAAATCTGAGGTCCTAAGATCCCCTACATATCATATGTTATAACGCAATCCCCAAAAAGGTACATAACAACATTTCATTAAAGAATGTCAATTTATCCATCTAATTCAAACGGCTTATTAGGCTAATATATTAAAAATAGGATGATGAAAACAAATTACGAAAAAGGTAAAACCCATAAACCACTTTATTCTGACTCAGTCGAGTAAATGCTCATATCATATCGCATAAGTGCGCAAGCGCATAGACACGCTGCGCTTGCTCGACTCATGCGCGATATGTTTCCTGTGGAAGCGCCTAAAGAAAGATAAACAAACACGAGACGTATATTTCCTTTAATTTATTTGTGGTGCAAACGACGAGCTTTTAGTTCGTTTATTTAATTTTAACAGTGACATTTATATTTCGTACATAATCCCCGAAGAAGAGGACCTACACCCTTTGCGTACATGAAGTCTCAACCTTACATTAAAAGCCAGAGTTTTATATAAATAAAACTGATTCATTCACTGTGATATTCTGGGAAACGTGACAAGACGAGCTTCGTTATAAAAGAACATGATTGAAGTGCATTGACTAAGACGTGTTGTTTACATAGTCTCTAGTATCGCAATGTTCAAAGAAGCAATCAGCAAAGAAAATGATGACACTGAACCAACAGATACCGATGATGAGTCACAGCTTCTGAAGTATTTGTGCATTAACACAGATTTTAGAATACTACGTAACATATTTCACTCCATACAAAAATTATATACCTACTGATTTAAAAGCCTAATCCTTCGCATCGCTGACTACTGCGTACGAAAGTGTACTTAAACCGAATTATTAATAGGTAATTAACTATTATTATAGGCCTTAGAACGTAAAACATATTATACGGCTGTAACCTTTTTTCCAAACCAACATGGGATAAATTCTGACACAGTACAAGAATTACGCTATAAGAAATTTGTGGCTCAAAATAAATACAGAGCGCCTGCGTGCATATTACATATATATTGGCAGTCGTATCGAATGACTTTCGGAAACCTTCAGCCTTATAGACAATCACCATGCGC
Organism: Glyphodes perspectalis; assembly: GCA_951394215.1. Taxonomy (NCBI): domain Eukaryota; kingdom Metazoa; phylum Arthropoda; class Insecta; order Lepidoptera; family Crambidae; genus Glyphodes; species Glyphodes perspectalis. The sequence continues at coordinate 16,600,622 of OX596203.1, read as the reverse complement.
AAGCACATAGAGTGCGAGTAGCCTAACATTGCTTAGCGCCTGTGTCATGCACCACAGTATCGGCGAGAGGCGATATGCAATAAATTTAATATGGCGACGACGGCTCGTAATAATACCCTATTGTCCGGCCTGGATGCACGAAGAGCTTAATGGAGCAACACTTTGACTGGAATTTACGGAGTGCTCGAGACGAAGTCTTAGGAAAATTCTTGGTGGTAGATAGCACGGTTTAATTTATGAAGTTCTCTGGTTAATATAGGTCCGCAGATACCTTGACTATGTGAGGCTGGTTATTAAAGCGATAATTTAACATCACCTTTTTAGATTAAAGATTAAACCATTAAAGATACCGAACCAGTATATAGATGTAATAAGTAGTAGTAGTCCAAATTTCACGCTAAATAGAAAGCCGCGGGTTCGATCTTGGCACTAGAACAAATACCTAGTTTCAATTAACGGTCTGATTATTTATGATTTATTTATTAGGCTACTTACTTTGGAATCAAACTAATATGATGTGTGTAAATAAAATACCACAAACTTCACTGTTTCTCGGTAACTGTCATAGATCGGTAGCGAAAGTTGATCACTTCATCTCAGAAGCCTGTGTAAGGGCATCGGCGCGGAGGCAAATTGGAGGAAGCACCAACTATACCTTATCTGAAGACAGCAATGGTCTTTGAAGCAATAACGCAGTTTACTTTAGGATAAAACAATGCCGGACAGCAACAGTTAGTCGGTTACCTGTGGCGAAATCTCCACGATAACCAAATGGGGAATGATCGATTACGTGGTAGTACTGGAATATAGAGATAGCTACTTATCTCAGCCTAGCTTAGCCTAGCAGTACCTATCCCATATTTAAATTTAAACATTAATATGTATCTTTGATTTGACTGACTCGATGGTGTATTCGGTAGTGACCCTGCCCTTTTCGCCAAGAGTTGTGAGTTCGATCCCCACCCAGGACAACTCGCGTGATCAATACTTGTGTTTGTTCTGTGTATGGGTGTTAATATCCAATATTCAAGTTTATGTTTATTTGTAATACCACTGTTGATTCTGATATCCGTAACACAAGTACTTAAGCTACTTACTTCGGAGTCAGATCAATGTATGTGATGTCGTCGGATATTTTTTCATTTTTATTTTGATTGCAACCTTTAGGCCTTTAAGCTATATTTAAAGTTTGGGCAATTTAAAATTTTTACCAATATTCTAGCGTTATGTCATATTGTTCTAGTTGGAGTCCGCTGAGATCATGAGCATAGGCTTTACGAGTATGGTTTTAACCTTCTTAATGCTGCAATACGTAATCAAACTTCGCCCGCGTTTGAACTATATACATGAATTTATAGCCCGACCCGGGATTTGAACCCGGGACCTCTTAGTGCTTAGGCGGCGCTTGCTACCACTAGACTAATGAGGAAGTTCGAGACAGTGATATTGTCTCGAACGAATTCCAAAGTGGCTTAAACACTTGTATTATGGAATTCGGTAACAACACATCAAAATACCTACGATTAATTACGGGTCTTATTTTAAAGAAAATTACACAGCATTCGATTACTTGTAGGGAAAAGTTAAGTGCTGTAATTAAATCTTAAGGCCCAAATTACATTCGAGTAATTAATCACAGTTGATTAATAAGTACCTTCCAGTAACGAGGTACTTAACTCGTGAAAGATTGAGTCTTGTGTGAGGCTAGGCGAGACGAATTGGATGTATGATAGTGAATTAGTAATCTTCAACAAAAGAAACAAGTGTGTTAGGGTATCGCGTGAAATTAAGCTTACTTGTCATGTCAATTATCATGTACATACATTATCAACTAAATTTTAACGGTAGTAACTCTATGGTAAGAACTTGAGCCTCATAACCGAGGGGTGCGGGTTCAAACCCGAGCACGCACCTCCGGGATTTTTCTATGTACGTATTTATACCACTAGCTCGGCGGTGAGGGAAAACATCGTGATGAAACCTGCAAATTCAAACAACTTTGGATTTGTACCCATGGTCCAAATATTGTCTGGTTCCCCTATCTTAAGGTTAAGAAGGTCAGATCGGCAGTCGCTTCAATGTACCAGACTCGCTAAATCCTGGATCATGGTCTAAGCGGACCCTGTCCAAGTACGGATCATAACGCTAGGAAGATGATGAGGATGTTTATCAACTAACTTTTATCCCATATTGGGTCTCAAAACGAATCTACTGCAGGATTTCGGGTTTCATCAGGATGAAAGTATCCGCTCTTGTCACTGCCTTTTCACAATTTTTCATCTAACCTAGCCCAGTGTTATTTTTGGCCGAATGTGGTCAAAGGGTCCCTTTGACTCTGCCTGACCCTTCGCGGATTATGGGTGTGTGTCCGGTGTGTTAAGGAACTAGTTTATCTATCTCCTACATGCCTATTTTATTCCTAGTTCAGCTGTTTTTCGTAATTAAGTAAAATAAAACTAACTCACGAAAATCAAAATATCGGAATGTCCACATATATAATATTAGCAGATACTGTAAAGATATTCTGTCTATTCCATAAAGTCTCAACCATAGACATAATATAATCAACAATTTTTTTAATAGAAACTACTGATATCGCTTCCGCAATAAAAACGTTAACTAAATAGAACTATTATCTTCCTACCTCACGGAACCTGAGGTTCTTTTAGAATCTGATAATAGATTTTTTTCTCGTAAAATCTTATGGATCGTGCGTGACCAATCCCAAGTCATTCTTGCTCAAACTTTAATGGGGATTTAAGTACCTCGGTATTAATAGCTTTGGACTTTATGCTCATTTTAGACCTCTACATCCCGTTAATAAGCGTGAAATTAAGTTATTTTCGATTCACTTAAGCATTGTGATAATAAATCTTAGGCAATAATGTTAAATTATGAGTGAACCATTTTGAATTGGTTTCGGAATAGACTTACAATAATAGATAAATAAATATGTTGCTTAAATGTATAACCTGTTTTCGAAGATTTATTTTAAAGGTATACGAGATAAGCAAAAAGTAAAAAAAAATTTTTGGGCTTTAGCCACCAGATCTTGTTTTTATAAATAAGAAGCTATTTAACTACATTTTAGTACTAGACTATTTGCTTTATTATAATATATTTAATATGCTTATAATAATATTGTAAGATAATTTTTTTTCACAGTAAATAAAAATAAACAATAAAATTCAATTAAAATAACCACAACATATATTTTTAATTATCTCGGCCGCTGCGGTGCCGGATCGTCTTCGCAATGCGCGTCCAGCCTTATGCTGATAATTTAATGGAACGAAAAAACCATGTTCGGAAAAGAAAAATTACTAGTAACGTAGCCACAAAAAGTGCCGCTCAAAAAAATGTCCGGACAACAAACCACCGAAACGAAAACAATGCGCATGCGCATGCACAGGCCAAATGCCTTTTTGCCGTGTCCGAAATGGCCGGCTGCGGTGGCACGGCAGAAATTTGCCGCAAAGACGAAAATGCCGGAGTCACAACAAGACGAGCGCCGTATACGGGTAAGGTTGCCGACGGCAAATAAGGACATTTGTGCTGTTTTCGTATAGATAAATAAATATCCGACTAGATCACATACATTGATCCGACTCCGATGGCGCTTTCGGTAGTAAACCCTTTCCAATGCATCAAGAGTTGTGGGTTCAATCCCCACTCAGGACAAAAATTCGTGTCTTTGTTCTGTGTCTGGGTGTTAATATCTAATATTTGAGTATATATTTGTAATACCACTGTTGATTTTGATATCCGTAACACAAGTGCTTAAGCTACTTACCTCGGAGTCAGATCAATGTATGTGATGTAGTGTGATATTTAAAACTAACTAAACTCCACGCCACTTCCCTAGCGGGGTAGGCAGAGAGAATTGTGATATTTATTTATTTATTATTCAAATAAACAAACTATTAATGGTTACCTTAAAAACCTTCGATCATTATAGTAGAGTTTAATATAAAAAGTGTTAAAGCGATTGGGAAAATAGTACCAAAAAAATATTGGTCAAGCTATATGATTATTCATAATTGTTTAATATCATAATGATCTTGATGACATATGTTTTTGCCAATTAAGTTGGCAAGCCCCGGCAACCCTACGGCCGCGGAGGTGGCTGTCAACGCGCGACGCCATATTAGGTGCGCCCGCGCAGCCCGAACGAAAGCGTTCGCCGTTGACAAATCACCCAACAATTTGTTAACCACGACTGACGTACAGGATGAGCAGACAATGTTTGCAATATGCAATCGGTATTAGATAATGCAATAGTGAAATATTTAACGGTTTATTGCACAGGGCCTTAGCTTCGACTCTGCCGTAAGGTCCAAATCAAAGCCAAGAAGATTTTTATGTTTTTTTGAGCTTCTAATGTGTTGTGTATAAAAGTTTAACATTTCAGACATGATTTTATTCAACTGATTTGTGTTTCCCTATAACTGACATTTATCAATACACCAAAGTATATAACAATAAGTACATATATATAACGCTATTTATTCTGTAAGCAAACAACATAAGTATTTTCAATTTACTATACAGTTTTTCATGAATGACATTATGTAAGTTCCTTCCCCAATTTATTATATATTTTTTTTATTTTTATTAAGCCAATTTTTTTTTATTTATTATTACACCAAATTTATTTTCCCGCCGCGTCACAAGAGGTCTATCAATTTATTGAAAGATAAACAAATAGAGTTACTTTCTATTTTATAATATTAATAAATATTTCCCCATAATCATCATAAATATCCACGTATATAAATAATAAATAAACAAATATCCGACTACATCACATACATTGATCTGACTCCGAGGTAAGTAGCTTAAGCACTTGTGTTACGGATATCAGAATCAACAGTGGTATTACAAATATATTCTTAAATATTGGATATTAACACCCAGACACAGAACAAACACAAGTATTCATCATACGAATGTTTGTCCTGGGTGGGGATCGAACCCACAACTCTTCGCGCATGGGGCAGGGTCACTACCGAATGTGCCATCGAGCCAGTCATCATCGTATATGTCTATGAGTAATCTTTACCTAGCAAATAATACAGTAGTACTAGTCATAGTTATTTACGAACGTGCTAAGTAAATACAATGGTACATAGACGCAGACGCACGCGCAGAAGGCCGGTATCGCCGCATCAATCAGACCATCTATTACCATATAGAGAAACTGCGTGCATTCCCGATTGAACAAGCAGTGGTACAGATGGGACAAGGACGTGGCAACTACAGAACTCGTAATAAGAACAATCAAGAATTGCGTGAAGAATTAATTTAATCGGCATTTTGTTAGATTTTGTGGATAAATTATGTTTAAGGTAATATTTATTAGTTTAAAACGGGCCAAGTGTGCAGTATCACACGGGTGCAGTTTACTAATCGTGTAACAATTTATTATATAACACGATACTTAAGATACGAGATCATCAGATTTCTATTTGTTAATCTAATATACCCCATTCATATTACACTTTAGACTTTCAAAAACAAAATTGTACATATCCTAACTTTCAGCCATTACCAGTCTGCAGCAATCAATCTTTGAGGCGTTTAAAACATGCGTACGCGCAACAGGCGACGAGTGACGAGACGTCGCGATATCTCGCGATTTATCGCAGGAAATTTATTTGCAATTATAATAACGCATTGCCGAGCCCGCGCGGGTAATGGCGGAAAATGTCCCATTTGCTCAACACGCCTGCAGTCGCAATGGGAATGGTGAAACCTTTACATATTTATAAATATTACTGTTGCAGAAAGTTCACAAAGTTGTATTCCATTTTGGAAGCGACGCTTATGTTGTTAGTGATATATATTCATAGATAATACAGAAGTAACGTTAGAGATGTGGCTAACTAAATTGATGTCTGATGGTAAAAGTTGAGCAACTTCGCTGCGGCCCAGAATCGGAGGGGTAAAGACAATTTAAAAGATCGACAAATCTTTCTTTATAGTTTTTTTTTAAAGAGAGCCAAGATTTCCGAAGTATTTTTTGGGATTAATATGGTGCAAATAGGAACTGCTCAAAATTTGATTTGAATAAACAATAAATTAATAAGCTCTACCTCAAATATACGAAAGCATACACCATCTTACAAAGCTCAGGAAACTGTTTACAATCAAATGCCATTGCAATATCTGATCAAAGTAGGTATGCTTATAAGCAAAGCAATGCTTTGTTTCATTATTGACAATAATATTGCTAAAATAAAACAAAGAGATGTTATAACTGTCGACGACAGTCATGCAAACCTGGCTAAGCAGAAACGCAACGGCAAACGTTCCATTAGGAAACTCGTAGACTTCAGCTAGTCACAGCCGTAAACTCCGCGAAGGTCAATATATTCACGACAGCATCCAAGCCATAACTCCGTGAGAACCATGGAGTTTCAAACAAAAACTAGCGATTCATTATTCATTGGCGCAAGTAAAAAGGCTTACCGGCGTCTTGCGCGAAGAAAAATTAAATTATAGCTTCCGAAATAAATATTCAATTTCTTTGTTCGAAAGGAATATTTATAATAAGAATACTAGCTGGTACCCGCGCCCTCTGCTATACATGATTAATGAATGTTGATAACAAAATCTTAGTTTAATTATGTTAATTGATGCTATGAAAAATATAATGAAAAATAGCTATTTCATTATTTTGTTTTATTTAGAGTTTTTTGCGTACTCATTCAAAAAGACGAGTGTGGCAAATTTACTACACAAAAATAGAATTACACATGTATTTAACGAATTTACACATGCATTTTTTTATGACGAATTAACTTTGTGGCAAATGTACAATAACCCGTCTGGACGGACCGTTACAGAGATTTAGGGGTTCTAATTTTTAATATAGCTAATTTCATGGCAATTAGTAGGATGGTTTTAGCGTGGAAATGTAAGACAGACAGTTATTTTCGTATTTATGCAGATAAGTAATTGTTATCGTCTCTTGCCTTATATTTCTCACAGAACCCCACAAGTAACGTAAAGCTTCAAAGTAAGTCCTTTAAGGACCGAGTAATTTGTTATAAGCAGACCTCGCAAAAAGCGGTCGCCTCCGACAGGTCCGTGGCAATTATAAATCAATACGATATATTTAGCGCGAAGAATAGAGGAGGTTTGCACTCTTACAAAATAAGGCATAGAGGAGACGCCCATAAAGTGGTATTGTAACTAAGTTTGTTTGAGAAACATTTCGTCTTAACGACTGGTGATGATTAGTCGAGATTCTTAACTTCTGGACTCGAGAATTGTGTAATTTGTTTATGAACAATATTATTTACATAAACATTTTGTTAATGACCAATCACTGATGTGTTTTAAAATTTCATAGCTTATCCTAGTGGTAATACTAGGATCTGCTCGATAAAAAAAAGCAACTTATTGTCAGACAAAAATAGGGTTGATGACTTTGAATATGCTTATTTAATAATAAGTGAGAATCATAATGATAAATACTGATTAGCTCTGATGAGGAAGCTGTGATAGTTACCTACTCTAGTCCTGGATTGATAAAAAAAGGGTTTTTTGCTGAATATAATATTTAATGAAATGTTAGAAATTTTGAGCACAGATATAATGAATAAAGCTTTGATAATTGTTACCAACTGGCCGCAAGGCCAGCCTCAACCTCTTTTAATACCTTTTTATTTTATACTTCTTTTTTACATTGTCAACTTCTTGTGCTGTCATCGCGTTATAATTGGTTTGTGCACGTAATTTTGTACCTTTGTATTTCTTTATTTCATTTATATCTTAAATTATATAATTTCAATTCTTATCTGAGCTCTTTATTTCCTTATTCCCTTCACTCTTTCACTCCGTAGCAATAATACGTTATAAGAAACTATTTACTTAACCAACCAGCACGTATTAGATCTAACACAAACCAGCAGGAACATCCTGTAGATAATTAAAAATTCTCGTCCAGCCCTCCAACGTGCAAATGGAACAAAATGCCTAAACAAATTGCTGGGAGCCTGAGAGCGACCGCTTTTTGCACCAATTCGGCATACCGAAATAAACATTCCGACTCCTTAAAGGGAGCGCAAAAACAATATCATCTCGCGAGGCGCGGAGACAGGGCCACGTCTGCGCAGCTTCGGCGAACGCGCGCCGGCGGGAGGCGCGTGCGCCGCCTGCAGACGTGGTTCTGTGGGTGTTTTTTATAATAATAAATTGATGTAATACCATGATCAAATTTTTTGTGTTAAAAAAAATTGTATGAGTCGCGTGATTCAGCATCTGATAAAGTAATATGGGAATTATAGAATAAGTCATCATACTCCTAGCGTTATGTCCCGTGCTTAGTGGGGGTCTGCTTAGACTATGATCCAGAATGTAGCAAGTCTGGTAATTACATTGAAGCGACTGCCAATCTAACCTTCGTAACCCGTAGATACGGCAACCAGACAATTTCGGATCATGGTTACAAATCCATAGTTGTTTGAATGTGCAGGCTTCATCACAATGTTTTCCCGCTGAGCAAGTAGTATAAATGTAGATTCGAAAAATCCAGAGGTAAGCCCGGGCTTGAACCCGCACCCCACAGTTAAGAGGTCCCTAAATTCTAGAATGATACAAAAACTACGGCTAAGAAAAATTTTGGTTCAAAATTTAACTTTTATCATTACAAAGACAGTGTGATGAATATGAATTCGACTGTTTTTAAATGAGATGTATGCCTCTTTTAAAAATTAAACGCTTTTATTCGGTTATATTCCAAGTATCTACATCGCATTAGTAGGTACATTGACTGAGTCGATCATCATACACGTGTTCAAAGACATACAAGAGATTCCAACCAGAAACTACTGGGTATATTAATGCAACCACAGCCACGGGAATAACCCAGCCAACTACAAATCACTCCTGCCGTACTCTGAAAGCGTAGCACAAAAACCGCGCATCATAAGAATCGCCGGCGCATGAGTAATCGCTGTTGTCCATAAAATTACCTATTAGCCGTTTTAGGAGAGTGATTTATCGCAGCGACAGGCAGGAGGAAAGTATTCGACACTCGTCACCGATGTTTTCAGACGTTCCCACGAGGTGACAAATATTATAACTAAATAATAATACACCATATAAACATCTTCAGAATTGTTGGAAAATTTAAAACTTGTCAAATAGATTACCAGTCTGGTCCTGAGACCATTGTTCGCGGATTCGAATTCTGCTCAGGGCGAATGTGCGCATGATGAACATGGTCATTTGTAGACGAGACATGAACGTTTTATAAGTGTGTTTAAGTATCTATATAATATATTAAGTATTTATTCTTTGACTGGCTTGGTGCCGCATTCGGTAGTGACCCTGCCCCATGCGCCAAGAGTTGTGGGTTCGATCCCCACCCAGGACAAACATTCGTGTGATGAACACTTGTGTTTGTTCTGTGTCTGGGTGTTAATATCCAATATTTAAGTATATATTTATACCACTGTTGATTCTGACATCCGTTACACAAGTGTTTAAGCTACTTCCCTCGGAGTCAGATCAATGTATGTGATGATGTAGTCGTATATTTATTTATTATTTATTATTCTAGGGGTTGCAATGCTGTATCCAGCAATCCAGCTGAGCCCAGCATAATTTAGGCTGTGTTGTGCGACATGTACTTGTTCAATGCCACTGGATTTCAATCCCTAATGGAGATTGGAATGCTGGATCTAACAATCCAGTTGGGTCCACAGTCATAGCTGTACTCGATCCAGCATATGCTAGACCTGTCAAAAATGCCGCTGGTTTGCAATCCATAGTCTATTCATTACAGTACCTCTACCATACTAATAAATACTTGATTCCGATCTAAGGATTTTAATATCTTTATGTCTAAATATTAGTTTAAGTTTGTTAAAGGTAAGAAAGTTAAAAGGTATATACATCTATTACGTTATGATTGCTCATCATACAACATTAAATTTAATTACTAAAAACCGTTATGGATGAATTGACTGTGATATCAGCAATCATAAAATAAATGCTAGTTTTATAGGACCAATCATGTCTAAACACGTATACCGTCATTGAATAACTTTATTATCTCGATTAGAGCGAAATACTGGTGAAAGCAAATCTTTAAGAAATGCTTCACTCACAAATTATTGAGAACCCTACCTTCCAAAGCCTAACCAACTACTTAGTAATTTAAATGTTTTTTTTTTTTTGCTTTATTTAGATACACATGAACTAAATCTATACAAACTAATATTATATAGAGGAATTATTTGATTGTTTGTTTATATTGTATAGGCTCCGAAACTACTGTAACGATTAAAAATTTTTTTTCTAAGTGATAAGGGTGGTCCACCCCAAAGCTATAACTTGAGAACGGCTTTACCGATTTCACTAATATTTTTTTAGTTGTGTTTGTTATTGTCAAGTGAAGGTTCTTATAAAAGAAAAAATAAAAAAATTGCGCAGTAAATAAATAAAAAATAGGTATTGAAAATCCGAGAACGGGGCGTTACGAAGTGCGCCGGGTCAACTAGTTTAATAATAATAATAAATGTCCGACGACATCACATACATTGATCTGACTTCGAGGTAAGTAGCTTTAGCACTTGTGTTACAGATATCAGAATCAACAGTGGTATTACAAATAAATACTTAAATATTGGGAATTAACACCCAGAGACAGAACAAACACAAGTATTCATCACACGAATGTTTTTCCTAGGTGGGGATCGAACCCACAACTCTTGGCGTATGGAGCAGGGTCACTACTAAATGCGCCATCGAGCCAGTTAGTTTATCTGTATAAATCCAACACGAGTGAAGTAGGCGTTGCCAGGTGGTCTATCTATAGTCCTATCTACCTGTCGCTACACAATTAAGCCATCCGCCTACACAATAGCCCCATCAACCCCTCCCGACCGTTCCCTGTTGGCATTTGCAATGGGGTCGCCAATGGCTGGGGCTGGCTTTAGGTCACGAGGTCGCCCTTACGACTGCGAAAACGTGTAAAGATATAGTTATCTCTGGGGTTGATGTGGCCATCGGAAATTAAAGAGGCCAAAGGCTTGTATAGTGTTTTGTAATGTCGTCTCGGCTATGTATCGTCTTCGATTGGTCTTGTGTGGTTAGGCGAAGTATTTACGAGTTTCTTAGCCACGCAATTGGGGCAATATACAAGAATGATTGGATAATCACAAAATTTTATACTAATTTCGAATTGAAAGTTTCCTAGTTGACTGGCCCGTTGGTCAAGTGGTCAGAGACCACCACCAAATGTTTCGTGTGATGAACATATATGGCCATTTGTACTCGAGTCATGGATGTTTATAAACGTATTTAAGTATGTCTATCCGTTTGCCTAGTATTCATAGTACAAGCATAAGCTTAGTTTGGAACTAGGGAATTGGTGTGTCAGTCTGAAGAATTTATTTATTTATTATTATAATAGGAGCATTATGGTGTGTTGTTGTATATCGTCATCTTCCTGACATTGTGTCCCATTCTTTATAGGGGTTTTAGGATTATAATCCTGAGCTTGGCAAATCTTGTTATTACATATACGATCTTGACCTTGAAAACGCTTAGACAGGGAAAATAGACAAATTGTATCATGATTATTCATCTATAATAGAATGTTTTGATTGGCCCGTTGGTCCAGCGGTCAGAGACCCTGGCCACGAAATCGAGTGTCGCGAATTCGAATTCCGCTAGGGGCAAATGTTTCGTGTGATGAACACATTTGTATTCGAGTCATGGTTAAATGTATTTAAATATGTCTATCCGTTTACCTAGTATTCAAAGCACAAGCACAAGCTTAGTTTGGGACTAGGGAATTAGTGTGTCAGTCTGGAGAATTTATTTCATTTATGTTTTTCTCACCACAATTCTCTTCACGAAGATTCATTCTCCAGAGGCATATCAGCGCTTGGGTTTAAAAAATTATTAGGTACGTGCTCGGATTTGCTTGCAATTGTTTGTAATATTATCTTTAATGCATTCCCACGCGCTCACCAGCCATCACTACGACAGCTAATTTGATCACCCATCAAAGCCTTTACGACCTCTAATTCCCCATTCCCGGTCTCCTCCACCTCATCCCGAGTCCCGTAACGGGGTCACCCCAGTGGGCCAGTGACCCATTAAACGTCTTGGGCTGCGCCCTTCCGGCTGCGCCTAGTAGACAGACATGCCCAAGACGTAGACATGTTGATTACTCTATTTTTACTTGACTACGACGAAGTCGAAGTAAGGGTTATGATTTTATAAATTATATTACGGCTTATGCGGGTTTCAATGTCTGTATGTTGGTATTTACGTGTGGGGATGCTATGGTTGAGACAGTGGGATAAAATATTAAAATAAATAAATCCTCTGGACTGACACACCAATTCCGGGTAGCTTGTCGCCTACACAATGACATACCCAAAACCCGATATACCATTGGTCGCCTTCTACGACATGCAAGATCCACAGTTGGCACATTCTTTTTACGTCCCAAACCAACATGGGACAATGGGCTGGGTTAGATGGAAATTTCAATGTTTGGTTCCTCTTAAGTCCCTTATGCCTCAAGGAACCGCGACGCACATATTGCATTGACCTAGAAAAATACATAAGCTACTTTCTACTCGAACTGCTGTAGTAGTTTCTGAGGGAAAAGTAAATCTAGCACTCACCACGATGGGTCCGTTCCTGCCGGTGCTGGACAGCGTGGCGCCGAGCCACTGGCCCGACTTCTGGTCGATCTGCCGCCGCTGCATGTCCTGCTTGTTAGCTGAAACAATAATAATACCGTCAGATACACCTAGAAGTAAATCTCAGGGTGGTAGTTAAAGGGTAATAGGATAATTAGGTTCTCTTTACATATACCTTTAAAGAACCTTAAAGAATTTATACTTCCAATATATCATCTCCACATCATACTACATTCTACCAAATTAATCTTGTCAGAGCACTACCACCCATTCGTCTCGCCTCAGGCTACGATCCAATCCTTTAAACGAGGCCTTAGTTAACGGAGATGCGCGCGCGCACGCAACCCTTCATCAAGGCTCGCCGATCGCGATAATTAAAAGAAACGACCGCTTTCACTCAAATATTAATTTTGACAAGAACATTTATCAGAAAGATTTGTCTTGGCCACAGTTCCATTATACTGTCGGGATGGGATGAATTGTGGCCTTTACCCGAATACGTAAAAGTTATAAGGAAAGGTTATTATGATTTTTACTGTCCGTGTGTGTACATAAGTATATAATTGATTTTACATATACTCCACCATACTAAGAGAGAAGTATACAACGTATAAATCACTATCCCAACTGGATAATTAACTTTAAATTACAAGAAAAAGGTAACTTCGTACTTTACAATGCTCGACTTTTTTGTAGTCTGATTTTCTTTATTAAACTTATCGACTACTTAGTTATTTTAAGGACGTTAAGCCGTTGGTTCTGCGCTTGACCTCTCTCCGGTCATGTCGAATTGCCGTCTCACCGAGAATGAAGGAATAGAAAGTGCACCTGTGGTTGCGCACACACTTGTGCACTATAATATCACTAGTTGGCCGCCGTGACCGATATCAGTTAATAGGTCATTACTTATTAATATTTTTTTCTATAAATTAAAAAGCAAATGTGTCAACCGTTATTTTTACATTATATACATATAGTTCTGTCATCTTTAACATTTAATGAAAATAATAGTTGTTGTTTTACTCATACCACTCAGCGCGCGTTGAAGTCTTTCTCACAAGTACTGATACGCATACATAATTATCTACTTAACTACTTCCTATTATTAATAGATTGAAGAACACATTGAAATTTGTGTTATTTGAATTCCACTATTATTTTCCTTTCCTATTCATTCATACCTTTTCAGCCAGTAAGTTCTCCTTTATATTTATTTATATAAAGTACATTATAGTTACATTTCGACTTTTGTTTATAATTTGGACTACTTCAGCATCATAATCTGACATTGTCATTTTAGCTATCAAATTTTATTCCACTTATCGTTACCGTCAACATAATGGAAACACATCCTTCACTTTAATGCATCAATCAGTTCCCTTTCGAATTCAATCGCATCGCGGCTGATAAATGTAGAATTAAGATATTGCATCGCCGTGTTTGGGTGCATTGTTTACCACAATATGACGTCATTATGAATAAATTCACTTGTTATGAGCAATTCTTGCTTCTTATGGAAGGTTGTATCGGTTCAGAAAATTATAAATTATTTTTGTTGTGAATGCATTTGCTCGTTTCTTTACAATGTTATAAATCTGGTAGCGTTAATATTTTTACGTAATTTCATTATGAAATAAGATCAATACCTTTCGCTTAATGTAATAATTTAATAAGAGCTGGTTTCTCCCAACACAGGCTTCTAATTGCTTTAAGGGAGAAATCAATTTTATTGTACCCTTAAACCTGTTATCTGAAGTAAATATTTTTATAATTGAGTAATAAGTTTGGAGTTGAGGTTAATGGTAAAATGGGGAAATAGTGACAGTAAGCCTGTCGCCTACATAATGACATGATAAGACCCAGTACACACTAGTCGTCTTTTAAGATATGCTAGGTCAGTAACACAGTCGATAGGTTCGAGTCCCAGACCGTCATTGGACACAATGGGATGAAATACATAATGTCATACATCACATAACATCCCGCCCATAATCCCCGAAAGGGTAGGCAGAGTCAAAGGGGCAGTTGGCTTCTTTAAACACATTCAGCCCAAAATAAAACTGGGCTGGGTTAGATGGAACATTGTGAAAAAGTAGCGCAACAAGTGGCTAGCCTGTCGCCTACACAATCACATACCCAAAACCCGATATACCATTAGGCGCCTTTTACGACATGCTAGGCAAGAAACACAGTTGGCACATTCCTTTTTTTTAGGCCTAGATCAACATGGGTCTAAACATACGCCGCAGTATGTATACTGCGACGTATTTGTGGGCGTAATGGGATCCAAGTACACAAAGTTACGCCTGCAATCACTGAAGGGGTAGGCAGAGTCAAAGGAACAGCAATCCCCTTTAACCACATTCAGCCAAAAAAATACTACTATTATTTTATACAAAACATGTTCAGCTAGCTCAAGTCATTGCTCCTCTATTTTACTGGTAGTAGTTTAGTGGGGGTAAATCACAGCCGGCGCATGCCACTTATACCTTACACGGCGTGTAGCGCCGCGCCCGCGCCGCCTAATCGCGGCTCACCCTTTTACACTGATTGAGTACGCTCAACAAGAAAAGGGCAAAGTATATATTTTAAATTCGATGGACTTTACTTGGCGTGCGATAACAGAGTACAGTTTGAGCACATTTATTACATATTAACTGGTTGATGGTAAGGTGGTAATTGACTGGCTTGATGGCGCATTTAGTAGTGACCCTGCTCTATGCGCCAAGAGTTGTGGGTTCAATCCCCACCCAGGACAAACATTCGTATAATGAATACTTGTATTTTTTCTGTGTCTGGGCTAATATTTGATGTTTAAGTAGATATATATTTGTAATACCACTGTTGATTCTGATATCCGTAACACAAGTACTTAAGCTACTTTTTTCGAAATCAGATCAATGTATGTGATGTAGTAATATCTGGTATTCGGATATTATTATATATACAGAAAAAAGGCAACACTTTTGTCCTTATCTATACCGGGAGTGACACGTCACTCTCATTAGCTACCAGCTATCGCAGCTGTTTTGTTGTCCCTCTTAGTCAACTAACGTCTATTTTGAGTAAAATACCTTGTAACGGGGGCTATTGGAGGCTTTTAAAGTGACCAAGTGTGAAGGTCACTTCATTAAAATGGTTAAGCTACATATCTACATATTTGTCAACAGATATTTGTCACAGATTTTTGTCATACCTCTTTCTTCTAGGGTTTTTTTTATGCTCGATATTCTAGCTCTTTTACAGATATGTATTTTGTGACAACTAAACTGTATTGTTAAAACATAGGAGTTGAAAGGGCAGCAAGCCCCTTCAACCACATTCAGCCAAAAATAAAGCCAGGCTGGGTTAGATGGAAAATTGTTAAACAGCAGTGACAAGCGGCTAACCTGTCGCCTACACAACGCCTTTTACGACATGCTAGGCAAGAACCACAGTTGGCATATTCTTTTTAAGTCCCAGACCAACACGGGACAGTGGGCTGGAATGGATGGATAGCTGTATGTATTGTTAGGTTTTCTGTAAATTATGAATGAATAGTGTATAGCTTTACTTTCATTAATGAGAGTTCTAACAAGACTATTCGCCCGAAGTGACAAGTTCAAGATGCCATTAGGTGTGACTCAATGAAAGTATGTGAAGAAAGACAAAAAAATACCAATGTAGAAAATAAATATTACTGTAGGTCTGGATATGCGAGTTTATACATAATTTGGCAACTTTATTGATTTTTGCCCTTTACCTCTCGTACTTGCTATAACGGTTTCACTTTACATTACTCAAGATTCCCAGCCAAATAAATGCGGTAATTTTGACACGTACATCTTTAAGAAAGTTCAAAGGAAGCGCTCACTGACCTTTAAAACTTGACTCGAGTCATTTATCTCTGTTCCGCGGGGAGCGGCGAACGATAAAATTACAGATAAAAAGTCCCGAAAACCGGGGAATCTGTGTGTTTTCGCGGTAAACGCGGTAAAAACACTTACGCGCGATTTTATCGGCGATGGTACCTTATACGTCAAATGGATACGATCGCGCCGAATTGAAACGGAACATCGGCAAGCGCGAACAGTAAATTAGCTGGGGCTGAATATTTTTTAAGACTGCTGCAAAAAAACGGTGTATTTTTTTAAGTCCAATGTTGGTCTGGGCCTAAAAAATAATGTGACAACTGTATCCCTTGCCTAGCTTGTCTAAAGCGACTAATAGTACATCGGGTTTTGGGTGTGTGATTGTGTAGGCGACGAGCTGGCCACTAGCCACTACTATTTTACAGTATTCCATCTAACCCAGCCCATTTTTTATTTTTCGGCTCAATGTGGTCAAGGAGGCTAGCTGCCCCTTTGCCCCTTTGGCTAGGCCTACCCCTTCGGGGATTATAGGCGTGATATTACATATGTATATTATTTAACTATCCAACACTCGTCGCTTTTTGCGGAAATAAAATCCATTTATAGGAAGGTAACATCGGTTTAAAAGAAGTAAAATTACTTATTTTTTACATATAATCTTATTATTATAATACATTGTTGCGTAACACCCATCTTGTTTTGACTAGGCAGTTGGGGTAATTCGCGTCCCTGACCTTCCCACCCCTCGCACCCCAGACCCATTCCAGAATTATTTGATGAGTGGCCCGAACGACCTTCGGCGTCATTCAAATCGGCCGATTCATGAGACAGTATTTTATTGGGTTAAGTAATACTAGATATCTATGATAAAACATATTTACAATAATTTGGGTATCTATTAGAACGGAAGCAACAATAAGAGTCTTTGAAAAAGAGTACTTGAAGTACTTAAAGTTGCTTATTAAATATCAGTTAATAAGCCATATACTATTTATTATTTAGATACGCACAGGATAGCTGAGACATTAATTGAGCACACCATAATGAAACGGATGACTAATATATCAATCCTTTTAATCTAAAGTGATATTACAATAACCGACTACCCGATAGTTAAAAAAACGATATCTCCGGCCAGTTATAAAATATGGCTGATACTTCTTCACGCTACGTTATTATCGGCCCAATATGGCCGCGATATCGATCAGCAATGCAAACATGTCACCATAAAAGTTGGAAGTGAAAACTTAATTATTAAGACATCAATCTTGCCCAAAAAAAAGTTAACACCCATCGTGTAATCGATTTTCTCGTTAACCATCAATTTCGATTTATCTGATAAGCCCCGATCCAAAATGGCCGACCAAGTATGGCGGATATTAGACTCGGTAACTGTCATAACGTTCCATTACGCGCAGTTGGCGCTGTCAAAATATTGATGTCTTTATTCCGGGCACGAATTATGGGCCATCTCCCTGAGTTATGGTGGCGGGTCCGAAGTGCCACACGTATTCTGCCACACAGGACTGGACGATAACGCACTTTGTTTAAAGTGCGTGATTCGTTTTTATCTTTACGACTTTTGGACATGATTGTTTCCTTTTACATGATCTCGCTCGGGGTCTTCATTGGGGTCCCGTTATTTCCATTTTTGGTAATTTTCTGTGGGTAACACTTAAATACTTTGCTTAAAATGAGGATAGTGGCAAAATGCATGGAATAGATTGATTGATTGTAAATTGAAGCTTTTTATAACAAGAAAAAAAAAAAAGATTACACTAAGTGATTATTATATTTAAATTCTGTTTCAAACTGTTGTCTGTTTAAAACTCTTTCATTGCGCACGCAGGTGGGCGCAATAATCAAAAATTTTATGACATACATAATACTCAATTGGAAAAAATTAAAGGAGATGATCCCAGTAAACATTTCAAATAATTTTAATGGAAAACAACCCCAGCCACACTAAATAAATGTGTTTTACAAACATTTGTTAATCACACCTTTTTCTAGGTGAATAGTAGAATAACATTCATCAAGTCATCTATACTTATAATAAATCTGTAGAGAGGTCAATTCTGTACATGAAATATATTTTCAAAATAACTATCAGGGGATGATTAGTGATCGATACTGATGCCAAAAATGCAATCAGTAAAATTTTTGTCTGTCTGTCTGTCTGTCTGTATGTTCCTTATAAAAACAAAAACTACTCGACGGATTTTAACGAAACTTGGTACAATTATTTTTCATACTCCTGGGCAGGTTATAGTATACTTTTCATCACGCTACAATCAATAGGAGCAGAGTAGTGAAGGGAAATGTTGGGAAAACGGGTGAAGTTACTCCATTTTTTAAGCTTCCGTCGCGTGTGCAGCCTTAATGGTTAAAGTTACATAAAAATCATGTATGACGAAAATAGTCTTTATAATATTAACCATAAACGCGGGTGACACCGCTGGCACAGCTAGTGGATAATAAATACCTCACTAGAAACATGAACACCTATACAACAATGACCTTTACTCAAAACCAGTGAACCCATGAAAGAGCCAACGGATTTATGATCATAGTAACGACACACCATAAAAACGTATGCCCAATCAATCTACGGCTGACAATGTGACGTCATCCAACTGGCATTATACATGTGAATGATTGTATTGTTTGTTTGTATGTTTGCACTTTATTATGTGGTTTTCAAGTATTTATATTACTCGTTCACACTTTAAAAACTTAAAGAAATTTATCGAAATACATATATAAACCTAACATATGATTTACCGCTTCATCATCTTCCTAGCGTTATGTCCCGTGCTTAGACGGGGTCCGCTTAGACCATGATCCAGGATTTAGCGAGCCTGGTAATTACATTGAAGCGACCTCCGATCTGACCTTCGTAACCCTAAGATCGGGGAACCAGACAATTTTCGGATCATGGTTACAAATCCAAAGTTGTTTGAATTTGCAGGTTTCACCACGATGTTTTCCTTCATCGTCGAGCTAGCGGTATAAATACGTAAATTGACTTGAACAATCCAGAGATATGTGCTCGGGTTTGAACCCGCACTCCTCGGTTAAGAGGCGCGTGTCCTTACCATTGAGCTACCACCGCTCAATATGATTTACCGCTTATCCCACTTAATTTGAACATGTGGGGTCACATCCATCATTAAAAAATCGTTTTGGCGCCTGAAAACTAGGCTTTCGATCCATGCGAAGAAAGTCGGGGGCATACACTAGTAGACTAATAAATTTCTGCGTCTGCAGTGGAGCGTGCGACGGAAGCGCAATTACTCAGTCCACTGCGCCTGCGCCGGCGATTATGTGACGTGTGGAGACGGGCGCACACGTGACGGGACTGAGTGTCCACACGGGCCTTTTTGATTATGGTCCATTAATAGATTTGTCCCATGGTCTCGGACTTTAATAATGTACCGACTGTGGTTCTAGTCGAGCATGTCACAAAAAGCGATAAAAGGCGTGTCGGCATTGATTTGTGATTGTATATGCGACTAACTGACCACTTGCTTTTCCCAAATTTATCTAAGCCAAGTGAATTCTATTTTTAACCAACTTCCAAAAAAAGGATGAGATTCTCAATTCGACTGATTTTTTTAGTTAGAATTCGTCATAAGAAGCTTACTGCACCTAGAACTGTTTCAACAAAATTTTATATTTCAAATCTATAACATTTCTTTCTCTTTACAATGCATTTACTAATGGGTTACATTAATAAATCAATATGTCTCAAAATAAGTTGTTCACCCAATCCTTATTAATAAGAACTTTGAACTGCAAACGTGCACTTAATAAAATCCTAAACGTATCGTGACAATAAATTAATTCATAACTCCCATTCCCATTTATCACTAATTAAAAAAACTCCTAAATCCTCTTAACTGTAACAGTCCAATCCCATAAATAGTTAATTAACATTGTCACCCTACATTAAGCTCCATACGTCCCAGCAGGATACCTTCCGGTCCCAAAATATTCATTTAAAAATGTATCAAAACACTATCCATGATTTAGGGGCTTCCGAAGGGACCAAGGGACCATCCCTTCTAATTATAATTAACAATAGCCCTTCGCACGGTTGATTTGAAACAATGATGAGTAGTCATTAAAGCTGGTCGTACTGTGTAAGCGCGATGGAAGCTAATAAAAAAAGAAGTAAATATTGTAATAGTATTGACTGGCCCGTTGGTCGAGTGGTCAGAAACCCTGGCCACTAAACCGAAGGTCGCGGGTTCGAATCCCGCTAGAGGCAAATGTTCCGTGTGATGAACATGGACATTTGTACTCGAGTCATGGATGTTTATAAACTTATTGCAGTATGTCTATCCGTTCGCCTAGTGTCCATAGCACAATCTTATAAGCTTATTTTGGAACTAGGGAAGTGGTGTGTCAGTCTGGAGAATTTATTTATTTATTTATTATTATTTTTTAAACTAACTGCTTTTTTATGCGGAGCCATAATGTTGCCTTTTATTATAGTGTGGAAAATTATCAAGAAAATAATCTCTTATTTTTGCTGAATGTGGTTAAAAGGGCTTGCTGCCCCTTTGACTCTGCCCACCTCTTCGGGGATTATGGGCGTGATGTTACATAGGTATGTATGTATGTCTATTCTCTTATTTTAATCTGCATGATATATCAAACTATTTTAAACGTTTCTCGCTCCTACCATGTTCGTTGAACCCTAAATCTTTAATCGTTTGAATTTATACAAGAAATTATACAAGACCTACAAAAAACACCAAATATTATTATCAGGAAGTCCAACGTCAAGACACCATCTGCGTTGCACATTTAATAATGCACATGTATTACTTGCATTTCACTTTCAGACCTCATTCATTAATGTTGACGGCTCACGCAAAAACAACTTTAAGTTAGTTCTCATTAAGATAATTTAAATGCTAAAATAAATAATAATGTAATCTTTATAGCCCGTTGTGGATCTCTATACTAAACTATTATACTGTGATTTATAAGTTCGATTAATTGGCACGATTAATTAACCGTTCACTGTAAACAGAAGCAGCTGGCCCTTACCGAGGGTCGGCAACCATCAATAACATAATAATACAATAATAAATAATAGAAAAATAAGTAAATTCTTCAGACTGGCACACCAATTCCCTAGTCCCAAACTAAGCTTATAAGCTTGTGCTATGAATACTAGGTGAACGTATAGACATACTAAAATACGTTTATAAACAACATAATATGTCTCCGCACTAAAAAAGCAGTTAGTTTAAAGAATAATAATAATAAATAAATAAATAAATTGTTCACACTGACACACCACTTCCCTAGTTCCAAACTAAGCTTATGCTTGTACTATGGATACTAGGTGAACGTATAGACATACTAAAATACGTTTATAAACAACATAATATGTCTCCGCACTAAAAAAGCAGTTAGTTTAAAGAATAATAATAATAAATAAATAAATAAATTGTTCACACTGACACACCACTTCCCTAGTTCCAAACTAAGCTTATGCTTGTACTATGGATACTAGGTGAACGGATAGACATACTTAAATACGTTTATAAACATCCATGACTCGAGTACAAATGCCCATGTTCATCACACGAAACATTTGCCCCTAGCGGGATTCGAACCCGCGACCCTTGGTTTCGTAGCCAGGGTCTCTGACGACTAGGATAGGGATCTTTTCTTTTCCTTTGACAATGAGTACGCGAAATTTTGTAATGACTGGTGCAGGAATTAAGTGGTCACGCAGCAATAAACAAACCTACTAATGAGGGTTTTCAAATATACAAAAACCGCCAGATGGCACGAGGGAGTCTCGTGGTCTTATCGCTGTCACTATTGGCTCCTTGTTGACAGCATGTCAGTTTGGTCTGACAACTAACCAATGAGGAGGGTGACAAGACCGCAAGTCACAGTTAGGTACGCCATCTTTTGGATGTTTTAATTAAAAAAATCCTTATTGATCGAAGATCAAACGAGTATTATAAGATAATACGTAATTAGCAATTAGTTCCTTTTCTACTCCAAAACAGTTTATGGAAAACGTATAGCGTTTACAATTTATATTACAAAGATTTATATGGCTACCAAAAACATTGAAACTTTCTAAGTTAATCAAATCAATAATTACGAAAAAAATGATATTTAAGGTTAAAAAACTAGTAATTCAGATTCCCTGTTCCTTGTGCCACAACTCTTGGCGCATGGGGCAGGGTCACTACTGAATGCGCCATCGAGCCAGTCGCATATCGAATAAAAATGCGTACTTTTAGGTAATTTAAAAAAAAAAATGACTTTAATGTTATATTACAAATTGCTCTTTTATTGATTACAAAATCTGCACTATTAGTGCAGACTTATAAAACGAACAGACGCGCACTTATAACGGATGCTATTTATTATACGTAAACACAAACATCGCTCTTTCACTACAGGCCATCAATTATCCCATGTCTGTCTGTTTGTTCAATTAATCACCAAACAAAAAATCGGTTACTGACCACCTAAATGTTGGATTATCTATTTGCGTATAGGAAATCGTCGTTTCAAATTGTCCGGAACCCGTTACTCTGGAGTGGGGTCGAGTGGACACGATACTCCCAGAGAGATAGGGTTGCCACTTGTAGAAATTTATTTAACAAATATTTTCATTTTGCTTCAATGCCTACTTTGTCCGCTTAAAACTTGTAGTTAACAATATTTCCCACAGGTTACTCTTCAACATTTCATTTAATCGCAATTTTAAACAAACATCTGAAGAGATATTCAAATTATGTTTAGATAACACATTAGTAGGAATAAAAAAGTGAAAAAGAAAACATTAGAATATCGTTAAAATATAAAACATTTTCAAATATAGATAACACAGTAGAAGAAATAAAATATTGAGAAAAAATATTGTACAATATTGTAAAAATAAAAAAAAACATCATTGATCATTTTGTAACTTTTTTTCAGTTTATATTTTACACGCCGAAAGCTTTGGGGCTCGAGGTAAATACAACTTTTAATGATAAAAAGCATAAATAAAAAAATGTATACTAAGTATACTAAGAGTAATGCACATTATGTTATTAAACATCCCGCAAATAATACTTTTATTTTTCATCTCGAAGACATACCACAAAATCTCAGCAATCAAAGGCGTTATTTCTTTAACCGCCAACCCTGCGCAAGCGCTGCCTGTTTCGGTAAACATCCGATCGGTATTGACCAAACCGCGACGCAAATGAGATTTTTACCGCTTACGAAAAAGTCGGTTCAATGTTAACGCATTCAATTTCATTGTCCGTAGCGTAAATATGTTTTGTAAATGTTGAAATAGCATACATAAAATGGGATAAGTGATTTGCGTAAGCATTTTATTAAAATGACCTTCTTGGGCATTGTCATTAAGCCGCCATTCGAGCCTATAAAGAGGCAATTTTTAACAGTTCTTACAATGTAAAAATATCAGGGACTAATAAGAATGTTAATTTGTAAACTTAATACTGTAAACCAACACAATATTTAATAATAAAACCATATTTAAAGTCTGTATTTAACTCGCGTCTCGTGGGTTCTATTTTTATTGAAGGATAAAATGGAGTGCCAAAATTAATTTTTAATCCGTTAAGATTTAGGCGGGAAGACGTGTTAGAACAACAAGCAGATTTACTTTAGTATTTATACCTATTAGTAAAGATTACATACATTTTTACAGAGATCTAGATCTCTGCATTTTTACATAGACACATTACGCTATTACACCCCTACGTCTGAAGGGGTAGACAGAGTCCAAAACAGCTCCTTTACTTCTTTAACCCTAACTAAATCTGAAATTAGTTAGATGAAAAGTGCCCACCCCTTATTTGTTTTGTCAAAAAAGTTAATTACCCCATAGAAACTGCTCTATCAATACAATATTAATATAAAAGAGACAACTCACTTAACGCACTACACTCGTCACCCCCATCCTTCAATGCTGACCTCCACACATCAATTGGGTTCTAACACAATAATTGTGTCTAGGGAACCGTTCGATCAGCCAATGACAACAACGCACACATCACCACAATTGGAGGTAAGTGGCGCAGTCCACTCGGTCCGGCAGACCAATTGGCCACTGATTGACGTGCCTTCAATGGGTCTTTTAGACCGGTATGTTCCAAAATCGTAGTATAGTTGAATTAAATAAGGCTCCAATATACAAACTTTAAAGGTCAACTCGTCACGTTTTTTTCAAAATTTTCCATCTAACCAAGCCCATTGTCCCACGTTGGTCTGGGACTTAAAAATAACGTGCCAACTGTGTTTCTTGCCTAGCATTTCGTAGAAGGCGACTAATGGTATATCGGGTTTTGGTTATGTGATCGTGTAGGCGACAAGATAGTCACTTGTCACTACTTTTGATAATTTTCTATCTGACCCAGCCCTGTTTTATTTTTGGCTAAACGTGGTTGAGGGGGCTTGCTGCCCCTTCCATTCTGGTCATTTAGTAAGGAAAGCCTTTTTTTTGTCGATTTAGGAAAACTCGGAAAACAGATGTTGTAGTTTATAATGTCAGTAATCTACTCCTGCGAGGTTGTTGATGTTTTACAAATGACCCGTATACGCGACGAGTGTGGCGAGTGACAAGTAAAAATAAATAAATAAATAAATTCTTCAGACTGGCACACCAATTCCCTAGTCCCAAACTAAGCTTATAAGCTTGTGCTATGGATACTAGGTGAACGGATAGACTTACTTAAATACGTTTATAAACATCCATGACTCGAGTACAAATATCCATGTTCATCACACGAAGTATTTGCCCCTAGCGGGATTCGAACCCGCGACCCTTGGTTTCGTGGCCAGTCTCTGACCACTCGACCAACGGGTCAGTTAAAAGTGGCCATCGCTTGTCACTACTTATTCTCAATTTTCAATCTAACCAATCCCAATTGAATACCTACTCGATCAGTTACAGTTACTCACTACAGACCACATTCATGACGTCACCGCCCACCCACTCTCAGCAGTTTTTCACGACTGATAAAAAATCCACTTGAACCCATAATTTATTTGCAGCACATTGCAGTGTCAATAAACACATCGGCAGCAGATGTGGAGTAAAAAGCGCACGCAACATGTGCGGTCAGCGAACCGTGCGCATGCGCACCCGAATACGCGGCGCTTCTTGAGAACGCGTCCGTGCGCCTGCGCTGATATGAGGCGCTAGTGGACTCATGTCTCCATGCTTTATAGCAAGCAAGGACTAAGATGGTTCGTAAGATCTTGCTTATAACAGAACTTATTAAAGTTGATATTACAATTCGTGTTAGTCCTATGTTGGTCTAGGACTTAAAAAATAATGTACTAACTGTGATATCTTGTCGAGTATGTCGTAAAGGCGGCTAATAATAATGTATTGCTTTTCGATTTGTGATTGTGTAGGCGACGAGCTAACCTTGTATTAGGAGGGGCTCGTCGCTAATTTTCACAATTCTCCAGCTAAACCAGTGTTTTTCACTTTTTTTGAATACGTGACCCCTTTACAGGTTAAAACAATTCGCGACCCCCTGAGTAAGGCTTTGTGACCCCCCTAGGAGTCGCGACCCACAGATAGAATACCACTAATCTAAACCAAGTGAATTTTATTTTTCCTTAGCGTTAAACAAGTTCTCGAGGCCCAAGTTTCTGTGACATCATTAACTTTTTGTCCCAATGCCAGGATCGAAGTCGCACCCTTTGCATTCAACACTAAGTCTGAACCATACCTTCAAAAGGGTTCATCATGAACATCTTTTTGTTTTTTAATATTCTAAAACTTCTTAACGTGTGGTCACCATCCTCGTCACATCCACCGATGCATCACTGCACTTGCACTAATGCAGTGCGAAGCGTTCTGGCGGTCTCGGTACTCGGCGCTATCAGTGCCGGCGCTCGATGCGCAGGCGCAGGCGTTACGATCAGCCGGTATTCCAGCCATTGGAACTCGGTCACGAGTGCACGCAACTACTAAGGCGCCTACTATAACGTATGAGTAAAATTATTTGTTTGTAGCTCATTCTAAAATATCGTAGGTATTAATCACACCAAATATAAACTAAGCATGTTGGTTGTATACTACATAGGAATTTTTAATGCTTTCATACACAAATTCTTGAATGACGTAACTTATAAATATCAGACTACATTACATAAATTGATCTGACTCCGAGGTAAGTACCTTAAGCACTTGTGTTGCGGATATCAGAATTAACAGTGGCATGGCAGTACATATACATACTTAAATTTTGGATACCAACACCCAGACACAGAATAAACACAAGTATTCATCACACGAATGTTTGTCCTGGATGGGGATCGAACCCACAACTTTTGGCGCATGGGGCAGGGTCACAAGCCCATCGAGCCATTTTCAAAAAAACACTATACTTATTTTAAATATATATTCATTGTATTTGTCATTTTCAATGAACAACACTTTAGTTTTGTGTTAATTTTTAATCTGTAATTAAAAGAATATTGTAGATAGTGAAGTTCGCTATTACCACATATAAATATATAATTGCATTATTATTTCAATTTTGACAGCCAACATAAATAAATTGACAACTGATATGAACTCCACACTCTTCTTACACATTTAAAAATATTTCCGCCACAAATACAATCTATAATATATTATACCGATGCTGAAATAAACCTGTAAAATATACTAGAACCCACAGCAAAAAAGCTTCCAGAATCAAATTTCAATGTCCGTCACACCAATCAAATAATGTCTCGTACCAGTAATTCAGTTGTCGGTCTATCAGTCCTCATTAACATCAATCAAACTCGGTCCTAGCGACCTGCATGTGGTCGCAACCAGACACCGCTCCCTGCGCGCGGTCGGCGCTGGCCCACTGGCCCACGGTGTATACCACGTCCAAGTCGATTAAGCTTGCGTGGCCTACTCAGGCAAAAGGTAGACCAATGAACAAAGACAGCTCAGATAAAAGAAGTTAAATAAATAAATAAATATCAGACTACAGCACATACCTACATTGATCTGACTCCGAGGTATGCTTAAGCACTTGCGTTACGGATATCAAAATCAACAGTGGTAAAAATATATACTTAAATATTCAATATTAACACCCAGACACAAAACAAACACAAGTATTCATCATACGAATGTTTGTCCTGGGTGGGGATCGAACCCACAACTCTTGGCGCATGGGGCAAGATCGCTACCGAATGAACCATCGAGCCAGTAAGTTTCATTCAAAAAGTATGAAACTCCAGCTTTTGAAATATATAACTTTTGTTGTATACCGATAGCTCTATAAATGTGCATTCGTGATTTTTTTTTTGTGTTCCAGGTTCTGTGCCTATTTCTGTTGAAACAGAGCTATTTGTTCTGCTGCGATACAAACAATGTTACGTTACCTACGTCCCAATCCATAAATTGATCACGATTGAGAAACATAGATGCCGTACAAGACATAATAATAAAATCATAGAAGCGAAATTCAGCGTAGTAGTAGTAATATAACATTCGGAATGATTATGAACTCGACGCCACCTACATGAATTTAACAACATGACCAAGAAATAAACGACTTGTTAACGCCCGTCATCATCTTCCTAGCGTTATGTCCTGTGTTTAGACGGGGTCCCTTAAACCATGATCCATGTTTTAAAATTATATTGAAGCGACTGCCGGTCTGACCTTCGTAACCCTAGGTTAGGGGAACCAGACAATTTTTGGATCATGGTTACAAAACCAAAATTGTTTGAATGTGCAGGTTTCATCACGATGTTTTCCTTCACCGTCGAGCTAGTGGTACAAATACGTACATAGATTTGTAAAAACCAGAGGTACGTGTCCGGGTTTGAACTCGCACTCCTCGGTTAAGAGGCGCGTGTCCTTACCATTGAGCTACCACCGCTTGTTAAGGCCCGTTTATTAAGACCAAATTCAGCAGTTTAAAAAAAAAAACGCCAAGTCAAACAACTCCTTAAAAGAACTGTAGTCGTGTTTTGACAGACGCGGGCGGTCACACTCGCTTTACTTAGCACGCTCCTCGCCTCGCAAATCTTGTTCCGCAAACAAGTTTTGCCAAATCGAGTGCGCCTAGGCACGTCGCGCAAACATAGCGAACCGGTCTCGTCTGTGATGTCATCTTTGTTACCGCCAACATTCATTTACAAATAAACTCTATTTGGGCGCACGCTAGTATGCTGAGCCAAGTGTGGTACAACATCAGATGCGCTCGAGTCTTATAAATTATTATACTTATTTATACTTGATAGCAATGTGTCTTGTTTGCAAGCGGATATTTGGTTCATGTTAGAACACTCTATAATTGAGTAGGTAAAACCCTTTTTATTGTAAAGCTCCTGCTTTGGTTGCGACATTTAAAATTAATAAAATCATAAGGTTTGACGTTTGTACATAACTATATCCGAATATTAATCAGTTTTATTGCAAATATATGAATTGCATATTAATAATTTTATTGCTAAATCAACAACTAGACACCGTATGCTAAACTTTATTGCAGCTTTTATTTCAAACATTAGTAGATAATGAAATGACATTAATAAGCAGTTCTTATCTCTGTAGACCCTAAAGCAATTTAATCGTAACTTGACATACGCATAGAATTCTAATCACACGTGTACTAAATACTAAACTCGGCCCACAATTTAAAATGAAATATTCATGGGTTACAATTTTTTTTTTTATAAATATCCGACGACTTCACATCGAAGTAAGTAGCTTAAGCACTTGTGTTACGGATATAAAAAACAACAGTCTTATAATTACAAGTATCTATTTAAATATTGGATATAACACCCAGACACAGAACAAACACAAGTATTCATCATACGAATATTTGTCCTGGGTGGAGATCGAACCCACAACTCTTGGCGCATGGGGCAGGGTCACTACCGAATGCGCCATCGAGCTTGTCTATTTAGCCAGTTGCCCAAAGTCCTACCGGTTTGCTCTTATCAAAATTAAGATATAAATATTCACTAGAACGTAAAACGCACGGTTCCAAATAGTTGGTAACATACTACTAACACGCTTTAGGCGAGATTATGTGGAACATTTGTGTATAAATTGATCGCTATTTAGATATTGTGACCCAAAAAATTATTCTGGAATGTTCCAGCCAGATAATGGCCGTGATATACATAGAATAAATAAGTAATAAGTAAAGCAATATCGCATACACTAATCTGATAACGCATTAAATAGCTCAAGCACATTACAGAAACGAGGTATATAACAAATATATACTTAAATATTGGTCATGTTGGTCTGAGACTTAAAAATAATGTGCCAACTGTGTTTCTTGCCTAGCATGACGTAAAGGCGACTAATGGTATATCGGGTTTTGGGTATGTGATTGTGTGGGCGACGAGCTAGCCACTTGTCGTTACTTTTTCACAATTTTCCATCTGACCCAGCCCGGTTTTATTTTTGGCTGAATGTGGTTAAAGGGGCCTGCTGCCCCCTTGACTCTGCCTACCCTTTCGGGGATTATGGGCGTGATGTTTTGTATGTATGTATACTTAAATATCAGATATTAATAATACCCAGCCGCTAAATTCTGGATCATGGTCTAAGCAAACCCGCATAAGTACGGGACATAACGATAGGATGATGATGATGAATAACACCCAGACACCGAACAAACACAAGTATTCTTCAAACGAATGCTAGTCCTGGGTGGCGATCGAACCTACAACTCTTGGCGCATAGGACAGGATTATAACCGAATGAGCCATCGCGCCAGTCAACAAAACCAAACAATTGAAAGCAAGAAAATATCACCAGAATATTGTGACTCATGTGTGTATAGTTGACTTTTTGTCAGTAACGTGATTCACTTGTTTCTGATTACACATTGAGACGTCATACGATCTGTGGGGGCTCGCGTTACAGGGGCGCCGGTCTAGGGTTCGCTTCCTGATACCATCACCTATGTACCTACATATATAATGATGATGTACATATAATACACTGGGCTTTAAATTAAATATGTACCTACTTAAATAACGACGATGTATATAGAATACGCTAGGCCTAAAATTCAAATGACTGTTGTAGGAGACATAAATGAAACAAAACTGACTGGCCTGTTGGTCGAGTGGTTAGAGACCCTGGCCACGAAACTAAGGGTCGCGGGTTCGAATGCCGCTAGGGGCAAATGTTTCATGTGATGAACATGGACATTTGTACTCGAGTCATGGATGTTTATAAACGTATTTAAGTATGTATATCCGTTCACCTAGTATCCATAGCACAAGCATAAGCTTAGTTTGGAACTAGAGAATTGGTGTGTCAGTCTGGAATTTTTTTTTTATTTATTATTTATTTAAAACGATTTGGTTTAAAAACATCTTTGGACCTTCTCCTTAGAGGAATGAATTTGAAATATAATTTGAACCATAGATTACAAATCCCACATTGTATGTATTAGGTATAAGCCTTCGGTTATAACAATATACAAATACCTTACTAGATATTTATAGATACTGCCTGCCCCGCTGGGGAAGTGGCGTGAATTTTAGTTAGTTAGTTTATAGATACTGCATGATCACCATCATCTTCCTAGCGTTAAGTCCTGTTTCTAATCGGTCTCAATATTTAATCCTGATTCCGGACTTAAGATTCTCAAATTTGAAATAATACCACTGCACCGAGTGGTCCTCTATTGATATATTCAATCCTATGGCCGCTCTTACGTTTACATCAGAAACTGGCTGTCGTAAAATTAAAGTCAGGTGCTAATTAACCAAACGAGCTTTAATCCCTTACAAAGTACCTATTAGCCGCTAACTAGGTAGGCCAACTATGTATTTGCTCCTAAACGGTTAAGCCTCATCGTCCGCAATCATTTGGCGCTAAGCTGTTAATGAAACAGAGGAAGTCGAAGCACAGAAATGGTGGAAAAAACTGGTGGCTGACCCACTGGGCAGGGCTGCCTCGCGAGTGTGCAAGCGGGATTAGGTTATAAATGAGATTTTATTATTAACTAGCTGTGCCAGCGGTGTCACCCGCGTTTATGGTTAATATTATAAAGACTATTTCCGTCATACATGATTTCTATGTAACTTTAACCATTAAGGCTGCACACGCGACGGAAGCTTAAAAAATGGAGTAACTTCTCCCGTTTTCCCAACGTTTCCCTTCACTACTCTGCTCCTATTGATTGTAGCGTGATGAAAAGTATACTATAACCTGCCCAGGAGTATGAAGAATAATTGTACCAAGTTTCGTTAAAATCCGTCTAATAGTTTTTGTTTCTATAAGGTACATACAGACAGACAGACAGACAGACAGACAGACAAAAATTTTACTGATTGCATTTTTGGCATCAGTATCGATCACTAATCACCCCCTGATAGTTATTTTCAAAATATATTTCATGTACAGAATTGACCTCTCTACAGATTTATTATAAGTATAGATAGTAGCCTATTGGGGAGGTATAGGGTAGGATATTTTTGAAAAGACGCGTGGCGTATATTGGATGGATTTCATGGAAATCCTAATTTACCGGTTCAAGATTTGAGCACATAGCAAGACTCTGTACAAAGCAAGCATAACAAATCAACTTAAGTCAAAACATCCAAAGACACGTACCATGACCTTAGCTCATGCAAGAGGAGGAGAGGTTCACCCTTCATCTCTTCTTCTTGAACGGAAAGCATGTCCTTACCATTAAAGAAATATGGAATACCATACTAATTTATTATTATTCTTATGTGCAACACCGTAATTTTTAACCGACTTAAAAAAAAAGGAGGAGGTTCTCAATTCGACTGAATTGTTTTATTTTTTTTTTGTATTTTAAATTTGACTTGAAAAAGAGCCAAGATTTTTGTTTGCGAATATTAACAAATTTGCAAAAAGACTTTTAATAGTTAGATTTAAAAATAAAAAATTAACCCTCATCTTCCACTAATTCTCAAGGCGTTTTAGACGGCAGCCCTACACACCGGATGTGTGTAACTCCCAGCACGGACCCACGCGTCTCAATTCGCCGCGGACAAACAGCGCGGCTGCGTGGGCGCACCGGACCGGTACAATTCGGACCTGCCGATATTGCACCGTCGCCTGACCGAATAATTTGATTACGCCGCATCATCATCCTTCTAGCGATATGTCCCGTGCTTAGACGGAGTCCGCTTAGACCATGATTGAGAATTTAGTGAGTCTGGTAATTATATTGAAGCGACTGCCGATCTGACCTTCATAACCATTATATAGGGGAACCAGAAAATGTGGATCATGGTTACACATCTATGGTTGTTGGGATGTGCATGTTTCATCACGATGTTTTCTCTCACCGCTGAGTTAGTGGTATAAATACTCACATATAGGTTTGAGAAATCCAGAGGTGCCCGGGTTTGAACTGGCACCTCTCGGTTAAAAGGCACGTGTCCTTACCATTGAGCTTTCCACAATAATTACACTGCATATTAAATACATATATACTATGTACTAGTACTAGTCCCATGTTGGTCTGGGACTTAAAAATAATGTGCGAACTGTGTTTCTTGCATAGCATGTCGTAAAATGCGTCTAATGGTTTATCGGTTTTTGGGTATGTGATTGTGTAGGCGACAAGCTAGTCACAACTTTTTTACAATTTTCCATCTAACTAAAGTTTTGTTTTTGGCTGGATGTGGTTAAAGCCTTTGACTCTGCCTACCCCTTCGGGGATTATAGGATTGTTAGATAGCAAGAAAGAGAAAGGCTACAGGCTGTATAACATTAAGCATAAACGCGGGTGAAACCGCGGCCGCAGCTAGTTAAAGCATATCAGCGTTTAGCGGTACAAAGTTTTGGAAATATTGGTATATGGCAAAGTATTTCCGTCAACACTTGTGATAAATATTGATGGATTAATTTGGTGTCAAGACCGAACCCCAGATACAAGTGCGCGCAATGTTTGTCCACGTAACTGTTACAACATCCGTGGGTCTCGATATTCGGCTTCGTGGGCGCCGCGTGGGCGCGATGTGGGTTCGATTCCCGGCGCAATCGAGTGACAACAGCGAATGAAATCGTTTTTATAATAACGCCTGTGGGCCTGCCTTGACATCTGGATGTTATTGGAATTCTGGGCACGTAGGCAGCCGCCCTCGTCAGCCATTAACGAGGTGTGATGAGTGGATGCCGGGCCTGCAATGCTGGGTTAATTAAGTTGATTTTGTTTGTAATTGAATTCCGAGATTACTTTGATAGTACTATACTATAGGTATAAATCACATATACTTTAAAGTTAAATAATTGGCTTTTAACGAAGTTAATTCCATAGTTCCATAATGGCATAATTTACTTTGATATAATCAAAGAGACCTTATACTGTATGAGAAATACCTTTTTATATGAGAAGCCTTTTATTCTTTTCAAGTTACTTCTTATATGCTTTTTGTAGCCTGAGGTCTGAGGTTATGCTTAGGAGCTGTCAGCATGGCGTATGTAAACCTTCATGAAAAGTAACAAACAGACAAACACACATTTGCATTAACAGAATGGTTAGAATTGTACCTTACTCTCTTATTCTCGTTGATAAGTCTCTTTAGAATGCAACAATGTTACAAAATGCTATCTTCAAACATCTACAGGGTGTCCAGTCCAAGCAAAGGCTTGTCGCGCAGCGGATCGTGCGCAGTCCGCGCCAAATACAGCACGGGTGCGCACGCGCATGCCTCCGCGTTTGCGCGCACCGTGTTGCGTCAGTGAGGAATGGATCGGGGTCTATTCTACAAGACATCTGGATACGTAATGCGGAATCAATTGATTGGGATAGGTCTGTACCTATTTCTTGGTCTCGGCAAGCACATTGTCACTTGACCGGTACCGTCAAAGCTTATCGGGATATATATAATACCTCACAGCTTGAGGAGCCTAACCTAACCAGTGAAACCACATTATTATTCCAGGACTAGATTATAATTGAACAGGATTTTAGCATTAAGCAATCTATGTAGCTAAATAAGTGTTATTTTATGCTGACGACTTTGCTATGTTTTTTTTTTTTCAACAAGTACATGAAGCCTCTCCTGGTATTTTCGATAACATTTTCTCCATCTCAACCGAAAACCGGCAAGCTTTCATCTCAACTACATATAAACACAGATTGAAGCACACCACGCATCGGTGGTGGCGAGTCGTCGCAGGCGCAACACGCGTCGCCATTCCGTGCACGCTCAGCCATTGTTCGCGACACGCCAGGCGCGACATGCTGAATTTATATTGTGGCTAATCGCAGGATAGGACCTAGGGCTTGATCGAGGCTAAGCCATGTATGCGCTAAGGTATTCTAGATAATGCCAACATGTACATGAGATAATTAACTAAGTAGCGAAGCCCATAATGGTGCAATTACAGTAAACGACATGTTTCCTTGTCCGAAGGATTCCGTTAACAGCATGAGTAAAGAGCTTGAAGGTATATTGACTCATTTAATGGCACAATTGCTGAAGTTAAAAATTGTGGATGGAATAATGATGGAATGTCAAAACAAAATGTTATAGTGTCCATACATGAACGCACTGCACTTGTACATATAAAGTCTACATCTTTAAATCAAGCTTCGTTAAAAGATTAGGTAATAGTCTTGAAATTCGATAAGTCCTCTATCCATAAGCATTTGCTGGTTTAGTAGCACAGCATCTGGTTTAGACCATGGAACCAAGGCCGGACGGTTTCAATCCAGCTATTCCGACATTTTTCTATTTCAAGTTAATTCCTTTATGAAGTCCACATTTGGTAATGTTGACTTCATAAAGGAATTTATGTACACACTGGTGTGAGTACAATAAAAAGAAAGTATAAAACACAAATAGAACAAAAGGCCCAAATAACTTCACCCATTATTACTGAATGGGTGCGCGCGCGCAGGTCAAACAGTCGCCTCTCGAGGAAGCGCACCGGAGATAGCGTCAGATAACACCAGATAGAGACGCTGAGCATGCAAATATGTAGGGAGGAGGCGATGCAGTTTTTGGAGATATATTGAAATTGTCGATATCCGGCACGTAATATATTGGATAATAACAATTAAGATGGATTGATGGAATATTAATTAAGTTTTATAATTTAATAGGTATAAACTTAATGAATATTCCATTCGTCAAAGTGACGTAAGTTTTGAATATTATGAAGGGCTTGTTTCTTCTATTTTAAAATATTTTTAACCAAGAACTGAATAGACAGTGAATCATTATTTTACTAACCATATAATCCTCTTCTATCATTATTTCTATGAGTCGTGACAATAAAATAAATATTTTTACTATCATTGTTAATGAAAAATCTCGTACTAGAAGTATTTCCACATAATATTCTAAACTTTTCCATAGAGGAATAAAACATTTTCTTAGAAACTTCAACTCCTTATCAAAATAGCAATCATTTTGAATCTTAAGCATCTACAAGTACATATATTGGTATAACTTTATCGACAAATATTTTATCGATACCAATAATCGACAAGCCCCCATGCCTACCCATTATCTCCATTAGTGCGTTATTTCACAAGCCGCATTGTCGTAATCGACGGGCATTATCTATTCGGCGTCGGCGCGACTCCTGCGCATCTAAGCGCTTATCAGTCCATTGTTGCGTTATCACAAGCTTCTTTCGGGCGCGCACGTGTATAGGAAGCGATGGAAGTAGGTGATTAGGTTTCTTTTCTAATGTTCCGTCAGTTTCTCAACGAATTTGTGGATGTTGAAGATATTGTGCAGGTGCGTCAGTGATTTGAAGATAATTGAGTAATAGCGGTGGAGGTCATTGCCCTTGTACCTTATACTTGTAGCAAAATTGTTAACGCTTTTGAAACCTATTAAAAATATTTTGCTATAAACGGTGAAATGATATTCGAGAATAAAGCTTTTCTAGTTATTGTCATATTTATACAAAATAAAAGTTCATAAAGTGTAGCTGTAGCACTTTTATCTATAGAAAAGTTTAAAAGCCTTTTATAAGTTACTAGCTTCTGCCCGCGGCTTCGCTCGCGTGGTACATCGCTGAAACATAGCCTATATGTTATTCGGGTGTATGAGCTATATTATTCTAAAGTTTCTTTAAAATCCATTTAGTAGTTTTTTTGTGAAAGAGTAACAAACATCTATCCATACACACAAACTTTCGCATTTATAAAATTAATAAGATCCATAAGCAGTTGCCGAGCAATGAATAGCAAAATTTTAAAATGACATGATCAATCCCCCAATCATATATCAAAAACACCGAAAGCACATTCGATCTCCTCCAATTTTTGCCCCCACCTAAACAAAAGCCTATCCCAAACGAGCACTTAACCCACAAACGGATCGGCCGAGCTACCCACGCGCACGCGCCGCTACGCCGCCCGCGCCCTGCGCGTGCGCTAATTGAGGCCTAGCTCCGTCACCTATCACCACTGCAAGTTTAGCGGTGAATAATTTCAAAATGTTATTTAACATTATAGTAGTTTTTTAAGACCTACATATGTTTAACATGCATATAT
Source organism: Glyphodes perspectalis (assembly GCA_951394215.1). NCBI lineage: Eukaryota > Metazoa > Arthropoda > Insecta > Lepidoptera > Crambidae > Glyphodes > Glyphodes perspectalis. Next base: position 16,563,593 of record OX596203.1, on the reverse strand, counting down.
TGTATATAGATCAGTAGGATATAATAATGCTTTTCAAGTCTTTCAAACTCTTAACCGAGTAGTGCGGGTTCAAACCCCTGCACGTACCCCTGGATTTTTCAAATCTACATACGTATTTATACCACTAGCTCGACGGTGAGGGAAAACATCGTGATGAAACCTGCAAATTCAAACAACTTTGGATTTGTAACCATGATCCAAAAATTGTCTGGTTCCCCAATCTTAAGGTTACGAAAGTCAGATCGGCAATCGCTTCAATGTAACTACTAGACTCGCTAAATCCTGGATCATGGTCTAAGCGGACCCCGTCTAAGCACGGAACATAACGCTAGGAAAATGGTGATCCGAGTATCCGAATTTGTGAAAAATATTTTTTAAGTTACTTTTGATATGCTTTTTTGTAGCCTGAGGTCTGAGGTTATGCTTAGGAGCTGTCAGCATGGCGTATGTAAACCTTCATGAAAAGTAACAAACAGACAAACACACATTTGCATTAACAGAATGGTTAGAATTGTACCTTACTCTCTTATTCTCGTTGATAAGTCTCTTTAGAATGCAACAATGTTACAAAATGCTATCTTCAAACATCTACAGGGTGTCCAGTCCAAGCAAAGGCTTGTCGCGCAGCGGATCGTGCGCAGTCCGCGCCGTATAACATTAGCGTATTTAACATTATAGTAGCTTGTCCCATGTTGCTCTGGGACTTGGCCCATGTTGGTCTGGGACTTAAAAAGAATATGCCAACTGTGTCTCTTGCCTAGCATGTCGTAAAAGGCGACTAATGGTATATCGGGTTTTGGGTGTGTGATTGTGTAGGCGACAGGTTACCCGCTTGTCACTGCTTTTTCACAATTTTCCATCTAACCCAGCCCGGCTTTATTTTTGGCTGAATGTGGTTGAGGGGGCATGCTGCCCCTTTGACTCTGCCTACCCCTTCGGGGATTGTGGGCGTGATATTATGTATGTATGTATGTACATACATACATACATATGTATGTAGCACTTTGAGACATATGTTTAACATGCATATATTGTATACAGATCAGTAAGATACAGTAATGATTTTCAAATATGAACGGATTCAAAATTTATTCGAGTATCCGAATTTGTGAAAAATACTTGTATTGTGGCTTTCAAAAAAAAAACACTAAGTCGTTGGCTATAGATTCATTTAACAGACTCTAAAACATATGAATTACATTATAGCTTGTTTTTCACAATTTCTCAAATAACTTAACTCAATTTTATTTTCAGTTAAAAGGTCAAAGAAGCTACACTTTAGTCTGCATACTGGTAAAATCACTAGTAGGTGAAGTAAATTTATTTTCAACTAGCTGTGCCAGCGGTGTCACCGGCGTTTATGGTTAATATTATAAAGACTATTTCCGTCATACATGATTTCTATGTAACTTTAACCATTAAGGCTACACACGCGACGGAAGCTTAAAAAATGGAGTAACTTCTCCCGTTTTCCCAACATTTCCCTTCACTACTCTACTCCTATTGATTGTAGCGTAATGAAAAGTATACTATAACCTGCCCAGGAGTATGAAGAATAATTGTACCAAGTTTCGTTAAAATCCGTCGAGTAGTTTTTGTTTTATATAAGGAACATACAGACAGACAGACAGACAGACAAAAAATTTACTGATTGCATTTTTGGCATCAGTATCGATCACTAATCACCCCCTGATAGTTATTTTGAAAATATATTTCATGTACAGAATTGACCTCTCTACAGATTTATCATAAGTATAGATAAAACATAAAAACAAATTACTTCAATTAACAGTACTCTCTTGGAAAGTCCGCTTGACCTAATCAATAGCCATCATCATCTCGCTCACAATTAGGAATTAGCCGCGGTAATTGTGCGCAAACGCAGCCGGTCTAATCGCCGTTATTAGCGGTTCGGCTTCGTCAGACGATTTGAAGAATTAGAAGGGAAAGTGCGATCGCTAACCTAATTATAGAACTTTTACTGACCTTTTTATTCTATAACAATAGCACGTGGAAGAAAGATCTTGTATTCCAGATTGCCATTAATTAGGCAGTGGTACGACTTGAGCAACCTTTCCCTATGTGTGAAAAGAGTAAGATACAATATGTTTATTAGGTAAACAAGAAAAACATAACAGTGAGTTGGAGAAAATTGTGTCTTGAAAAATATCTTTCTATCTTTACCGCGAAAACTTAAAGGTCTCAGGATCTATGAGATAAGTATAGGACCGGGACCTACAGATTCCTGTAACACTGAATACCACACGGGCAGAACAGCGTTTAGAGTATGCTTTTACTTCTTACTACTTCTCTACATATAAGACTTTTACGACATTTGACTGGCCCGTTAGTCGAGTGGTCAGATACCCTGGCCACGAAACCAAGGGTCGTGGGTTCGCATCCCGCTAAGAGCAAATGTTTCATGTAATGAACATTAACATTTATACTCGAGCCATGTATGTTTATAGTCGTATTGAAGTATGTTTATCCGTTCACCTAGTATCCATAGAACAAGCTTAGCTTAGTCTGGAACTAGGGAACTACAACTGGTATGTCAGTCTGGAGTATATCAACTGAAAGAATGTTGAATACTTTTATAAGACTATACACAACCATTAAGACTTTGTGTAAGGCTGGGGCGAGACGAGCGTAATTTTGTGAGTTGTGCGACGCGTTTTTTAAGCGACAGTGTGAATCAAACGGGCTAAATGTATCAATTTGAATGCAGCGTAATTTGCGCGATCAAAATAATGCGGTTTACAACTCAAAAAATTGCGCTCGTTTGGCCAAGTCTTAATAAAAAGGGTAAAACCAATTCGATCCCCACAAACGTAACAAATAACTTCCATTAAATATGGTATTTGTCCACAGTCTAATCGTATATGGTAGATTCGTTGATCTCTTCAAAGACATAAACTGATTTGACTCATCAAAGCAAATTTTAAGAGCCATTTTATCTAAAAAGCTCTTTTCGCGGATATTTTCGTCAGGTTTATATCCCATGAGCCGATCTTCCATAGAAACCATAAGAAAACATCGCAGCCGTCGTATTTTTACACGCGCCAGTCATTCCCACGCGACGTTATATATAGAAGCTTGGATGCTGCAATCTTCAAGGCAAATCATTTGAGAAACAGAATCAGGTCGTTGGCCGGAGGAAAGTAGGCCACAACTAAGTAAATAGTTTAAATTGTAATCTCATCTCAACAACAGATTATGAATCGGTCGTCGATCTTCGAAATCAATAAGTATACTTAGTTGTAAAGTGATTTCTGATCAACTTTCTTTGATGAATTCAAATAAACATGATCATAACACGAATACTTGCCTTTAGCGTTGGTTTAATGGCCAGGGTCTCTAACATTTATAATCATCACTAGGATACTATCTCAAAAGTGTAAATTAAATAATAAAAAATTGCTCAGAATTATGTTAAACCTGACTACATTCTCTAATATCTAGCCAAGACGTTACAAACCAATCACCGAACCGTATCCTCCAAAATATATAGAAGTTTATTTGATCATATTTAACATAAATTATTCAGCATAAAACACACTAAATTTAATATTCCCCATTCCATGTCACGATACAAGCCACCCACGTTCAATAAACATATTTATTAACAAAAATTAATTTCTTCTATTTTACTACTTGTCAATAAATCAATACATCGGAATGTAATATTAAAGCTAAGAGCCTACGCAAGCGAGAGGAATTAGCACAAACACCTGATAGCATTAGCCTCTCTAAGCCGCTATAAAACAGCTAACAGCCTATTAATTAATTCAATTGGAACACGTTCTTTCTTCTAATTAAAAATGCATGTTAAGCCGGTTCGCGTTATCAAGCGCCCATTGCTATTTAAATTTGTCCAAAATTTAATGTACATACATACATACATAATATCACGCCCATAAACCCCGAAGGGGTAGGCAGATTCAAAGGGCGGCAGGCCCCTTTAACCACATTCAGCCAAAAACAAAACTGGGCTGGAATGGGTTAGACGGAAAATTGTGAAAAAAGTGTCTACCTCGTCGCCTACACAATCACATACCTAAAACCCGATATACTATTAGGCGTCTTTTACGACATGCTAGGCAAGAAACACAGTTGGCACATTTTTTTTTAGTCCCCGACCAACATGGGACTAATTTAAATAAATAAATAAATAAATTCTCCGGACTGACACACCAATTCTCTAGTTCCAAACTAAGCTATAAGCTTATCCTATGGATACTAGGTGAACGGATAGACATACTTATATACGTTTATAAACATCCATGACTCGAGTACAAATGTCCATGTTCATCACACGAAACATTTGCCCCTAACGGGATTCGAACCCGCGACCCTAGTTTTCGTGGCCAGAGTCTCTGATCACTCGACCAACGGGCCTGTCAATTTTATGTGATTATTGCAATAAAATTGCGGTTGTGTGTTATTTCTGTGAACTCCTCTTTATAGTACGAGCAAGTGGAGGTGATCTACTAAAACTTAAGCTTGTACCGTCAGCAGCTTCTTAAGTAAGCCGTCTAAGTGATAACTGTGCTAGCGAACTTTGACACATCCCAAAATCAGAGGAGGTACCTTATGACGAACTTACAAGGCCATAAAACCCTTGTAGTATTTGCACTAGCATATAAGTCGCCCACAAGGGATTCTTGCAGCAGCATGTAGCCACTAACGACCTGACTCAATTATGAGCAATGCCACATCCATTCAGCTAAGGTCAGCTCCTATCATCGTAAAGGAGTCTCCATTATGCAGTCATCATAAAAGAGTTTATATTTACAAGCTACTTAACGACTATCAGTTTATTACGAAGAAGTAATAAAACCACTACTTGGTTTAAAATCCAATTTAAAATAACGTAGTTATTATCGTCCAAAAAATCATGATGTAGGTTTATCCTACATTTTATACTTGTTATGCTGAGTTCATATCTTGCCTCATTTTGTCATAGATTAATGATTATAAATTTATGCATTTTTCTTTCTTTCTTACTTACTTATTTCCACTAGAGGCGGTAACGAAAAAATTGTGGATTTACTTCTAATGTTTGATACAATAAAAAAAAAAAAAAAAAATATCGTATCCACACTGACACACACTGACACACCAATTCCCTAGTTTTAAACTAAGCTTATGGTTGTATTATGGATACTAGGTGAACGGATAAACATACTTTGATACGTTAATAAACATCCATGACTCGAGTACAAATGTCCAAGTTCATCACATGAAAGATATATGCCCCTATCCGGATTCGAACCCGCGACCCTTGGTTTCGTGGCCAGGGTCTCTGATTACTCGATCAATGGGTCTGTTAAAACATTAAAAGAAACTCGACCATTTTTCCGTTAACAGACTGCAAACACAAATTTTAATACGAGATTTAGATGTTCAATAATTGTAAAGCTTTATTAGGTATTTACATCAAGCACTGAGAGTTGAAATATTTGTAAGATTGTTCTTACAGTTCATATATTTCATATAGATGTAAACAGATAGCGAAACCACAAACTTCCCTGTTTATGTCCAGAATTTTTCAATCGCCACTTTTCAATACACGGAATTCACCCTGATATTGACTCATGCGCATTCTCTTCGCAACGGACTTGGGTCGTAAACTTTGGCCCCAATTATCCGGGTTATTTAAAAAAGCGTCGTAACACCGACCGTCTGGATTCCGGCGTCGGCCCGGGGCGAAGCATGCCCATTGTGCAACATCCTGGAACGGATCAGGGTTGCTAACAGCCTTCTGGATCTTTGCAATTTTCAAGGGCCTTTTACAATGTACCTACTTTCAATCCCGCAGCACATTTCAAAATTTGTGTAAGCAATAGCTTACAACCCTCGCATTATGTTTCAAAATATTGTTAACACTAAACATATTTTCATTTGTTCCTAAAATCTAACGACTAAGCATAAAATGTTATGAAGCACAAGTAGATATACATTCTTTAATATAAAAATAAAGATACATTTATTTATTTATTTATATATAGATATTATAAGTATATATAATAAGCATTTATTTCAAGCATCCAGGGTTATATACGTTTAATAAATAAATAAATTTACTGGCTCGATGGCTCATTCGGTAGTGACCCTGCCCCATGCGTCAAGAGACATTCGTAAACATTCGTTAATGTCCAATATTATTTAAATATATATTTGTAATTCTACTGTTGATTCTGATATCGGTAACACAAGTGCTTAAGCTACTTACCTCGGAGTCAGATCAATGTATGTGATGTAGTCGAATATTTATTATTTATAATGATTATTTATTAAATAAAGTTTTGGCAACCCTATGCATCTCCAAGATGCTCTTATACACTTTTATCTTAATTTAGTGCGAGCGGCGGAATACCGAGTGTCCGTGATTCATTCGCGACGGGATCTGGGCTGGGCTCGTAAAGCGACGCATACGCAGCCGTTATGGAGATGCTTGCGCGTGAGTTTCCGAATTCTTGTCACACCAACTAATCTTGTGTTTTTAATCAAATACCTTCCTGGAGATTGTTTTTTTTAAACGACTTTCTCTTTGAGTTTTGCTATAAGAAAGGGTCATTATTTTGATTTATGGGGTGTGTTGTGGTGTATATCCCAATGTAGCAGCACCTTAACTACCATCTTAGGGGACTGGTCTGCTCTGATCTGGTCAATTTATCCTTTAATTTAGTAAACATCGTTATTTTATATTTTGGTTACTGACAAGCTGACTTCATGACTTAATTCAGAGGCAAATACTTTTACAAGGGTGTATATATATCTTCTATATGTACACCCTTGTAAAAGATGTTGTTAAAAAGAATAATTACCGAGTTTCTTGCCGGTTTCTTCTCGGTAGAAGAAAAATTCCAAAGCGGTGGTAGATTCATATAAACTTATATAAATAAAGAGTATTTTGACTTTGACTTTGACTATATATTCGAGTTTGATGAATGGGAGGTCAATCGGTGTTATTTATTGTAGTGACAAAGGCTACATTTTAACTGAAAAAAGACGAGACCTTATATATTTTTAGAGTTTTTAGAGAGCGACATTTATTCGCCATTGAAATTTAGTTTTACAGTTATATTCCAGAAGAAAAAAGACATTTTAACAAAGGCTTGAAGTAAATAGAGGGCATAGCCTTGCTATCGTCATTTGTCCCTTTCCATTGAGGTCTACAAAAAAATACTTGTAGAAAAAGTTTCAGACCGTTCCCTGACACAGTCACTGCCATCGTATCAGTCCAGGAAGCAAAACAATTATAATTCTTTAGCCAGATATAGTCTGTAATATCATATCTTCAATCCTTATCTGACTCACACAAGATATTAATGGAATCTATGTCTGTCTTAAACGATCTCGAGCGGTGACGTCAAGATATTATTTATGCCAATCCTAGCAATACCAAATGCAGCAAACGCCGGGGCTAACATTAACCTTGATGCAATTGCATGCTCGGGGGCTCTAGAGCAAGCTAAACTGCACCTTATTACTTTACAACAAGAGTCCTTCATATTCCAATTTTAAATCAGTTCAATTGTCAATTTTAGTTAGCAAAAACAGTTTTGTGGCGTAGAAATTAGATTCATTTTTGCACTTCGACTGTACAGGTTAGATCTTATAGTACTATTAGATCCTCTAATACTACTTATTCCGACCAAAGCCAAATGAAGCAAGCCTGAAGCAATACATCGTCCCTTACACGTATGAATTACGGCTCGGTTCTGAGCAAACATTCGCGCAGGGCTATTATTTTATTTGACGTGTAACGCATTACCCCCATCTGTCTCGGCGCGGGCGCAGCGCGCAAAGCGGGCGCGTGTGTCTAACGAGTATAGTTTAAAGTTTGAAATGGTGGGTAATAACTATAATGTTACTCTACTTACTAAATGATTCATTTTAATAAACCCAATTTAGATTCTCATAATGGTATTTTATGCACACCTGAATTTGAAAACTTTACTTTGTCTCAGGGATGATGAGGAATATCATGGAGAAACCTGCACGTACTAGATACCTCTCTCTAGGAATAACGAAAATCATGGGAGATGGCAGTAATGTGAACAAATATTGATTGCGATTGTAAGCATCACATTCAAAAGGTACCCAGACTTGAACTTTGAAAAAAAAAGTTACTTATAATTACAAACTAACGATGTCCTCCCAGACGTATCCGTCGACGGTGACACCCTTAGCTGGTGTTAGCCTGGACTCTTGCATGGGCGCGAGCGTGACTTGCAAAGCCAAACTTGGTTTAAAAAGTCCGGTTGCAAGAGGCACAGTAGAGAGTCCCAGATTCATTGTACGTGTACTCACGTACAATGAATCTCGGCCTACGCCCTCCTATGAAGGAGGGCTTAGGCCGAGTCTTGCGGATTTGGCGTTTGGCGAGCCCGGCTCGAGATCTTCGAGCCGGGCTCGCTCATAATCTTCCAAACCCGACTTGACAGCAGTTCACCATTCAATCCTCTGTGTGGCTAGCCTCTCCCACGAGTCACACTGTATGTTGGCAGCAGTCAGGTGGCGCTTCATCACGTCTTTGTAACCCAGGTACTGCCCACCCAGTTTGCGTTTACCTAAACTAATGTAGTAGATAAAGACTCTGCGCCGCTAACTAGACGTTAAAGCTCATCAACTTATGACATAAGCGCTTCAAATGTCAGATTTCCAATATCTGGTATCCATAAGAATCTCACTCATACATGCATAAACGGCTTCACGCTGTAGTAAGACAGCGCGGAGTCCTTCTTTTTTACAAGTCCGTGGTTATAATAAGTGGCTTGCATTTCTGTGCAAAGCTAAATAATATAATACACAAATTGTATAATAAACTTGCCACAACAATATAATTACGTAACTACACCGTCTTCGAATGGTCTTTACCATCGTAGGCGCACGCTACGACATTAATAGTCGAGTAATTGTCCGAGTCCGTCCCCGCTACCGTTACGCGCGGCACTCGTAAATAATGCGCCGGCGCACGGTAGCGCGGCGTGCGCACGAGCGCGCTCGCCTGCGCGCGCACAGGAGGGGACTGAGAGCTTTGGGCCCTGGACCTCGGACCTTGAGCGTCCTTTAGTAGGCTCTGAGAGCTTTTGAGGCCCGGGTACCAATAATGGAAATTCCCTAATTAATCAAACTATGAAAAGGATCATAAATATTGAAGAAGCAAGTGAGGTGTGTAAGGATCGTGCCATATGGCGTTCGGTTCTCTCTACCTACCCCGCTAGGGAAGTGGCGTGAAGTTTAGTTAGTGATTTAGGCTCCTCCTTCCACTTTCGCATTGTATATTATCTATTTAGTCAATCTTTCGTCATCCTTTCTTTTCACATGTCCGAACCACCGGAGCATGCCTCTTCTTATCTTGACTCTATTGTATCTCCAATATGCCTTTGGATATTCACAGGGCATTAGGCTTCAGCCCAAACAGCCCTTAAATATGTCCGTCCGCCTCTGGCGCTCCCAGCGCATTGTTTAATATTTGGTTTGCATCTCTTCGAACCGATCAGAATATCAAACGATGTTTGTGAATGGGTTAGCTAATGTAGATATGTGAAATAACATTTTCACATACATGTACCAGTTTTTATAAAATGGTAATGTGTAGAACATTACCATTTTATAAAAACTGGTCCATTTCATATAAATATTATAAGCAGAAATTACTTACAAAAATCTAACTGGATGTTATTCGTTGAGCCTGAAATAATTCTAATTTAACTTAAGCAAACCAGAGCACAGGACCGAGATAGTTGGCGAAGTTTTGTATCGGGGGCCAAAACCCAATTTGGGTTGCTGAGCCATCGGAGTTAGTTAGTTAAGCTCTTTATCATCTCATTACTCAGTGTGCATCTTGCACGATTTGTGTGGGTATACTAAGTAGTTAAATTACTACGGAATTACTACACATATTAACGGATTAATTTATAATTATATTTCCGATCGCCTCAATACTTTCTTCTCCGAAAAATCCTTCGTCTTCATCTATTAATCATTGTGCAAAATTTCAGTTGGTACTTTAATATCTATGATTAGATCTATGTATGTAGTTTATCCATATCACATCTATATGAACTACAGACCAAAGTCAATACTATATGTGTACTTAATAGAAGTGACCATAAATAAATAGATAAATAACACAGGTACCACCAGCCGCAACATGTCATAAATGTCAACGTGCAGCCTCCGAGCCACCCGTTGGAACATCAATGAGCCCGCTTGGCCTCTCGGAACGCATTCCAGTACACCCAGCCCCTATCGCTCGTATAAGGCGAGCTGCGCAGGCGCACGGCAACCGAATTAATGAGACAAATACGGCTAATAAATGGACACAGCATCAATTTTCTACCATACTAACTATGACGGGTGACTTTGTTTAGATTTTTACAGAATATCTAAGTCAGAATGAGGTCAAATAATGCAAGGCAAGTCTTAGTCGAATTGTTTATAAAAATTTGAAACTTTAATGATAACAAAGAGTACAGAGCGTATTTGTAAAAGCATTGTTGATTCTAATCACATTTTTAACTCAAGTGCTTAATTTATTAACTCGCAATCACATGAATGTTATGTGTGTCTGATATTAAAAAAAAAGCAGACTAACCACAGCAGCTGAGATTATACGAGCTATTTAGACCTAGGAATTCTAGACGCACCGCAGATCTGTCTAGATCTCCGCTAATAAATGCTGTGCCTTGTACGGCCCCGCAAGTAACCCGCTCATACTAAATTAGATATTTTTACTTACTTATTTGGACTTGAAATAAATGTACGCAGATGTTGTGTTGGATAAGCAGATGTTTTCATTTCAGTTGCTTTTTGCCGGGTTCAAATTAGTTATACGATCTAAAAGTGATATGATAAGATTGCAATCGTCTTTTATTTGGTAATTTCAAGTGGCTTAAAGCTTGTTTTACAAGTAGTAACTTAAGATACTTTTATGTCTTTGATTCCACACGTGCGAAGTCGCAGGCTAGTACTAACTTTATATAACAATTATAAAAAAAAACAACGAGCAGCATACCTCTACTTCAACCAAATTAAAAAATCAAAGATGAATTGTGGCAGCCCCTATTAACATTTGTCTACTACGTCACAACATAGTTCCAATAATCAAGATATCATAAACACTCACTCCTGATCTTGTCGAAGACCATCTCGCTGCACAGGTCGAGGGGCCTCCCGCGGTCGGGGGCCCGGAGGCTCCCGCGGACGGGGTCGCAGCGGTACACCGCCCCCGGCCGCGTCACCCCCTCCACGTATGCCGGCTCGTCTTCAGGCGCTCCCACCAGGATCCTGCAAAGAGGGAAGGACTTTAGCAAACTGTGATATGGATGAAAGGTGATCACATAAGATATAGAATAGAACATGTCTTTATTCATGTAGGCTTTACATAAGATTTTAAATTGTCAGGACTTAATTATTCTACCTTTGGATTCGGAGGGTTGGTTCTCCTGCATAAAATTAACAAATATTTGCTAGTTACTCTTGTAGATTGATAAGTTTACAAATCACATAAAAATAATTACAATTTACATATTCCCATAATACCAATTAATATGCTCTAATCTATGACAAAGCTTACAAGCCCGAATGAGTAGAAGGGCGTTTCAAAGAAGCAACGCTTTCCCTAACAGAAATATATAAAAAAAGGTGCTTCATTTAAATATGAAAAGATGTGACGTTAAATTAATTCTTATTGCAATAAAATTTATTAGAATAGTGTAAGGAATCTTTTCGACCATAAAATACAATTAAACTTTACGAATTCGTCAATAATTACTAAATTAAACCAAAGCTCGCTAATAACTTACAGTATCAACCAATGGCATACAAGAATTCTGTAACATATTTCATTCAATAGATAGGCAATCAAATACGTCACCAAAGACAATGAGCCAGCCATTGTGGCGTAATTATTTGGTGCACACACCCGTCTGCGCGCGCGCAGCATGCTGAAAGACAGTGTTGTCATATCCACCAACTTTTCATTATATCTACTATCTACTTAATTCACTCCTAGTTTACCTATATATCAACACAAGCTATCAATTGTTAAGATATCAAAACATTCCATTAAAAAAGATGTACATACAATAAAATTACGTGTGTGTGTGTGTGTATGTATCTTGTCTTTATTGTCGTTTATTTAATAATACTAATTATTTATTGTAATGATAGTAATATTACTGTTTATATGACTCCTTTAAGAATCATTCTATTATGTTTGTAGAATTTTAATTAGAATTTGAAAAGTACACATCCACCATTAAAAAAAATAATTAATAAGTATTCTTCTTAAAACATTTAACCATTTTCTTTTTTTTTTTTGGGAGAGGTCTATGGGTAATTGGCCGAAGGCGTCCTTTACTACCTACCGGGCTGGCGGGAGAGCGGGAAGCTCTTAACCCAAAAAAAATACGCAATCTACCCATTTTCCTTTTGGATTTGATAATTAATACCAACTTTTTCTTTTTCAATAGTCTGGCAACACTGGTGCGCGACATATCGCTCAATCAGCGCATAATTGCCGAGTGGAACATGGCCCGCTATAACGCATTCCGTACAACAATGGCTCCAATCACTGATGACGCTCATTGTTCCTGCTTATTTGTGAGCGCCTGCGCAGCGCGAATTATAACTGACTAGCTGTTGACCGCAACTTTAGCCGTGCGGTCGAAAAACTTTCTAGACGTTTTCGCGTACTAAACCTGGGCTTTTCTGAGTTCTCCAATTTTCCGAAGAACTTTCCAAATATTTATTAAATAAATAAATAAATTGTCCAGACTGACACACCAAGTACACTCGAGTACAAATGTCCATGTTTATCACACGAAACATTTTCCCCTAGCCGGATTCGAACCCGTGACTCTTGGTTTCGTACCCGCATAATAGGTATAGTACAATCCAATAACTATTTTCGCTCATTTAAGTTCTTAGACGTTGTACCTTGTATCTTTACAACCGCATGCATGCATACGACCATGCCCAATATGCACATCCTCGTATACATAGCAAGTAGGAACCAAAGTGTACCTTAAAATTCTCAATTAGTCTCACCCACCGCGAGGTACAGTCGACCACTTGTGCAAATGGGCAACGCATACCATTCTCACCCATAATCCGTCCTCTTAACGATCGTAATGGTGGTGCACTAAGGTCGAATTTGAGCAATTCACAACGCATGCTTGGTACCGAACAGAATTGGGTAAAAGGCGTGAGCTGATAGTAAAAGCACGAGTAAGGTGACCACGTTTATAGACGAATTGCGAGACTGTTAGTTTTGCACAGCTGGAAATATCAAAACACGACAATCACATAAGAAAGTAGGTCCTCAGCAGAATCTTAGCCAAAAAACTATGAAATATTTTTTAAATTAAATAAACTAAACTAAATAAGTTGGTATTACAAATTAAAATACATAGTTATAGGATAAATATTATTTTCTATTAGTTAAAGTATGTTTACTGAATCTTAATGCTATTATTCAATATCTGATAAAGCTGACGACGGAATCCGATTCTTCGACCTTTTTTATTTGTTGTGTTGTGTTGCCGTCAGCAACACATAACGTCAGAAGTGCCTATTTCGCTCAACAACAAAAAAAATCGCTCACCACTACTGCTGAGCGGAACGGGATTAAAGGGACCTTTTGTCCCGCTGTAAAAACTCAACGTAGCGACCCTACACGTATCCCTAACACGATTCGCCGCGGCCACCCTCCCGGTGACGGAATATAGCTTTATCGCCCGCGGTGTGACGCAGCACTTCCTGAAGGGAAACATTGTGCTCTAATGAACAATCAGCTACAACTTTACTGCAAACTTTTACCATTTACAAGCGATGTTCAAGTAAACCTCTTATCTCCAGAACTATTGATAGTGTAACCATATAGAATCGCATCTAGATCTTTCAGTGTTATCTTAATAACCAGGATATGTGACGACATACTCCTACATTAACGAACTAGGAGTATTCTAAGTTAGTACTTATTTAAAACGCAGCCTAATGAATAGTCAAACTCATTCTGTTATGTTGTCACTGTAAATCGTCGGTATACATATTTTTTCTAATTTGTAAATCTATTGTAATGAAGCCTAAGTTTTAAACCAGTGTCAGATACATGCTCGTATTTAAACTGGCACAATAGAATCGTTAAAATTTACAGGCCAGCACATTTACCGATTTCGAAAGTCACTCCGATAATTATGAAAGCCGACACTCAGTTGAACTCAAAACGGTGAAACAAACAGAAAGTATTATTACAAGTGTCGATACGCGAAGTCGGTGACACAGAGGTGTCGTAATTATAACGTAAAGCGACCCAGGTGGCGCCTGGCAGCGGGCCACGAGTGACTCACACCTGCCTGCTCTATTTAGGCTATAGGATTGAGTTGTTAGGAAACCTGCTGACAGTGGCGGATTTACCCTAAGGCTCAGTAGGCCCTGGCCTAGTGCGGCCAGATATTAGAGGCGGCGAATCGTAATAAAAATTAAGTGATGACGCTTTAGTACTGAGAATTATGGCCTGGGGCCTAGAGCGGCCAAGACTGTAAATCAGAGCTGTCTTTAGACAGTTTAGCTATCTTAGGCAGATGTCTCTGCCACTTAGTACCTACTGTCCCCTCTGTAATTTTAGGGATCCGTTTTTTAAAAGGTGGAAGAGGCATATGCTGTTTTTTGATAAAGCCGGCACTCACTGGTCTTGATGTATTATTAAATTGCGGATAGTCTAGCAGGACATAAAGCTGGATTTACACTTAAGCCAGGAGTCAACTTAGGATGATTCCCCACTTAAAATCTTACTAAATAAAAGAAAGAGACATCATTTACCTCACAGGGATTAATCACACAACAATAGGGATGATGACTGCATTAAAAAAGTATAATTTTATTTAGTCCGTCAGTTAGATTATACAAAAATACTAGACACATATTTTTCACTTTATCAAATGAACAAAAAGTCACAAAGAGCATAAAAGTTTTGGAGTGAGGGCTTGCGACGTCACTATTTTGTAAAAATTGTACGAAAGCGTGACGTCACGCGCAGCTTGAATACCGTGTATCCTCGTCAATGTTTGTTTGACAAATAAATAAAAAATACGTGTTTAATATTTTTTATAATCTAGCTGACGGAGTAAACATAATTTTTTAGTCATCTAGCCTATTATCGAGCTCAAACACACAATCTTAAGACGTATTACATAATGTAGCCGGTACTTCAACACTATCATTCGAATATTTTAACGTTTCATAACGTAACATTCCACGTAAGCACAAACGGGACAAACATCGAAGGTGCGCTCAAAATAACGCCCTTTTCCGGCGACAAAAATACACCGACTCCTGCGCACGCGAGGTGAGCTGTCACCCGTGAACGAGAATGTTTACTATAGGCTATAAAGCACAGATTAAATATAAGGTTCTTAGGAATACGCTAACATGATATTTAGAGGTCAAAGGGCAACTAGCTTCTGACTAATGGTATATGGGGTTTTGGGTATGTGATTGTGTAGGCGACAAGCTAGCCACTTGTCACTAATTTCTCACAATTTTCCATCTAACCCAGCCCCGTTTTATTTTTGTCCGAATGTGGTTAAAGGGGACTGCTGTCCCTCTAACTCTGCCTACCCCTTCAGGAATTACGGGCGTGATGTAATGTTATGTGTTTTTTTATAATAAAAGTAGTGCGAATGCTTATTTAAGTCCCAGACTAACTGTCCTATGTTGTTCCATGTTAGTCTGGGACTTAAATATAATGTTCCGAATGTGGCTTGCTGTCCCTTCGACTCTGCCTACCCCTTCCGGGATGGCGGTGATGATATGTACAAGTTAATGTTAAAAAGTCCAAGTATTTCAGTTGCTGACTGTACCATAATAAGGCGTTGGTATTCAATTGTTCGATGATTAATTGATGTTACCCATCACCATCACAATGGTTAAATTCATTCTTACATCATATTAGAAATACATCCGTCAAATGCAATCTGCATAAGAAAGTTTGTGTTGATTGATATTAATGATCTACCATGTCAGGAACTCAAGCGTTTTTAGCTCGTTTTTATAGTAAACTAGCTGACCCAGCGAACTCTGTTCCGCCTTAAAAGCAATAAAAAAATAAGCAGATTTTAGATGTCATTAAGTAAAATTTTTTATTAGGAAATAAAAATAAAAAAAATGATATAGGGATAAAAAGTATCCTATGTTAGATTCCTGGTTCTAAGCTACCTCTCCACCAATTTTCAGCTAAATCGGTTCAGCCGTTCTTGAGTTATAAATACTGTAACTAACACGACTTTCTTTTATATATATAGATTCTCAAGACTGACACACTAATTCCCTAGTCCCAAACTAAGCTTATGCTTGTGCTATGGATACGAGGTAAACGGATAGACATACTTAAATACGTTTATCCATGATTCGAGTACAAATGCCCATGTTCATCACTCGAAACATTTGCCGCTAGCAGGATTCGAACCCGCGACCCTCGGTTTCGTAGCCGGGGTCTCTAACCACTCGACCATCGGGCCAGTCAATAGTAATCTTAATAATAATAAATATTAGACTACACCACATACATTGATCTGACTCCAAGCTAAGTAGCTTAAGCACTTGTGTTACGGATATCAGAATCAAAAGCGATATAACAAATATAATAAATATGTTAAATATTGAACATTAACACCCAGACACAAAACAAACACAAGTATTCATCACACAAATGTTTGTCCTAAGTGGGGATCCAACCCACAATTCTTGGTGCATGAGGCAGGGTCACTACCGAAAGAGCCATCGAGCTTGTCAAATTTGTTAATACAACCAAAATAAATATTATTTAGCCAGTACAACTGTGGCAATTTTTATGACGTCATAAATACACCTACCGTCTACCGTCGAATCTAAGGCACAATGGCGTTTTTATTATAACATTTCGTAAACATCTATATCGTTGTTTTTAATTACTTCCTGTGAAAAGGATCATGAATGTTGCAGAGGCGAGTGAGGTGTGTAAGGATCGTGCCATATGGCGTTCCAGTCTCTCTGCCTACCCCGCTAGGGAAATGGCGTGAAGTTTAGTTAATTAGTTTTCTTTATTAGAATTCATTATTACCTTCCGATTGTTTGTTATCCTTTAGTCAAGGGGTACGTGCCAAGGTTTTAATATACACCCTTCGCAATGCTTCGCAACATTTATAATGTTAAGCTACTTCTATATTCTAATTTATCGTGGTCACAGATTACTGAATAGTCGTTATAAATATGTTGGAAAGTAAACAGCTACAATAACAAAGTCACGGTCCTAGAAGCGGCGATTACTCGACGTCACTGACTCAGTGATGTAGAAATACGATTGGCGAAGCGGTGCCGACCGGGACTGAACCCGGCTATTTCGGCGCTGGCGGCGTGCCAGCGGCCGACGACCACGCCTGCCGCGCGTTACGCGACTCGGCTAGGGATGAGCGGGGGATATATCGATGTTTACTATAGAACTTCTAACACTATGGGTCGATACCTACTGAAGAGTAACATTGGATGAATTCAGAATAATAAAATAAAATGATACATCGATCAATCAGCTTGACGGCTACTGTAAGATTTCTGAAGACAAACGAAAAGTTAATGCCAAATTCAGATTTTAGACCACTTTACAACAATCATCAGAAGGACTGATACCACTAGGGTTGCCAACTTTTTTTAGAAAAAATAAAGTATATTCAGGCCTGTGAAGAATATTACACAGTATTTTAGAAAAATGAACAGTATTTTATTTATTTATTGTCTTAAATACATCTTTTTTAATGCTTCTCGCACAACTTACTAATTTACAGTCTCTTTTAAAAACTTCATACGCCTCATCACAATTATAACTAAAATATAATCATCATCTTCCTAGCGTTATGTCCCGTGCTTAGACGGGGTCCGCTTGGACCATGATCCAGGATTTAGCGAGTCTGGTAATTACATTGAAGCGACTGCCGATCTGACCTTCGTAACCCTAAGATAGGGGAACCAGACAATTTTTGGATCATGGTTACAAATTCAAAGTTGTTTGAATTGGCAGGTTTCATCACGATGTTTCCTCACCGTCGAGCTAGTGGTATAAATATGTACATAGATTTTTTTTTAAATCTAGAGGTACATGCCCGGGTTTGAACCCGCACTCCTCGGTTAAGAAGCGCGTGTCCTTACCATTGAGCTACCATAACTAAAATATAATGTGATGCTGAAAACAGCATTTTGTATACTTTATTTTTGTTCAACAGTAAAAATTATAATTTAGTGAAAAACAGTATAATACTGTTTTAAACAGTATAGTTGGCAACCCTAGATACCACCAACGTAACAATAATGTAATTCATATTAGCACAATACCAATATATTGTCTGTTTGTTTTCCTCTGTTCAATAATTTTATTTATTCAATGTCTTTGTTTATGTATACATAGGTTTTCTTGGTACCTACACATACATAAATGCTTGATGCACATAAATCGTTTATTTATCCAAGTATGTTAAACGTTTATCATCTAGGTAGTATATCGATATATGCACAGTGACGACATATTTTATCATTCTGAAGTGTATGGTTAAGAAACATATGAGTTGCGTAGATATTTTTTGTAAATTTAACCCAATTTAATTAATAGATATAATGTGTAAATACACTACAATAGTGACTAATTGGGGGCTATCAAAAATATGTAATATCAATAAATACTGTTAAATAACTATTTATATATACTCAATATATGTTAATCGATATTAGTCGATAGTTTAAGCTCATCTCTACGCGACGTTGTGATGATCGATTTGTGTCTGGGCGGCCTAGAATGGCACATCTTAATTGAGGATATATCCTATATCCTAGATGGGGTTGTAAAGTTTTATTGGAAACTTAGACATTTACCTACCTCTGAAGTTTAAACACATTTGCATCCGGAGACATAGTGCGTACAACGTTACGGAAGTGATTTTACCGTTTAAGTCAACCAGCTGGCACACACTTGTCATAAGTGCCCCAAGTTAAAGATAATAATAAATAAATTAAATAAATTCTTTAGACTGACACACCAATTCCCTAGTCCCAAACTAAGCTTATAAGCTTGTGCTATGGATACTAGGTGAACGGATAGACATACTTAAATACGTTTATAAACATCCATGACTCGAGTACAAATATCCATGTTCATCACACGAAATATTTGCCCCTAGCGGGATTCGAACCCGCGACCCTTGGTTTCGTGGCCAGGGTCTCTGACCACTCGACCAACGGGCCAGTCATAGATAGACAGATAGTTAAAGATATTTATTAACCGTTCCAGTTCATGTGTCAACTACCATCAGATTAACATAGTGTACGCGCTATGTCTTACAAAGCCACAATTAATATAAACATTTCATGTGACCTAATTCAACTACTTATCCTTACTTATGGCTTCTAAGATATGGAGCAGTAGGTGACATTTTTATAATGGTCACCAATCTAGGTATTGACTTAACAAGAGATGCTTGAGCTTCGAATCAAAGTCTGAACTAAATACATAGTTAGATAATTTTTTGTAGTCGCTGACGCATCATGGGTTAGTTAGTATTTACTAATAAGTACTATCGTACTATATATATGACTATTATTTTATTCGAAATTTACGCAACAAACACAGATGTAGATTTATAAGTTATGTGTATAAGTAAACTTCAACTAAGCCTTTATCTCAAGTCATCACTTAAACCACACGCCACCAAAGTCGCTATATTGATTCCACAAAGGTGGCCCGATTGCCCGGTACACAATGACTCACTGTCCCTCTATCAAAATGATTAGTGCCGGCCTGACCTCCCAGCCTCCGTCACCCGATACCTCATCAAAGCAGCGATGACCTCACGGATTCCTCGGATTCCTCGCGGCCGAACAGGAACGATCGAGAGTAAAAAGACGAAAGTGAAACGAATTCTTTATGGGAGGTGCGGCGGCGGTGCATGCGCAGTGAGCTGTAGAACTGCTAATTCATTCAAGTTTTTTTAATATAAGCTATAGGAATCAACAAGCATACGGCCTGTTTAATCGCTGGGAGTAACTGTTCGCTAGAAGTAAACCAAGCGTGTTGCCTAACTTGCTCAAGGGTTGGGCTCAATACGCTATATTTCCACTAACGTCGACTCGACCTTTTGTATTAGTAGGCTTTTAACGATTTAGGTTGGTTCAATGAATAAACCAACCCAAACAATTGTGACCAGTTCTTACCCACAGCGTGGCCCTATCACCGCAACTGAAGGACCAAGTATTCAAGATCCATTAATCACGAATACCTCAACTGCCACCTATTCGTACAGTAATAGTTCAAAAAAACAGTAACAATTTTTCTGGAAATGCACGTGATACGATTGAATTAATCATATATTATTTAAGCTCTCCCCACTTTTCGAAAAAGAGGGAAGGACCCTTCCAAGATATATTGGCACCTTCTTCAAACCATGGGTCACTCCCAAATCCCACCTAAAACCACTCAATTGAACGTGTAACATGTGACACATTGGTTCATTATCCAGCAATTCGGCGCGCTAATTGCGGGAGTTAGCGGCGCGCGCGCAGCCCTCGCGGTGATTCACGCCGCCCGACTTACCCGCGTTGTTGCGAAACTACCTCACACCGCTCGCATGACAAACGACCGGACTATAGGGTTGTGGATTGTTTTGTTGTTAATTTTTAGAAATTGGTCATTGGTCTATCATCATCCTCTTAGCGTTATGTCCCGTGCTTAGACGGGGTCCGCTTAGACCATGATCCAGGATTTAGCGTGTCTGCTAATTACATTGAAGCGACTGCCGATCTGACCTTCGCAACCCTAAGATAGGGGAACCAGACAATTTTTGGATCATGGTTACAAATTCAAAGTTGTTTGAATTTGCAGGTTTCATCACGATGTTTTCCCTCACCGTCGAGCTAGTGGTATAAATACGTACATAGATTTGAAAAATCCAGAGGTACATGCCCGGGTTTGAACCCGCACTCCTCGGTTAAGAGGCGCGTGTCCTTACCATTGAGCTACCACCGCTCTAGTCAAACATATTTGTTTATGCTTTTTTTGAGACGTCATTGTTTCACCTATACTTTAGGGTACAGTAAATAAAAACACAGTCGAAATTCGACCATAATACAATTTATGTTTTTATGAATTATTAACGCAATATTTATTAAAATACTTGCCTTCTGCATTTCTTCTCCATTTAAACTTCAACTGTGCCAAATCGCACACTCCTGCGTCGGCGGAATGTTCGTAACAAAGATTTATGGTTCACGTATTATATATAGATAAAAGGGTATGAAAATCGTCAACACTGAAACTCGGTACTAACTCGAAAGAGCCTTGATTATAATCAAATATCTTACTTTCCAGAAATACCCGAATTACTTCATTATCTTCCTAACGTTATGTTCCGTGTTTAAACGGGGCCCGCTTAGACCATGATCTAGGATTTAGCGAGTCTAGTAATTACATTGAAGCGACTGCCGATCTGATCTTCGTAACCCTAAGATAGGGGAACCAGACAATTTTTGGATCATCATCTTCCTAGCATTATGTCCCGTGCTTAGACGGGGTCCGCTTAGACCATGATCCAGGATTTAGCAAGTCTGGTAATTACATTGAAGCGACTGCCGATCTGACCTTCATAACCCTAAGATAGGGGAACCAGACAATTTTTGGATCATGGTTACAAATCCAAAGTTGTTTGAATTTGCAGGTTTCATCACGATGTTTTCCCTCATCGTCGAGCTAGTGGTATAAATACGTAAATCGATTTGAAAAATCCAGAGGTGCATGCCCGGGTTTGAACCCGCACTTTTCGGTTAAGAGGCGCGTGTCCTTACTATTGAGCTACCACCGCTCTCAAATACCCGAATTACTTATGTAGTAATATGTAAATCTCTTACAGGAAAACCAGGGTCATTTTAAGACTAGCGCCGGGACTTATAGTACCTATTTAACCGCAAATAATCATTTGGCGCATTTATTTATTTGTGGTATTCTGTGTAGGCAAACGTGGGCTCTCAGTCTCAAGTACTAAGCAACTAAGTAAGTCCTTATCTGTATTCTAAACGTGCGCGTTGTAAATGCCCCCGCGAGCCCGCAATGCGCCGGCGCATGAGACGCAAGTGTCCTGAATGGGGACTCGGAGTATAGTACAGCATGTGCAATTGAAAATATTTGCAATAATTTGAAATGTATAATTTAATAATTTGAATGTAAATAAAAAAAAATCTTCAGACTGTCACACCAATTCCCTAGTCCCAAACTAAGCTTACAAGCTTGTGCTATGGATACTAGGTGAACGGATAGACATATTTAAATACGTTTATAAACGTCTATGATTCGAGTACAAATATCCATGTTCATCACACGAAATATTTGCCCCTAGCGGGATTTTAACCAGGGTCTCTGACCACTTGACAAACGAGTCAATCAATGTGTTTGTAATGAAAAGAAATCTATAATATGTTATATATTTTTGTATAACTTTGCGTCCAAAAGGGTAAATTCCGAGTTTCTGGCCAGGTTCTTTTTAGTAGAAGCTACATTCTGCACCGGTGTTAGATTCACAATATCCTTTTTAAAAAAAAATTATGATTTATGTATTTTTAAGGCCTACATAAAAGAATAAAAAAAAAATTAAATGATTAGTCACAAAAATTACTAGATACTTACATGTAATGTAATGAAATTACTTTTTTAATTTCGCTATTATCAAGTCACATTATCCAGAACTAACATAGGCTACTTTTATCTATGTAAAATTCCACTGCTGACTGTAGTCTTCTCGGACAGAGCCACGAGCAAAGGCTAGCGACTAATATTTTTTTCCTCTTCATTCATACAAACATGCTTTGACTTAGAGTCGTGATTCCCCATCTGAATCATTTCTCTACAGAATATTGCGGTTAGTTTATGTCGATTGTGGCCTCAGTTACATGACGTCCGATGCTACGTGGATTTCATCATCGAGAACGAAGAACAATCACCCATCTTGATCTAAGTT
The DNA here is from genome assembly GCA_951394215.1 of Glyphodes perspectalis. NCBI lineage: Eukaryota > Metazoa > Arthropoda > Insecta > Lepidoptera > Crambidae > Glyphodes > Glyphodes perspectalis. The sequence goes on along the minus strand of OX596203.1, from coordinate 16,540,554 downwards.
GTTTAAAAACAATAATAAGAATTGTGTTTTTAATATAAGTATATCTTTGCCCTTAATTTTAATTTTAGAAAGCATTTTTGTTGTAAAAAAAGAGAGTGGATTATATGAATGAATGAGGGTGATTTCCAGACACCGAAGTCTAATATTATATTGCTATATTGTCACGATCAAAAACGGGCCAGGTGTCATGTCGTTTGTTAAAACACGGAACTTGTCTATCAGAAGAGTGCACCAATTTGCAGATCTTGACAGAGGCCGGCCAGATCACAGCCCGCATGCGCTCCCTCGCGCTCCTTCTGATTGCTACAATGAGAAGATTGCGCCGGCGCAGCCCCGGAACCCGTGGGAATGCTCCCCAGTACACGCACTCCAAGAACCCCAAAACAAGGACCTTATGACAATTGCAAAAGAGTTCAATTTGAAAACACGAATTCTCATCCGATATCTGAAACTAGATCTTTGTAGTTGAAAGGATTCCGAAAGCGCAGACCTTATTGCGATTGAAACACGGTTCATTTTGCAAAATCGTCTTGACCTTATATCTCTAAAATACTAAGCTTTATGACACGGAAATAGAGTCGAAAATGAATGAAGGAATTCTCATATTTTTGCATGCAACAATTAAATGTTATGAGGGTAATTGATATGGACTCCTAAAGATACACTTAACTTGTAGATAAATTAGAAAGAGAAATGCAACTAGCTTTTTAAGCGGACTCATAAATTAACTTGTGTGATATTTCTTAGGATAAATGCTTGTTTTATGAAAATGACAATGATACTATATAATATAAGACATATATTATATAATATAAAATGCTGATCTCATTGCTTTCTGGAGTTGTCTCATAACAATTTGTTATATTTTTATTAAGCATAAAAAACAATTTTCTTTATTTATATATAATAATGTTTCGCTGAATGTGGTTAAAGGGGCTTGCTGTCCCCTTGACTCCGCTTACCCATACGGGCGTGTTTTTATGTATGAAGGTATACTATATAACTTGCAGACCTAACACAAAACACTGTTATAATATTTTTTTAACACCCTTGTGTACAGTAAACATTACATAACATAACATCACGCCCATAATCCCCGAAGGGGTAGGCAGAGTCAAAGCAAGAAATGTAGTAAACCTACAGAGATAAAAAATTAATATCTTAACAATATATATATATTATCATACAAATCCTATTTTCTTGGCCAAGTCTTCCTAGTTATAGCCTTTCCTATATAAATAATAAATAAATGTCCAAACACATCACTTACATTGATCTGAGTCCGAGGTAAGTAAGTAAGTAGCTTAAGCACTTGTCTTACAGATATCAGAATCAACAGTGGTATTACAAATATATACTTAAATATTGGTTATTAACACCCAGACACAGAACAAACACAAGTATTAATCACACAAATGTTTGTCCTGAATGGGGATCGAACTCAACTCTTGGCGCATGGAGTAGCGTCACTATCGAATACACCATCGAGCTAGTCAAAGATAGACTACTTATATGAAATTACAGTAATAAATGTGCTTATACTTGTTAGCTTGTTAACAGAATGTGTAATGAACGCCTTGTCCGATACCTTGTCCAAATCGATTTATAACTTTATCGATACCGCTTCCTGGTTTATTAATAGCTGTTTTATTTCACGTCGTAACCGATCCCTCAGTGGATTTCCCGAATTGATGATGCTCCGTCAAAGCGTATTGATCATCGAAGCTATTTTTAGTTTAGGGGAGTTGATTGTTTTTTAATTAACAATTCTTCACCTCTTAACTAGAATCATGGTACATATTTCGCATAAAGTAGATCAAATCAAAAGATAAATATAGGATACATTTCATTCAGAAAAAAACTGTTTTCGAGGATAGCTTTGTAATTGAAAACAACTATTAACATATAACATGAATAAATATCCGACAACATCACATACATTGACCTGACTCCGAGGTAAGTAGCTCAAGCACTTGTGTTACGGATATCAGAATCAACAGTGGTATTACAAATATATACTTAAATATTGGATATTAACACCCAGACACTGAACAAACACAAATATTCATCACACGAGTGTTTGTCCTGAGTGGGGATCGAACCCACAACTCTTGGCGCATGGGGCAGGGTCACTACCGAATCAACACATTTTATATTTACTTAATTAGCTCACATTATATTAGTCATGTCGTAAACACATCACTTACCCATTAGAAGTAAGTAAAGTAAGTAAGTCTATTTGTAAGGACGTTGCTAAGATTGTCTGCCCTGATAAAAGCGCAAATATTGCGCTATGCTGTGCCCATAGAGAGAGTAGAGATGCTCTACTTACGCAATAATTACAATTGCTCTTCCTAGTGCTTATCGGCTCTGCGGGTTTATGATCTCCCGCATGCGTGTGCGCAGTAAACATACAGAAAAGTAGTCAAGTTGGTTATTAGTTTATTGCTCCCGGACACGTACTTTTGGATTTTTTAAATATTAATGTAACTTGCTTGTCGCTAAGGAAAAACATCGCGATGAAACCTGCTCTCTAAAATAACTATGGATGTGTATTCCAACCATGGTCCAGTTTTTTTGACTTCCTTTCTTGAGGGTTACGAATAACGCGAATAACGCAAATAAAGATGATGATCCTATATAATTATGAATATGCGATGAAGATCTTACTGTTGGGTGTTTGTACTAAGGTGCATGCGCGGGCGCAGGCGTGGCGCAACGCCCGTATCTGTTGCACACTCATTATCTGATAGCGACGCAATTAACACTCGGAGCGTGTGATGAAGTGAAAACATTTATAGAGCATACCTGTTGGTACATATAACCTGTTCAGGTATTTCGCTAATAAAATTCGGTATTGGTATGAAGAAAGTCTATTAAAAACCTATTGATTTTAATTAAGATTATTTAATAACTATAGTGCAGGCATTCAACCAAAAACTCTTAATTATACGGATACATCTTATATTTTTATATTTTTTTATTACATATTCGCTTCTTGTGGTTTATTTGTAGATGTCTTTGGCAAATTATTTACGTTAGAGCAAATAAAATAAAATATTCGCTATTTTCTAAAACATCACATTAACCTTAATAATAAACATTAATATAAATTAACATCCCAAAGTGGTTTAATTGCCGTTAATCTAGTCAAAATATTGATTATTAAAACATACACCTATGTTTTTCATCTCCTGAACATATCTGAATGTGCGTACGCGCATACCTAACCGACACACGAAATAACGTTCCACTTTCCGCTGTGTCCTGCACCTGCGCAAGAGTGCTCGTAAAAATGCGCTCGCCCCGCCTCCTATTTATGAGGACCGCTTGAGAGCCCACAAAGCCTTAACTGCGCTATAGAGTCGTCAGAATGGCAAATATTTACATTTACTGCAACAGCTCGTCTTAAATCCTCCTAATGGCATGAATCGTGCGCAGGGCTACCAGGCCTAAAATAGAGTACTTTTTATTAACTGGCAAATCGTTAGGGTTTGCTTGTTTTTTTGGTTGCGTTGGGATTAGAGTGATATGACGTCATGGCATACCAAACTTCAAAGACTACCTTTTTAATGAATTCAAAACAAAAAAAATGTGATTTGACAGGTATTTAAAAAAAAGCTTTTTTAATTAATTATTTACTTTTTTATTAATTCAAAAATTTTTACATTAATTTTTGAAACATTTTTACGACATGTATAATTCAAAATGATTCATAAAATCAGATTTTCCTCCCCTTTAAAAATATTTAATCCGTTGAAATAAGATAAATAGTGAAGACAGTTGCAAGTCTTTAAAAAACTATAGACGAATTTTGACAATTCTTAAGTACATTTTAATTGTCTAATTGCGTTTTTGACTATCCAGTCAAAAACGCAATTTTAAAAGGTCAAGGTTTAGGGTCATAGCATTTCTAGGGTATCCACCCTAGAAATGCTATGACCCTAAACCTGGCAACCCTGGCGAATGCAGATACCACCGGCGATCAGCTGATGCTTTCAATGTAGATTAGCGCTATCACGGGGAGCATAATGCGTCCGTCCGTCTGTGAAACTGTAGCAAATTATCGCAGGAACCGTCCTCGCGCATTTGCATCGCAATGGGGCCGCCTCGCCGAAGGTACGCCGCACACAAAAGATGTAAGGTAAGATCTAGAATGTAGACACAGAATGTGGTAAATAGATAAATAATAATACTAAATTGCATGTTAATATAAAAGTCAGTAGCACATCTTTTATTTGGCTCCACACCAAATATAATACATGTTTTAAATAGCTATGAATTCTAGACAACTTATAACGTCTAGATATCGGTGGTAGCTCAATGGTAAGGACACGCGCCTCTTAACCGAAGAGTGCGGGTTCAAATTTATATTATTTTATTTATAAGTATACATCCTCTCACCCATGTAGAGACCATCGAATGTAGTGATTACATTACTGAACTATCACTTGACATCTTAATTAATGCCAATTATAATATGTCGAGTATTCATTATCAGCATTAATTATTATGACGACAAAAAATCCTGCATATTAAGATGTATCTTTACTTTATACATACATACATACATAATGTCACGCCTTTTTCCCATGGGGGTAGGCAGAGACCACGTACTTCCATTTGCTACGATCCTGACATACACCTTTCGCTTCTTCTACATTCTTTACTTTATACAGCTTCCTTATACAAATAGAGATTGTATCTAAATGCCTTTGCCATTTCCAATAGTACAACTCTACCGCATGCCACGCTCCCCATACTCTACCATATTTAGAATAACAAGTAATTTACGAGCGACAATTTACAAAAAGTGGACGATTGTAGATTCTGCTCATTATCATGTTTAGGACCTGATAAAATGTGGGTCTTCTTGAGGACGAGTGGCAGAGATACAGGCGTAGATAATATGATAATTAAACGTTTTCTACTGAGTAAAGTCAACGGCGGACAACTCTATTATGTAGTTTTGTATGTCTTTATAGCTAAACTGACTGTGCCTATGGTTTCACCCGCGTTTATGTCTAATGTTATATAGCCTATAGCCTTCCTCGATAAATGGGCTATCTAACACTGAAAGATTTTTTCAAATCAGACCAGTAATTTCTGAGATTTGCGCGTTTAAGCAAACAAACAAACTCTTCAGATTTATAATATTAGTATAAATTTATTTTGATTATGCCAGAGAAACTACAATAGCTTCGTCCAAAAAACCAATCAAGCTCGTACGATATTTAAGTTCTAAGCAACTGCCGGCCATATTAACTCTCTGCGCAAACAATATTACCTAAGCCAAAAGATAATCATATGGGGGTAACATGTATGCCTCTGAGAGCACCCTATTCTTGAAAGGGGTATTTGTCCAGGTATACCACTCACTCATGCACCCGTACCCATTCGCGAGGCAGTTACTAAATCTCGGAAAATCCACTTTGATCGTTTGAAACTCATAACTCATAACTTCAATAGACAAAACACCACTGGAAAAAAACATTAAAAAAAACCTCCACTTATAACCGCACTCCAATCAATATATAAAATCTCATGAAGCCGCAAGTTTGCGTCTGCCCTTCGTACATTATGCAAAATAAGCTTTGTAGAGCCGACAGGTGCGCTAAATAGAGGGCCGCTGGACGCGCGCTGAATTTGTTAAGCTAGCCCACCGCGTTCTTATTATGTTGCACAAGTTACCTTCCGCCTTCTTGTTCACTCGTATTTGCATTCAATTGCAATTTCTTGGGCAACCCAATCTCAAAGAAATTGCAAGTCATGTTTGAAAGGAACATTCCATTCCAGATATATTACAATTTTTTTGCATTTAAATAGGGAAAACATTTCAAATATAATATAAATAAAAAAATATAAAGACTACATTCACAGTCCAATCACTCTCACTCATGCACTGGTGTGTCATATAGAGTTTGGAAGGCACAATGTTTTCATTATTTCTTAAAGAATTGCTGTAACATGTTTTAAAGTTATATAAATAAATGCGAAATCAGTAATTGAAAATATACTGAAGAAGCTAATATAACTTATTGTATAATAACGTCGGTTTGGGCGCATCTATTAATTTAGAACATTAAAAATGCTGGAAGCTTCCTCGGCCAACGCCTCAGCCTGGCAATTCAAAGGGGCAACGCTGCCAGTATTCTGGGTACCTTGATCGGCGAGGCGGACAACTACCCTTTTTCGTAAATATATACATAATTATTACTTTTTAATACATTTTTAATATTTAAAATTTTCAGTGTACATTTGAGTGGTGAGCAAATAAATACGAACATCTATCCAAAAAGGTTCACCATCCCTGATCGAGTCCATATAAATTTAGTAATTTAACCGTCAAAGAATGAGGATCAACGATAATACTTAATACTTAAATACTAGCCAAGGAAAACACAGGCGAGAGAAAGTAAACAAGGTATGTTCGCGGCGAGCGGAAACGTAGCACCATTAAACTATTTTGAGGTGCGCAAGCGCAGTTGCTATGGGAAGCTAAACACCAGCCTGCCTATCGCTTTTTTCGCCATCCTGTGAATTACCAGCTTTCTGTATTCTTTTGTGTGTTTGTAAACATTGGAGTCCTCCAAAACGGCTGAGCCGATTTTAATGATATCCTGTGCGTTTGGGTCCCTGAATGTTTAAACTCAAAAGTCGGATTCTAGGATACAAATGAACGAAGTTAAAGTAGTCACAAACAAACATAACATCACGCTCATAATCCTCAAATGGATAGGCAGAGTTAAAGGGGCAGCAAGCCCCTTTACCCACATTCAGCCAAAAACAATACTGGGCTGGGTTAGATAGAAAATTGTGAAAAAGTAGTGACAAGTGGCTAGCTCGTCGCCTACACAATCACAACCCACAATCCCATATACCATTAGTCCTTCCTTCCTTTTACGACATGCTAGGCAATAAACATAAGTGAAGAAGTCACCTAATTATTAATATATTTACTGTGCTATAGCTATAGTATACCGTCACTAATCACCGTCCGAAAGGAGAAATGGACAAATTATAAAATACAATTGACGAACAATAAAAATATCAATATAATTTCAAGTAGTAAATAAAAAAGTTTAGGTACGTACTTTAAATGGGAACTTAAGGAAGCGTTACAATAATTTTCACATTTTCTAGAGTCTGCTCAAGCTCAAAAGCTAAAACAAACAAACAGACACGTCGAGACCGTAATGTTATTAGATATCTGCAGCAGCGCAGATACCGAGTGAGTTATTGCGTATGCGCAGCGCTCGTGAAGCTGTCGGCTGCGCGCGCGCAGCGCGTGAGATACATACGGGAGAGCTGCGGTTTGTCAATTGTGAGCGACAATTGCTTGTTGTGCAAGGCTTGATCTACTCTAGTGGCTTTTTATGGGGCACCTTGCCAAAAAGGGCCCTCTTAAAGACAATACAACTGGCCCGTTGGTCGAGTGGTCGGAGACCCTGGCCACAAAACCAAGGGTCGCGGGTTCGAATCCTGCTAGGGGCAAACGTTTCGTGTGATAAACATGGTCATTTGTACTCGAGTCATGGATGTTTATAAACGTATTTAAATTTAAATATGTTTAACCGTTCACCTAGTATCCATAACATAAGGATAAGCTTAGTTTGGGACTAGGGAATTGGTGTCAGTCAAAAGAAAAATGCTTATATCTAACGAACAGAACGATAGTCCCTAGTAGTACCTAGAAGAAAACCAATTAGGGCCCTAAGTTGTATAAACCCAGGGCCCGCACGTTAAAGATCCGCCTCTGGTGTTATGGGTAGTTTTTGCTACTACTTGTTGTGAGTGAGATGGAAAACATTGTATTAAATATATATAATTGTCAACTATGCTACTTTCCCCTTGTCTATAGTTTGACGACATATTTATAGATAGACGTTTACGTTTCAGGGACTAAGACTACGTTGATTGAAGCAAAAGAATGATAGATATAGCGTTAGATAAAATCTACACAATAATATGTGTAATATTGTTTATATCCTATTAATATTATAAACACGAAAGTTTGTGAGAATATATGGATATTTGTTACTCTTTCACGCAAAAACTACTGAATGGATTTTGATGAAACTTTACATAATATAGCTTATACGCCTGAATAACATATAGGCTATGTTCTATAGATGTACCACGCGAGCAAAGCCGCGAGCAAAAGCTATTAAATAATATTATTCTAAGTTTTACGCCTTTTCATACGATGGTATGGAGAGATCATATCGTTTCTTTTGGTACAATCATGGTGATTCACACCTTTCTTTATTCTTAAATATAGAAATTGACTTTAGATATGCGAATATTATTATGACAATTTTAAAAGCCTACTTTTAAAACCTGCTCTTAAATAGGTGCGTGTGCTCAAACAACAAGAAGGTATATTATAATAAACAAGAAGACGATACCGTCTTGTATACAATTATATTAATTTAAATGTCACGTGACAAAAGTCGACCTAAACACAACTGACAAGCCACGGTCAATTGAAACAATAATAGTTCAATATTCACGAACACCGTCACAGTGGCGCGACAATGCCTTCGGTTGCGCAAGCGCACGATCTCGATGCAAATCAGTGAAAGCTGCGTAGGACGCGGTTTATTGGGCCTCTGACGGACGAGGGGCTCCCATGAGGTCATGTGTAGACGAAAAACGACACCGGCTTGTAACGAAGACCTACAATGATCAATCTGATTGATTAAATGACAATGGACGCCTCTAGGTCACTATGAATAGTGCAGTGCTGGTAGTGTCCCTGCCCCATTCGCCAAGAGTTGTGGGTTCGATCCCCACCCAGGACAAATATTCGTATAATGAATACTTGTGTTTGTTCTGTGCCTGGGTGTTAATATCCAATATTTAAGTTTATATTTGTAATAATACTGTTGTTTCTTATATCCGTAACACAAGTGCTTCAGCTACTTACCTCGGAGTCAGATCAATGTATGTGATGTAGTCTGATATTTATAAAAAAAATATTTAAGAGTCTAGCTGGAGACTCTTGTCTGGTCTAGAATTGCTCTAAGTACCTAGCTATGAATGGGTTCTTTCCTTGTACCCTAATTATGATAACCACTAACACAATATTTATCACCAATGTCGATGTCAACTATAATAAAAATTAAGAGAATAACTATGGAACTCCTTGCCCGAGTCTGTGTTTCCTATCAATTATAATATTGGGCTCTTCAAATTACAAGTGAATCAAAGTATTTCTATGCAAGCATGTTACATCGTAGGCTGCATATACACTTACTATCACGTGTAATAGCAGTCAAATGCAAAAAAAAAAGTTAGTTTTTATCCAGACATTTTAAATATACAAATACCGCTGTATGCTAGGTAGTGCCTATGAGGATTGAACTAAAGAGGAAGAGGGCGAAGACGCGGGCTTAAGCTAGGAGTGACTAGTAGAAATAAACCTCTCACGGGGCTTGGATGTCAATTGAAAAAAGATCGTAATAGGCACAAAAGGATAGTCGTTAGACTAAAGTCTCGTAAGGTCTCATGAATGGAGCTCAGCCTAATCCAATCACAGAGCCATAGATCAAGCTCGCTTGGGTGGTCCCGCGGGTGCGCTCGCGTCTATAAACAACGGCGATGCGTACGCGCCATAAATTTACATACTTTACCGTCGTAAACGCGATATGATTGGAGGCTAAGGTACGAGAGCTTACCGGTACATATGTACCACGTAATAATGTACTACTATTTTTCCTACGGTAAATTATTAGGTTTGTGGAATTTAGGCGTCTGAAAATTATATATTTAACAACTGTACTAATTGGATCTAGCAATGAACTCGGTCTGTTACCGAAATAATCCCAAGGAATCTATTAATTATTGAGGAAGAAAAGGTATCCTATGTATGTCCTCTTTAGAGGATTTAATTTTTTGCGTACCAAAGTCATCAAAACGGTTTGGTAATTTTGGTATGGAAACATAACATAGTATAACTAACACACAGACAATATTACTTTCTTTATTCATTAAAGTAAAGATTTCTAGACAAACTCCACAGTCAGGAACGTTCCAGCTTGTACATTGGACCACCCCCGATCCCGCGATTAGGGCACTAATTATTTCGTGATCACCTCCGCTCCTTTGTTTGATCTCGGCGCGATAAGCGCCCGCCGACACCCGACCGGTAACGTGTGTATTATAACAGCTACTGAATTTATTACTGGCTGTTGCACGCGACCTCTTCCGCACAGAAAAAAATAAACAAAGCGTAAGTTGGTTTTATAACACTAGCTTTCTACAAAAGTTCTATCGGAATCGGTACTGCCGTTTGGGATCACGCTCTTTTTTCTTGTAGTAAGTCCCATATATTCATAGGCATTCAGTAATAAGTTATTATAATGGCATTACACCTAACACTTTAATTTCATTTAAATGAATGAATTTGTAGATATTAAAATTTCTGAATTCTGTTCCGTTCATTAAATCACTTTTTGTGTGACTATTTACAAATAAATATTAATATATTATTATATGATATAAAATATATATTATTGTATGCAAGATAAAGTTTATAGTAACGTCCCAGTTTTGTAGGTCCGTTATCAATTTCAGAAGAACATATAACATTAAGATAACGCTACTGGAATTTCTATCAATTAATAGGTTTCACAATTTCCTTCAACTCAGATAACGTTTTACGTCCCTGTTTGTCCAGACATCAAATTATATTAAGATTTCTGGGAATCCTAAAGGAAAATGAACGATTTGTAAGCGGTTGAAAGGTTATCGTTTTCTAAGAAATGCACAGAATTGATAAATTGCGACGCATCTTTCATAAACATTTCAGAAGTTCTATTGTAATGCAATGCAGCAGTGGTACAAACTGTGCCTCAAATGCAATAAATGTTATGGGTTCGATTCTCAGACCGGGACAAATAGCTGCTAATTGCATGTCCTCCAAAAAAATTATTTGATTATATGCGGACAGCTTAAATTAAATAAATAATAATAAATATCTCACAACATCACATACATTGATCTGACTTCCATCTAAGTAGCTTAAGCACTTATGTTACGGATATCAGATTAACAGTGGTATTACAAATATATAAGTAAATTTTAGATAATAACACCCAGACATAGAACAAACACAAGTATTCATCACACGAATGTCTGTCCTGGGTGGGGACACCACACCTTTTGGCGCATGGGGCAGGGTCACTACCGGATGAGCCATCGAGATAGTACACGTTCCATGTAACCAGTTAAGTAAGTACTTTGGTAGGTTATATATTAGCCAAATGCGCCATTGAGCCAGTCCAATAAAAATAGTGAATGTAAATTTAACGTAACATCAACTAGATGAAACTACTTGTGGCTGCATGCTTCGTCGCAGGACGATTAAGATTAAATTTTTATTATACTTGTAATTTATCTTTAAGTGACTACAATGTAAGTTCTTTATTTATTTATTTATTATTTATTTGAGAAATAAAGATTCTTTAAACCGAAACTAGTATCGCACAAAAGAATAATCGTCCCCTATAGTTTATACGTAATGTAGACGCAATAAAGGAATCCATAACAACATTTTTTTACATAACACCTCTTTGACGACTGTTTACTCAATCCTCTCGCTAACAAAACCTCGGGTCCCGAAATAGCCGGGACCCGCGACTTACGACTTCCTCCCACTCCCGCTCTCCCGATCTATACTTAGCGCGCGTGATCCTGATTTGTTACTACCCTCAAAATTGCCAGAACTGGGCCCTAAATAAGAGGAAACCATTGTATTGTGCGGTGGTTCAGAGCATTTATAAAAATGTTAAGGTAAGCTCGACCGATGTATTTTGCGGTTGGGATGCCGTTAAGTCCTAATTTCGTTCAGTTGCGATGTTTATCCTTCGAATATATCGCAGGTCCTCTTTTTCTTGCATGGTCAACAAATAATTTGACCTGCTACAAACATAGCAGTTAAACTAATTGGTATTGTATCGCATAATACAGTATTCATTTCCTCAGAAACTACACTTCTTCTCGATGAGTAGTAGCCTCTTGGATATCTCGAACAACATACATGCAATACTTAATATAATCGCTTAAGTAGTTAAAATTTCAAGGATCAGCGAAAGCAAACTTACATTCGGTTTTAGTTACGCCTACCTGACGCAATTTATAAAGAGTTTATATTAGCAACACTTTCTATTAACATTCAAGTAAATTTATCTTCAATACCAATACCAATCTTCAATAACATAAGCTTCAGGAAAACCCCAACGAAAATATTGGACGTATTAAAATTAAAACCACCACCAAATTTACGAGGGTCCGTGATCCTGCGGCGACGGATCGGTAGACGACCAGAATGTGAATTATATTTAAAGATTAAACCCCATGTTTATGATGTGGGGCCGGTGGCGCGGCACATATCATAAATACGGCTGAACAAAGCCACGTGCGCACGCGCATCCCGCACAGGACCCTGTAGGATTGCCACTAGTACTACTTATGTTGGGATTTATTAGCTTTGGCCAACTGCTCACACATCTCATGTGGAATTTAAAATTGCGTGTAAGTATTAAATTAGACTATCTTCTTATAAATTTTAGTTCCGGGACGATTCATTTGTAAAACTTGATAATATAAGGATGATTAATCATTTTTAATTACTATAAATAAATTAAAATCTCTGCGAAAATAATTATGATACTTCGTCTTTTTCATTCTTAAGAATTGCCTTTTGAGCATAAGAACGCTCATCCGTAGTAACTTGGTCATCATACTTTTTACCAATAAAGTTGTTGTGTCTAAATGGGTTGTTCTACTTCTTCCTAGAGTCCCTCATACTATCCCACATATCCCCGTTTCATGGTATCCGCAAGCAGCACAGGTGTCGAGTGAGCGCAAGCGCGCGCGCACGCGCACGCGCAGGACGCGCCTCTTCCGCCTTCGGGAGCGCTCCCATATTTTAATTAACTTCACGGGTAATGAACTTGTACGATTATAGACTGGCCCGCTTTCAGGTTTTCGTTTATTAAGTTAACGAGATTTTTTAGTTTTCTTTTTCTTTTGAGAAGTTCATTATGTTCGTTTTACGTCCAATCATCTTTTACGTCAGCTATAATTGAGTATTTAATGAAAAAATAATACCAATTTAATTAAAATGATCTTTTTGTGGTAATAAGCAGTCGATCCAAAATACGACGATGTGGCTGAAGAAATGTTTAAATAAGATAATATAAATCAGATGCAATTTATAAAGAGTTAACATACGAGTATATCAACAGGTAATGTTAAGAATTGGCAACAAGTTGCTAATTTTAAACTAAATAAACGCGAAGTATTTTTTATCGAACAATGTTTTGAATGTCAACAAGATGACATTCACGACGACCTTTGTGTTTTATTTCAACACTTCCTACATCAGTTTTTAATTAGCCAATATTAGTACTTTTTGAAAGGCTATTTGTCATTATCTGATTGAAAACGTGTCTATCTTATAGAAGTGACAAACCTAAATTGCAAATTTGTGGTATTAAGGCATAAGTTAATGGACGACATAAAAAAACGTAGAATATTACCATACCACAAATCGGTATCCCCAATACAGGGCCGGATCTACTAAAGGGGCTATTTGGGATGCAGCCCAGGGCCCCGTGGACAATAAGGCCCCCGTTGAAGACAGTACACATATCTTTCAAACAGAACGTGGGTCACTATGAGTACCAAAAAGAAAACCATTTTAGGCCCCTCTAAGTAGGATTAGCTCGGGCCCCCCACATTTAAGATCTGCCCCTGCCTCAATGCATCTGCTGCTCGTAGATCTTTAAGAAAGCTTTGCCCACGATAAAATACTATTCCGAAACAGCTGATTCAAAACATTTTTTTTTTTTCAATGGAGAAATGCGTTACTCATACCACATCGCTTCTGGGGGACGAGATGGTTATGTGGGACTCCCAGGGACACCTGCTGCCTCAAGAGACTCCCTCTCCGGCCAAGATGTTAGCGGTCGGGGTATACCCACTAAACAGAACATCTAAGCCAGCTATACTCAACCTGCGGCTCACGGGCCGCCAGGCAGCCAGACCTTTGTTATTGGCCCACTTGAAGTAATAAAAATATATTGAAAACCACTTTTTATTGAAATACATTTTTGCTTGATGTCCACCATGACTGAAATCAATTTGTTGCCTCTATAAAAAAAGGTTGAGTATGGCTGATCTAAACCAATAGCCACTGAGTGTCAGTTACCATTAGCACAACAGCTGTTTGCACCTTTCACTGACATTTAACACCGCTTAGGCTACTGTTAGCATCGTCATGCCTCAACTCTATCGGCGCTTTGTCTTTGCTGGGAACCAACGCTCTGGTTGCACGTGCAATCGAATAGTGGTCACTTTCTCCCTCACTTTTATGGTGGACACCTTTGAGATTGATGTATGGGAAAGCGATGATGCACTTCGGAAAATGATGTTCGCTCGTAAATCAATGTTGGCTACTGCTTTGTTGCAAATGTGTCATTGTGTATTCTAGCGAATGTCCAATGAACTGTGCTGTTTTGACTGGCTTGATGGCTCATTTGGTAGTGCCCCTGCCTCATGCGCCAAAGAGTTAGGTTCGATCTCCACTCAGGATTAACATTCCTATGATGAATGCTTGTGTTTGTTCTGTGTCTGGGTGTTAATATTGAATATTTAAGTATATATTTGTAATACCACTTTTGATTCTGATATCCGTAATGCAAGTGCTTAACCTCGGAGTCAGATCAATGTATGTATGTGATATTGATTGATATTTATTTATTTATATTTAAATGTGATGAATGTACAGTTTAAGGGTATAGTGTATTTCAGAACATCTATGAGGACTAGGTACTTTATTTTCAACAAGGTAATCCGATATGTGTTAGTGGTAATAGATTTTGTTGATGAGGTTGCTGTCTAAGAGACGAAGAGTCGTATTTCATATTGATATCAAATACATGAATGATGCACCTCAATTGCTTTATCTCAAATGCAGTCCCTATTTAACCGATTTAAAAAAGAGCTAGACACTTTTCTATGCGAAAATTGGTCGTAAGCAGGATTTAGCTATAATCTTCTGTTTGTTATTAATATAGGTTTTCTTGTTTACCCCGCTAGGGAAGTATCGTGAAGATTAGTTTAGTTTTTAGTTAATATTCATAAAAAAGTCTCTAGTAATTGTAACACACAACGCCTAAATGACAAATCATTGCAAACACATCTACAGATGTTCTCAAACAGTTTGTTGTCGCAGTCTGTTTGAAACGATAGTACTCCATTACTCCATTTTACATCCCACACAAACAGACAATCAATTATTATTAGCGTTCACGGTCTTCGGCCGGAGATGGGCAGCGTAATCAACTAAAATAAACTGTTAGAGGTGGACTGATGATACGGTCGGAATTACACAACCATTAACCTTGTTACATTGATGTAAATTCAAGTGTGAACATATTGGTGCTGAGTATATTGCTCGTGAAATGCTGAGATTTTAGCGGACACAACGTATCGGATGATTGTGTATTTTAACCGACTTCAAAAAAGAAGGAGGTTCTCAATTTGACTGAATGTTTTGGTTATAGTAATACGTATTAATAGCGATTGCATTTAAAAACCGAAACATGAATTGGCCTATTTAAAGTACATACTTTGAATAGGCCAATTTATATAGGAGTATGTATAGGTTTACTTAAATCCTTAAATATCTATCAATACAAACGATATTTATAAAGATACAAGCATTTACCCACGACTCCGCGTAGACCTCGGTCAGTTAGTTCGATTCTATTAAGCATACAGCGAGATCTATATTGATGTATGTTACGTAGGAAGGATCCTAAGTAACATACATGAATATAGATCTCTAAAGTTTGAACCCTAAGTAAGGATACTTAGGGTTCAAACTTTTGATGTACCAAACTTCAACACAATGGGGTAACATAGATAGAATTAAATAAATAAATAAAAAAAAAAAAAATCTCCAGACTGACACACCAGTTCCAAACTAAGCTTATAAGCTTGTGCTATGGATACTAGGCAAACGGATAGATATACTTAAATACATATATAAACATCCATGACTCGAGTGCAAATGTCCATGGTCATCACATCAGCATTTGCTTCTAGCGGGATTCGAACCCACAACCCTTGGTTTCGTGGGCAGAGTCTCTGACCACTCGACCAACGGGCCTGTCAATTAGTTTCGTACTTTTCTTTTATTATATTAGAGAGAAATCCAAAGTCTGCTAAAGACTTTAGGACAAAGCAACCCTTGTCGTATACAATACAAAATTACTAGCTGTGCTCACGGTTTCGGTTTATGGTTATGGTTAATGTTATATAACCTGTAGCCTTCCTCGATAAATGGGCTGTCTAAAACTGATTTTTTTTTTAAATCGGACCAGTAGTTCCTGAGATTAGCACGTTCAAGCAAACAAACTCTTCAGCTTTATAATATTAGTAAGTATAGATTACACATATAATATATTGTTTACTTTCGATCAATACCCCCATTGTCTATCCATCATACTCTGAGTCAGCATTCTAGGATACCCTATCTCGCCGCGACGCCTATAATCGCGGTGTAACATTTCGCGTGTCTGATTGCCTGCGCCTGCGCACCGGCGCGGTAGCGTGTGAAATAACTGTCGCAGGCTCACACCTCTATTATGGAACTTCGGTATTTACAGACAAATACCGCTTCGTCGACTGAAAGGTTAATGAATGCAGTAATTTGTGGTTGTCTGAATGCAATTTTTTTTACTTCCATCAATAGTCTATGGTTTACGATAGTAAATTTATTGTTATATGTGCATCAATGCGTTACGTCGCGCTATTGCAATAACTAACTTACTATTGAGATGTAAACTCACTTAATCGAAAAGTGTTGAAACACACTGATTTAACACTCTACCTATTAAAAATATGTTCTTTTCTCTTTTCCCATAGAGAAATATTTTAAGGAATGTAATAAAAATCTCTTCTCAATATCTTTTCTGTAACAAGATTGTCTACAAAGTTAGGAACACACGCAAGAACGTTTAATGAGTGCTTAAAGTATGAAATTAACATTGTAACGCTAATTCCCATCAAGTATAAGGCCTTCGTCTTTATCAATAGCAAAAGCAAATCATTGTACGTACAAGGAGCTCTTTATCTATAAGTACCCAATGTTAACGGTATACCGATAATTAGAAATCTTACGAGTTTTGAACTGATATAGAGTATATAGCTAGTCTGTAAAATCCATAATATCGCTAACATAACTGTCGCAACATTCTTGAGCTTTAATTAAAATTTAGCAAACACTTTCTTGCATTGCAGAACAAACTAAGATGTCCTAAGACACGTTCCATGTAACCAGTTATGTAAGTACTTTGTTATGTTATATATTAGCTTCTTCTATTCTGTTATACTACTGTGGTAGTTTTTAGTAATACAAGCGTTGGCAGCAACATTGGCCTGAGTGTTGAATAAAACAGTCGTAAAACAGTTTTGTTTCTAGTACGGCGTGCGTATTGACATTGGTCACGGCGCCATATGGCGTGCCGGTGCGCGTGGGCACCTGACGTGGCGCTTCTGGGAAACTGCGCCCGCGCACCTAGCCACAATATTGGCCACTGAGCTAGCAGTTTCAAGAATTGAATTACAATATTTTTAAGTATGAGTAATGCAATTTGCGTCAACGATGCAGCCAACTGCAGTTTACTCATTGAGTCTGAGAGGAAATTAACTGTTTGTTTCTTGTGTAGGTTTCTGATTGTAACAGAGAAAACTGGAATCCTTTCAAACAAAGAGCTCTAAGATTTGATTAATCATCCTCTTGCCCTTCTCCCTGTTCGCCTGGGGTCGGCGCAGCATGTCTTCTTCTTCCATACGTCCCGGTCAGCTCTAAGATTTGATTACCTACATTAAATTAAGGTTCATACATACATACATATCATGCCCGGTAATCCCCGAAGGGGTAGGCAGAGTCAAAGAGGCATGAAGCCTGTTCATGATAGATAATATGAAAACTTTTTGCTGAGAGATACTGGCCAAAAATATGTCATACATTGTTTTTCATGAAAAAGAAATGTGATTTGGCAGATGGGTAAAAAAAGGCGGCAAGACGGAAAAACATTGTAATTGTATCGGAATATATAAATATATGTAGAATTAAAAAGTACGTAATTATTATTCTGCACAAATAACTTTCGGTGGGTAAAACATTTAAAAGTTGCTAGAACATTGATATAAATAACACACATGTTTTTCTCCCTTATATTACATACGTATTTATATATATGAATTTACCTGCATCATCCAGTACCGTGAATAATACGGGGATTTCAATGTTTCATCAAAACAACGCAATGGTCTGTAGTCACCAGGTGCGTGATTAAGAGCTGTGATTACCTACAAATTGCGCTCGCGTCAGCTGCGGTAGGGTTGTCAGGCTAATTTACAATTGCATACAATTATTTGATGTTAAATATTGACGTTTTTTTATAATTACTGAAACAGTTTTTTCATAATCAGAGGGATTAACCTCAATAATAATAACCTCAAATGTTCGTGTGATTAAAATTATCAATTGTAGATGAATACAATTTATGTGTATCTCGGTAAAATATCTTGGTAAACTGTATTGTACTCTAGTGTCTAGGAATTAATTTAGTACAGCTCATATTATACGTACATGAGTAAAAATAGGATGTAGGAAAAAAAAGTTTTCAAATTAGCTTACTTGCAAATACAGCTGTGATGCTATGATATAAAGCTTTGCCCGGCATCACAGCTAAACCATTTGGATCCTCTCATACTTGTCAACCCTAGCGGGTAGGGACCGTGCGGATACCTAGGCAACTGCATTGACCTTGGACTTCCGTTTGGTCACCTTGTCTTGTGTCTCGTTTGCTAATAAACGTGACTGATGGCTCGTGTGTGACGTCATCGTGCAACATCTGAACAAATAACTTCAAAACAAGTTGTCTTGATAAGGGATATTATGTATGTACAATGTAATTCCTTTATAGTTACATTTTACATATTTTATGCAGAATTATAAATTAAAGTTCGCCTTTAACCCTTAACGTGTGTATCTGTGTGACTATCTGTGTGATGGCATCCCAAACTCATAAGTGTGGTTTTATTTCTTGAACGATTAATAAGCTTGAGGATTCTTACTTGTCAATCCAGAGTTATCTATGGAACAAAGACGGAAAATATGATGTATGAAAAGTACCTGACCCGTTCCGATTTACTACTCCTTGCAATGTCAAGATAACTCATAGGCCAGTGTCGTGAACGGCGCTTGTGACACAAAGAAATGTTTGCTGATTTTACATGAGTCGCCCGAGTCGTCAGCAAGTCGTCTATTCTCGTGTCAAAAAGTGATTGTCTAACTATATTGTTTGACAATGCAGAATTTTGATTTAGACATTTAATAAAGCAAAATATGGCTTTACAACATAAATCTTACGTAGGTAAGGAATTTCTTTAATAGTGTTGATCCCAGGATTCCCAGGTGCCTACGCAACACGTTATCGGCCTTTGTAAACATAAAATAATCAATGATGTGTTACCTTAACTGTGGCGACACACTAACTAGCTGAACTAACCTAAGTAATCTAATCACAAATCACGTTAATTACCCATCTCTTTGAACTCTACGACGATGCTACGACAACCAAGCCTAGAGAGCCATGTCAATGCCAAAGGTAATAGTCCATAAACAACATATCAACCTGCTTTCCCCAACATATTGCAGTAAAAGCATCTCTGTGCGCATACAAAATGCTACCACCTGGACACTTGGTGTGATTTGGAATCTGCGCACGTACCGAATACACTTGATCTTGACGTCCTTCTGCCTTTTTCGACTCGGTATCCGAGCTGAACAAAGCCTAAATGTGCCACTTTGAATCATACTGATGATAAATTAGCACAGTAATATGAATCATATGTTTAATGAGTAAATACGTTGGACAATCTACACAAATTCCCAGATTCTGTAGCGGTGATTTTTTCTGGAATGTAACACCGGAGTGATGGATTGATGGCTAGTCACGAGTCATTGTTGTACTGGAATTTAAAATTGATCCAATTTTGAGGAACATTTCAGTGACTACCCTATTTAGGTCGTAAGTTTTCATAGACATGGTAAGAAATAAAAAATAAAAAAAAATCTTGATATTTTTTTTATTTCTTTACATGAGAAAGTCACCTAGAAATTTGATAATATAATTTAACAATGCTTTCTGATTTATATTCTTCACACTCATCCTTTGTGTCTCATACAAAAACTAAATTGAACCAATTATACGAATTGCAGAATCGCTAACGCGACCTTTTTAGGCCGCGCACGCTGGTGAATGGGCAGTGACGTCACGCGATCAATGGCTGCCCACGCGCATCCACGCCTGCGCCCGCGCAGCCATATGGTTGCGCGACTGGTCTTGTCTCTGGCCTCGTTACTGTTACGGTTTAGGTGGATTGATCTAGTAAAGGGACTTGCCTTTTGTTACGTGGTGTGAGTTAAAAGTGAAAATAACGCCCACGTTAATCGGCGTGTTGTATGCTGCAATGGTGTAACGATCTAATAATGCTTGAGTAAATATTTTTCTATTTATCTATACTAATATTACAAATAGGAAAAATTTTATTGTTTGTTTTGTATCAGCTCTGAAACTACTGGACCGATTTGAATAATTTTTTCACCAATGGAAAGCTATTTTATCGGCGAGTAACATAGGCTATATTTTATCCCCGTATTCCCACGGAAACGGGAACTACGTGGGTGAAACCGCGCGGCGCTGCTAGTTGCCTTAAATAAAGTTGATCATTCATTCTATCAAAAGGGATAAAATTAGGATACTCATACACTATGCATGTTGGGCCTTAAACCAATTAATGGTATAATTTATGCTTTATATCTTATGAAGAAAACATATAACATAAAGAAGAGGAAAGAACACAGCACCTACTTTTATCATCTTCATCTGATGAAATAAGCCGATGACTATACAGTCCACTACAAGATTTAGGCCTCATGAATGCCATTAGACTCAATAATTACTTATTTCTCAACAACATAACCTCACGCCCATAATTCCCGAAGGGGTAGGCAGAGTCAAAGAGACAGCAGGCCCCTTTAACCACATTCAGCCAGAAACAAAACTGGGCTGGGCTAAATGGAAATTTGTAAAAAAGTGGTGACAAGTGGCTAGCCTGCCGCCAACACAATCACATACTCAAATCCGATACACCAGTCGTCTTCTATGACACGCTAGGCAAAAACCACAGTTGGCACATTTTTTTTAAGTCCCTGACCAATATGTGACAATGGGGTAAGTTAGATGGAAAATTGTGAAAAAGTAGGGACAAGTGGCTAGCTCGTCGCCTACACAATCACACACCCAAAACCCGATACACCATTAGTCGCCTTTTACGACATGCTAGATATGAAACACAGTTGGCACATTATTTTTTAACTCCCAGAACTACATCGGACTACCTTAACTTACTTCTCAATTAATGTTAAAAAACAACACAAACTTATAATAACTTTAACCGGTTTGCACCGACTATACCTATCAAATAAAACATTACACAAAAACAGGAAAGTTTACGACTGACTGGATTACTTTATTATTAAACTGAGGTGTCTTTAGGTATTATAAGTACAATAGTATGGATCAATTCATATCATCGTTATTCTACGTATGATTTTTAATAAACATTTTATCAAGTCCCATGTTGGTCTGGGACTTGGCCCATGTTGACCTGGGACAAAAAAAAAAGAATGTGCCAACTGTGGTTCTTGCCTAGCATGTCGTAATAGGCGACTAATGGTTTACGGGCTTTTGAGTATGTAGAAGGCGACGATCTAGCCACTCCTTTTTCTTGTCACTCCTTTTTCACAGCTTTCCATCCAACCCAGCCCACTTCCCATGTTGGTCTGGGACTTTAAAAGAATATGCCAACTGTAGTTCTTGCTTAGCATGTCGTAAAAGGCGACTAATGGTATATCGGGTTTCGGGTGTGTGATTGTGTAGGCGACAGGTTAGCCGCTTGTCACTGCTTTTTCACAATTTTCCATCTAACCCAGCCCGGCTTTTTTTTGGCTCAATGTAGTTGAAGGAGCTTGCTGCCCCTTCGACTCTGCCTACATCTTCGGGGATTATAGGCGTGATGTTATGTATGTATGTATGTATGTATGTATGTATTTTATCCAGAAACATGGCATATGATACACATCCATAGTTATTTTTTTGTGCCGGTTACCTCACGATATTTTTAGTCACCATTCATACAAACTTTCGCGTATATAATGTCAATAAGACTTAGGTTCGAAAAATCTAGAGATACGCGTCTGAGTTTGAATCTGCACCCTCGCATAAGAGACGAATTTTGAGCTACCAATGAATCAAAAACATACACCTACATAACCAGAATTCACCGACCCCGTCTGAGCCGGATCCAAGAATTTTAGCAGACATCAGTGAATCAATACCCAAGCTGTTACTGGCTGCCGTCACCATCACCAACACGAATCATTTGTCATCACAAAATGATCTCACCCGCCTAATTGCGTAAGCGAATTCGTCAACATTTGACACTCATTTCACAAGACTATACGAGTGGGATATGTCCACTCGTGATTGGGTGATTGTTATTTACAATTCAAATATTAAGGTCTTAATTCCTTGTATTAAATTTACGTTAATCATTCAATCACGTTGACTACTGCTTTTCTAAATGAATAGGACCTCAAAACTTTTGTATTTTACCGATTAAGTATGATGCAGATGATAGGATATCAATAAACAAGCTCTTTAGTAAATTTGAAGGAAGATCAAATGATGAACCTTACACTATGACTATTTTATTTATTAACTTACCCCTGATCACGGCAGTTTTACAATATTACATATTTCGCTTAACATAATAACAAACATCCAGTGGCGGACTAAGCCTAAGACCCGGGGCGGCAAAGAGCTGTACGAGGCCCCTAGTAGCGATACGAGCAGTGTTGCTGTTGGGTTGTTCCACTGTTTGATTTAGGATGATGAGTACTTGGAGATAATATGAGGCCCCCCAGGACCTGAGGCCCGGGGTGGACCGCCCCTTCCGCCACCCGGTTCGCCACTGCAAACATCTAATATCAATTCTCACAAACATTTTCCTTAATAATAGTCGGAATATCAAATGATTCAAATTAAACTGTTAATATCGATTGTCGCCCCATCGCGGTTCGTCACCAGGAATCCCCATCGCGTGTCGTCGGCTGTCGATGGTAATGCAACATTAACATGTCACGTGACGAGCGCGACCCTCCTGCCTGACCTGCCTCACGTTGTGAAACATTGGGGGATTGTTGTTATCCTTAGAGCATATAAACTATTTAGTCTACTTTACGTAGGCTACTCTTACCCCCAGAAAATCAATAGATCCCTTGGGAACCACGGGCGAATACTAGTTTTTATTATGTATAACCATGCTTAATTTACGTCGGTATGCAATAGTAATTAGAACAGAGATCAAGATCTGCCGACCTTATTTCAATTAAGCGAAAGATAAACTTGTTATCGGATAGATATAATGAATATATACAATTATAGCAATTAAAATGTTTTAATTATAAAATCCAAACGACGAGATCGCTACAAATTCGGTACATTTATCATGCATCAACCGATTTAAAAAAAACGGCCAAGTGCGAGCCGGACTCGCACACGAAGGGTCCCGTACCATGATCATTAAAACGGCAAAAAAAACATGTCTGTTGTTTGGGAGCCCCCTAAATATTTATTTTATTCTGTTTTTTAGTATTTGTTGTTGTAGCGGCAACAGAAATACATCGTCTGTGAAAATTTCAACTGTCTAACTATCACGGTTCATGAGATACGGCCTGGTGACAGACGGACGGACGGACGGACAGCGGAGTCTTAGTAATAGCGTCCCGTTTAACCCTTTGGGTAGGAAACCCTAAAAAAGTGGACAAAAAAAAAAAAATTATGATTTTTATTTTTTTTGTTAGTCTAAAAGGTCTTTGTAGTAATATGTCATGGTCAGGTCATGTCTAAAAAAATATGTATATATACTTAGAGGTATATATTTTTATGATACACATTGACTTACTTTTTTCAGTGGATTCAGTCTCGTAAATACACCTTAGGCTGTCAATTACAGGTGCTTTCGTAGCGACCGCAGTAAAATATCTCTAAGTGAAATTTTGAATAAAAATTACCTAAAGTAAGCTTTAATAAGCTTTTGGGTAAGCCCAATAGTAGTGCTATAGGTACATAATACAAACACATCCATTAACAGCTGCGGCGCCACGATAAGTTATCGCGCGGCGCTTTTGAAGGCGTAAATAGACATCCGTTATGTAATTAGTTGCTAATTAGGTTCTATTACTATACAGAAGACAGAAATATAATTTTAATTGTATTATTTTTAGAAGTTTTGATTTAACTTATCCTCTGTTTATTGATCTCTATTTAATTATCATTCGAATAAAGAAATAAATAAATAAATTTTCTATTGGTAAATGACTGGAAATAATTTTAAAATTTTCAGATCTATATAAACTAGTTCCTATAAAGTTTGCAGACATTACAATGGTTGTAATATGCGGATATAGTAAAGTTGACATTTTATATGAAGCGATAAAACTCTGATTAGGAAAACTTCCATCTATTCATATTTAATTAAATTAACAGCTCGGTTGAACTGTTAATTACATTTAAATATCAATTATGTTTTATTTTATGGCGCTTCCGCAGTATGGCGGCGCATCCGGCGGTGACGTGCGCGCGCGCATACAAAGCCTGCACCGCGCAGGCGCCATCTGGCGGCCGGCCGCGCATCCTGTGGCGCATTCGATGTCACTGCGCGCGCCGAGGCGAATTTGGACAACTTACTATTGTTCACTTGTCCGCATTGCAAATGCGACCAAGAGGTACGACATCGTTCTTCGTGCATTGTTCAAAAGATTTATGGAGTAAGACCTCCTTTAAACTTTTGTTGCACTACTTAAGCAAAAGCCGTATGTAAATGATTCAGGGCCACCAATCTGAACAGACCTTAACATTTATAAGGAAAACATTGTAAAGGTTAAATCTAAACTAAATTAATGGTTTTGTGTAGGTATTGCTCTTAAATGATATGGATCCTATATAAGACTCGCTTCATAACAACTTAACTAGCAAGATGCTATATTTTTCTCCCTACGTACTACGACACTCCATAGTACCTACATACTTTGTGTTATCCCCATATTTTACTATTTGCCATTCCTACAAAACTTTTCGACCTAGCTTGACAAGCTAAGTTACGGGTGTAAAAAGACTTGTGTAAAATGAATATAGAAGAAGCGAAAGGTGTAAGACAGCATCGTAGCAAATAGAAGTACGTGATCTCTGCCTAGCCCATGGGAAAAAAGTCGTGACATTATGTTCGAGTATGTATGTGTCCGGGATGAATTACTTAACAGTTCTCAGATTACTCATTCAAGTTCTCAACGAGATCTCAGATAGTGACTCAGTGATATAATTTGTGTTTTATTTAATTAGTCATCGCGCATGCGGTCTGTATGATACAGCGGTGACATTTTGATGATGTTTTAACATACCATAAATAGATCTCTCAACTTCTAGTCTAAGCCTAGCCATCCTAGCCGCCAAGTTAAAAAATTTCAAAAGGGCCGACGCCTGAACCTTTAACTTCAAGTTGTAAACTCTAGTTATCCCATCAGACACTATCTGCTAACCAAGTCCCACTCGCGCACTCTAAAGCACTCTAAACAAGTTAATAACTCTAGCCACCCCACCAGTTGCTATCTTCAAACCAAGGCCTCCATCTGGAATCCCAACTTCACGTTTTTAATTCTAACCATCCCATCACCCGCTATCTTCAAGCCAAGGCCCCCAGCTGGCATTCAGTCAGCTCACCTTGACTCAACCGAACCGACGCGATGACATAACGCGACCAATGCCCATGTTTAATAACTCGTTAGATAACGTTAGCTAATGCGGAGTTACGTGCTCCTGCGCACCGCACGTGGACGCATTGTTTAAAGTTTAACTTGTCAAAGTCCCATGTAAATATTAAGCAGATGGAGCTTCTTAGTATAACAGAGTAAGTAGATATATTTATGTTGAACTAACTCTTGCTTGCGGCACCGCTTGCATAGTATTGTGTCCGTAACAGAGACTGAACAGTGTTTTCCATAATAAAAGTAGTAGTAGTACCCACAACCCTTTCTAGGTGTCCTATTTGGGGTTAACATTTTTGGGGTACCAAAATATCATCATCATCATCATAACATCACGCCCGTCATCCCTGAAGGGGTAAGCAGAGTCAAAGGGGCAGCAGTCCCCTTTCACCACATTCAGCCAAAAATAAAACTGGGCTGGGTTAGATGGAAAATTGTAAAAAAGACTGACAACCGGCCAGCTTCTCGCCTACACAATCACATACCCAAAACCCGATATACCATTAGTCGCCTTTTACGACATGCTAGGCAAGAAACAGAATTGGCACATTATTTTAAAGGCCCAGGCCAACATTGCGTTTATAATCAAAGTAAGAATTCATAATTGCATTGTATATTTGCCTAAGTTTTTCAATTTCATTTATAATTAGGGATTTTGACAATAAAGTTAAGATTTACAGTACCAGTCACAAAACTAGTTAGGTATATGTCTGATAATAAATTTTGATAAACAAATTTATTTCCTCTTAGAATACATAATTTAATTCCAAGGTGAGATTATCAATTTCAAGTTTGACAATAAATTACATGAATAACTCATGTAAATTTAAATTTTACTATTATAAATAGTAACTTTTAAGACAGAAAAAGAAATGATATCACTAGGAAGTAAATACAGGGTGACTTGGAATAGATGTCATTGTTTTAAAGAAGTGAAAGTATAGCCCATTTGACTTAAAAATATGTGCCTAGTCGAAATTCTAGACAAGCTACTTTTCGAAAATTAACCAAATTCAAAATACTTTAAGCATGCATTTTTTTTTTTTTTTCTGTTTACTTACTGGGTAAATAATCCATAAAATAAAAACATAAAACGTCATATGGTACTTCAAATTTTAGAGTTAAGGGACCTAAAGGTCTGTCAATTATTTCCGAAGGGATCTTAATTAAGCAATAAAGTAGCGGCTTAAAAACTTCACACCGATGCAAGCTTTTAAAACAACTTTTCCTTTCTAAAGCGTTTCGATCGCGAGCCGATCATAATTAGCCAAAAGTCGCAAGGGCTAGTCTTAAATGCCACTCGGAAAGTTCATGTGACGGTGAAAGTGCCGATAATTCAGAGCAAAATTGCAAAACTGTAAATCAAGCGAAACTGAAATGTGTTCTCAAACTTTACTATAGTAACCCCCCAGTTTTTATTAATTATTAATAATTCAATCGGCTTAAAAACTGCCATCATGTACACAAATTCTGGTGTTTATTTTTGGAAGTAACGTCTGTCGTTTTTTGTAGAGCTGTTGTCAGCCCCCAAATCAGTCGAAAGTTTGAGAAGGGCTGGTATGCTACAAGTGTGAAGAGAGAGGTGGCTACACCACTGGCATTTAATATCGAACGGTAATCAATTACGATTTCATTACGACCCTGTCGCGTAACCCTGATTAATGTACAATATTCGGGGTATTATTCAGCGGAGAAATTGACTTGTATTAAATTTGTATTTTGATATAATTGTGGCAAAAAATCCAGGCTCACTTTATTTAATGTCGTTTTAACAAGCTCCGTGTGATTGAGAAAAATAAAGAGATAAGACTGGGGAATTAAAAATCGAGGTCTGTGCTTAATAGTGATGTAATTATTATGTATTAATTAATGTAGCTTCCTGTTTAATAAAGTAATTTGGCAAATAAATAATGATATTACAAAGTTATATATTTATAGCTTGTTACGATAATATGTACCGCAGTTACTGTAATACTTCTTTCGATGGGCATCAAATATCTATATATATAAAACAAAGTCGTGTTAGTTACACCATTTATAACTCGAGAACGGGTCAACCAATTTTTATGATTTTTGTGTTTTTGGATTTATCTTCGTCCGGAATAGGATAATAAGTATTAAAATATGATATTAATTAATAGAAAGAATATCAGTTTTCAAAAGCAAAGCTCCTCATTGGCGGAACGTAGTTCGCCGGGTCAGCTAGTTATTGATATAAATAAGTAATTTTATATATACGTTAACATTAAATTAAAATATGACTGTACAAAACAAATAAATATTAGTCTTAACGTAAATATGTATGTATGTATGTATGTTAAATTAATCTGACAACATTATAACGTCCTTATCTTTTCCATACTTAATTACCTATTTTAAAGCGATTAAAATATCTGACCTCAGACGACTCATAAGGTTCATAGCGCGGATAGTGCGACATTTTACCGCGCTGCGCCTGCGCATATCAGGTCAAGGGCAGGGACACCTTCGCAGAACCGACCGCGACATCCCAAAATGGGCTATACTATACATAATGTTTGCGTACAGACCAGACGTGGTGTAATGATTCAAACGAGAATAAATTTTAAGATTTATCGTCTGGGTCACCGCTGGTAATTTATAGTTTCCTTCGTAGTAAACACTAGTACGATTGCTATTGTCTCGTATACAGCCTGTGTGTTTGTGCAGTAAAATTGATAATTTATTGATCGGAATAAATTTAACTTGTCAATGTGTTGTAACACCTATCATAAAATTATATGTGAGAATTAAAATTATGTATCTACTTAGTTTAATGATGCGACATCCTTCATCTAGAGATAACAGTAGGATGCTTATTACCTTAGAACTGTCAAATGACAAGATACAGAGGTCCTGAAGCCTTTTATAGTCTCGCAAGAGGCTTTGCAAAAATGAAAACAAGGCACCTACTTCAATAAAAACCTTTCAATGTCTGAATAACGGAAAAGATTAGGTGGTGACATGTGCGTCCATCGCAATTACATTACTAATATGTTGTTAAAAATTGTATTTATGGGTTATGTTTTCAGTAAATTTCAAACAATATCTTAATTACTCAACTTATTTTGAAAATATACTATTTATTTTTTTGTATTACCTTAGCGGGCTAAACCGCAACCACTGCTGTCACAATATTTCACATAATCCCCACGCATTAGTAACCACAAAACAATGGTAATACAATATTAATTAGTAGGTAAATACCTACTTGTGCTGTATGAATAACTACGTTAGTACATTTGCATAAGTCATCGCTCCCATTCATGGATCTTAACTAAGATAAATTGAGTGTAGTGACATGCTTTGATTCGAGCATAAGTCTGTTAATTTGGGTGCTCAAATATGATGTCATCAATTCTGTGCGCTTGCGCAGTCCGTGAGCCGATTGCGAGCAAGCGATAGATTTCCACATTCGTAACAAACCTATCTCAGTTCTAAAAACGCCTTCAAGATCGCGTCTTGAATATCCAATGAGCGTGGCTAAACTGGAAATGGGCTGTAAAATATGAGTTTGTTGTACAAAATTTACATTTTAAGGGAATTCGTACAAAATCTTATCCCTATTATAAATTTGAACATAGCTCTACTCTCAATTAAACAGATTGTAATGAAATTTGGTACGGATGCAAAAATTTAAATCCAAAAAAAAAATAGTTATACAACGGTTGATTGACATTTTCATTACGTGAAACGCGACACAGTTCGATCTGCTGTCAGATAATTTTAACAAAAATAACTTTAGAAAAGAGGAATTAATTTTATTATAAAAAGGTTTAGTTCATAACTTAATAAAATAAAAATAATAATTAAGTCCTGTCGTCCTGAATAAGGAAAAAATAGGCATAAAACTAATAATAAAAAAATAAATAAAATATCCGACGACTTCACATACATTGATCTGACTCCGAGGTAAGTAGCTTAAGCAAGTGCTTCAGCTAGTTAGTTGTTGGCTAGCAACACAAGCGTGTTACGGATATCAGAATCAACAGTTGTATTACAAATATATACTTACAAACACAGAACAAACACACATTCATCACACGAATGTTTTTCCTGGGTGAGGATTGAACCCACAATTCTTGGCGCATGGGGCAGGACCACTACCGAATGCGCCATCGAGACAGTCAAACAAGCAAACTGAATGAAGCAAGTCACTTTCTACCTAACATCATCTCAAGAAAGACAATGGAAAAAAATATCCACTTTACAGGTAGGTAATTTTGTTTCAAGCTACTCATAAGTATATGCATCATACATTTAGGGATGATTGTTAAAACACGTCATTCATATTCAGTAAATAGTGTCATTGCCACCGCAGACTCATTCAGATTCTGCAAAAATCAAAGCAATGTATTTCCAATAAGCAAGTGTTTTTCCTCGTACTCAAATATAAACAATATTTCTGCGTATAACACTATTCACGTTCGATAACAATCGACTTATTACTTATTATTATTGATAACAATTCCGACAGGAAAATCATAGACGCATTGAAGTACCTAGGTCTTATCTTTTCTAAGTAACACATAAAAATGACTGTCCTAACAACATTCTTAGATATTTACTTCAAGTACATACATATATACATACACCGACAGGCCCGTTGGTCGAGTAGTCAGAGACCCTGACAAAACTGAGGGTAGCTGGTTCGAATCCCGCTAGGGGCAAATGTTTCGTGTGATGAACATGGACATTTGTACTCGAGTCATGGATGTTTATAAACGTATTTAAGTATGTCTATCCGTTCACCTAGTACCCATAGGACAAGCTTATAAGCTTAGTTTGGAACTAGGGAATGGGTGTGTTAGTACGGATAATTTATTTATTTATTTATATGAATATTTTTAACGGACTACTGCAACAATAAAAGGACAGATTATATTTTAGCTCTTTAAACATGTAAATTTGTATTAAAGTATGGAATATACATAAATACACCATGATGCTTAAGTCACTTACCCAATTTTAATCACTTGAATATCCATTCACCATGGTCCAGCTAAAATAAGCTACATCTTAACCAACTTCAAAAAACAAAGAATCAGTATTTATATATTATCTTAATTATTGTCACAAATGTCTACTTCTATCTAACCCAGTCCATTGGTCCATGTTGGTCTGGGACTTAAAAATAATGTGCCACTGTGGTTCTTGCCTAGCATGTCGTAAAAGGCGACTAATGGTATATCGGGTTTTGGGTATATGGTTATTTAGGCGACAAGCTAGCCACTTGTCGCTACTTTTCACAATTTTCCATCTAACCCAGTTTTATTTAGGGCTGAATGTGGTTAAAGGAGCCTGCTGCCTCTTGATTCTGATAATACCTTCGGGGATTATGGGCGTGATGTTATGTGTGTATTATGAAGGTACTTTCACAAAGTTTAAAACGAGAAAATACTAGTGTGATATTTAATAGTAGGCACCTTCATACACAGCAGACGCAGACTAGGAGCGGTGGTAGCTCAATGGTAAGGACACGCGCCTCTTAACCGAGGAGTGCGGGTTCAAACCCGGGCACGTACCTCTGGATTTTTCGAATCTATGTACGTATTTATATCACTAGCTCGACGGTGAGGGAAAACATCGTGATGAAACCTGCAAATTCAAATAACTTTGGATTTGTAACCATTATCCAAAAATTGTCTGGTTCCCCTATCTTAGGGTTACGAAGATCAGATCGGCAGTCGCTTCAATGTAATTACCAGACTTGCTACATCCTGGATCATGGTATAAGCGGACCCCGTCTAAGCACGGGACATAACGCTAGGAAGATGATGATGACCTTCATACACAGCAGAGACTTAAACCATGAACCGCTCACGCAAAAAGCCATCAGTTATACAAGTTCAAAGTCGTATCAATTACACCGAGTCAATTAGGTAAACGAGTGGGCAATTACGGGGTGGCCAATTAAGCGGCGACACTTTCTACGTTTGTTCGATGCAAGTTGCGGACGAGCTGGTGTGTGCCGGCGCCTATCATACATACATACATACATAATTTCGCGCTCGAAGATTACGCGGGAGATTAAATGAGCTTTATTGAGTCGTGAAGATTTCACGATTCAAAAAAAAACAAGTTCGGAGGTCAGAGGTTAGCGCCATCGTTAGGATTATCCAAACAGTCGATTTTGAAATCGTTAACTCCGTAAATGTTAATGTGACGCACTCATCGAAGCAGCCAGGATACATGGTGATCAATGTAAAATTTTCTTCGACTTCTCTGCTGCGTTAAGAATATTAAAACATCATCATCTTCCTAGCGTTACTTCCCGTGCTTAGACGAGGTCCGCTTAGACCATAATCCACGATTAAAAGTTGGTAATTACATTGAAGCGAATGCCGGCAACCCTAAGATAGGGGAACCCGACAATTTTTGGATCATAGATCCAAAGTTGTTTGAATTTGCAGGTTTCATCACATCATTTCATCATTTCATCACAGAGCTAGTGGTAAATACGTCAGGATTTAAAAAATCTAGATGTACGTGGTCGAGGTTGAACCCGCGCCCCTCGGTAATGAGGCACGTGTCCTTACCATTGAGCTACCACCGCTTAATTTACCACCGTTTTAATAACGTTAAAACATATGTATAGAAAATTTAAACACCAATTTTAGGTGTCAATTGAAAAGCCTAATGCAATCACAATAATTTCAGAACTGATTACTATCGTTATAATAGTTAGTTACGTCGTTACGCATGAACGACCATAATGATTAAAACTATTGAGCCCAGTCTTCCTGTTTAGACTATTATCTCTTAACCAGATTAGATTTCCTTGAAACACTATTGTACAGTACACAACATATCTCGCAGTGCTAAATGTAGACTAGAACCACAGTCTAAAATAGTCTTCGCAACATCTGTTCTCAAGCAATTTATATGAGTCGAAACTTGTTAACCTAGACTTAAAGGTGTCGAAAACGCGCTTGTATGAATTTCAACAGCACAATGCGTTGTTTACTGTAAATGCGAGTAAGTAAACTGGCGGCGTGTCGTGAGGTCGCCCGCCATGTTGGAAACGGGGTCACGGCTGCGCGGGCGCACGCGTGCCACGAAAATGCACATCTATTTGGCTTTCGTCTTCAACGATAGACGGGACACTTTCTTCGTGACGTTAATGGTTCAGCAAATAACTTAAACTGTTTAAAATGTAAAGAGCTGCTCTTGAAACATTGCCGTTTGTTTAGGAACTTGACGTTTCTTGTTCATTTATTTTGTTGTGAGGTCCATCACTTTGACCTCAAGCCATTGCCTAGTATATGCCGTATTTACGATCATGATCATCCGATCATTGCTACCCAACAACGACCACAAAAAATTAAAGGCCGGACTAATCAATGCTTAATTATTTTTAATTTCAGCCGTCTTCAAGTGTTATTCCAAAAAGTTCTCCAACGCACTGCACAGATCAAAACCAGTACCTTTTTTATTTTGGTAACAAAAGTCATGTTCATCATGCTGTATGCAATAATTATGTTTGTTTTAGTGCATAAGCATATAATTCTATTTTTTTTTAAGGCAAATTACTCCATCAAATTAACTTTTACAATCACCTACATTTTTAATCAATCATGCAAAAATTTATTTTGTCAATCTACGTTCACCTCTACCAAGCATAAGCAATTATACACAAATCTTTTGCTTGTTCGACAACCAACAAAAATGTTGCAATCAAACAAACGAGCATTGTTAGCAGTTTCAGCACGACACTTCCACGAAGAGAACAGCGCGGCTCTGTGCGCGTGCGCCGCCGTACGGAGCATCTTCCAGCGCGCTCTGCTTGGACTCGCATCTGAGTTTCGCATTTGACTATAGTAGAATAGTATAGTAGTATAAGTATAGTGTAGTATAGTAATATGAAAAATGCCTTCTTGCATGTAGCATCGAGTTTTAACTCGAGTCTGGACTTGAATAACGCTTGACGACACTGACTCGCTATTATTTGCTTTTATATGACTCCGTAAAAGTTTTATTGTGGCTTTAGTTAATTATTTTTAGGTCAAAAAAATATTGTAAATGAAAAAAATTAGAAACACACAAGGTTTCATTGAATCCATTATCAGCTATACTTCAAATACAGAATTATTCGATTAACCTGACAAAAGACCTGACAAAGTATCATAGTGGCAGAAGCTAACATTATTGCTTCCGTCGAAAGACTATTAAGTTTTTTTTTTTTTATGTAATCGCGGGCAGACGAGCAGACAGTTTACCTGATGGTAAGTGATTACTGTCGCCCATGTACATATGTCTAAGTAATTCGAGTTTTAAGAATAGAGCTCTAGTTCATGAGGACTGATAGAGACTGTTTTGTTACAAACATAAACAAGGAATACTGAATGATTTATACTGCACCGAATGGTCCTGGCAGAGCTTGGTAGCGTCGGTAGAGTCGGGAGATAGCGGCCGCGGACCGCGGGTTATCGCTACTTGCTCTGATGCATGCTTTACATTTTTGCGATAATACCATATTTATGAAGATATTTATAATTTTTGGGCAAGAATTTTATCAGTTATGCTAAAAAAACCTCTTTAAATGATCGCTGTTATCAGGCCATGTCAGGTTAAAAGCATTAACGGCCTCTGAAATGAGATTAGAGATTAGAAGTCAGTGTTAGATTAATATACTACCCTTCAGCACATTCTAAGACGACTCAATAAACAAGACACAATATTAATATCCAGATAGGTTATCTGTCCCGAAAAGAGCTGTATAGCGATCGTGGTATAAATGTCATCATCATCTTCCTAGCGTTATGTCCCGTGCTTAGACGGGGTCCGTTAGACCATGATCCAGGATTTAGCAAGTCTGGTAATTACATTGAAGCGACTGCCAATCTGACCTTCGTAACCCTATTATAGGAGAACCAGACAATTTTTGGATCATGGTTACAAATCCAAAGTTGTTTGAATTTGCAGGTTTTATACGATGTTTTCCTTCACCGTCGAGCTAGTGGTATAAATACGTACATAGACTTGAAAAATCCAGAGGTACGTGCCCGGGTTTTAACCCGCACTCCTCCGTTAAGAGGCGCGTGTCCTTACCATTGAGCTACCACCGCTCCCGATCGTGGTATAAATGTATATTAGAAAAATATATAGTGTGCATGCTCGGTTTCGAATCAGCACCCCACGCATTTGCCCCACAAAAGCCACCACCGCACCGTGACGAATCGTTATAAAACAGAAAAAACACGATAAGATTGATAATGCAATCCAATGAAATGGATGTCCAAAAACGGTAAAAAAATGTCTAAAAAAACTCGTCCACAGTGCCACAGCTGTGGCTAAGTATTGTAATGCGACCGCGAACGCGTCTTTATCATTAGTATCTCGTCTAAATGGAGGCCGTCCCACTTGTCGGCGGGACCCCTAATGATGTAAAAACTTTATTTGTAGGCGGGCTATAAATCAAGAGGCGTTTCACCCCACGCGACGGGAATAGCCGCGTCCACGGCCGAATTAAGGGTGAAAAAAAAATGGATAAAGTCAGTATTGTTTTTTTTAATACAGTGTTCCGTATAAACAAATGCACATTATGAGTATCTGGGACTATTTCGGACCTACAGCAAAATGTTATTAGGCATATTGTATTTTTTTTTAATACTTTTTCTAGCAAATAGAACTCCTTAAAGACCAGCTAGGTCTAAGTTTAAGGCGGACTAGTCAAAAACAGCAGCTAAACATTAGGGAGTAACATAAAGTTTAGTTCATTAGAAGTGATGACTGGTCTTAAACGATCCTAGGGCATCGGTAGACACTTAGCTCGCCTTTGAACGAAGGTTAATAAACAAGATTCAATCTACCTCTGACTGTGCATTTGATGCTAAATTAATACGTTTTGTAACGTTATCAACTCGGGCGCAATGAGCAGTGAATTATTTTAGTGCTAAATGCATTATCTCTAGTAGTGTAAATATCACATGACAAAGAAGATGGTTAACGTCGTAAAATTATGAAGTCTCGTCAACATCGTGAGAGATTATTATTTTATTAACTTTGTACTGAGATGATTATCAGTATTAATATAAATCTTGATAAATAAATCGACTTATTATTTTCAGATACATCAGACTGCATTTTACACTTACATCAATTCGAAAATGCCATCACCCTACGGATTCCCAAAAAAAAGGTAAAAAGGGCGCGTGGTGTGCGCGGGCGCATGTGCGTAACATGTGACGCGCGCTGTTTCCGGTTCCTAAAAAGTAATTTCGCCGGCTTTGTCTACGGGGTGTTAGAGACAACAGAGGGATGACGGAAAGACAATAAACATGTGAATGTTTATGGTCTTTGAGCGACGCCAAATGGGAGTCACAGATGAATGATGAATGGTTTAGATAGTTTTGTAGAAATTTAGTATTGTACTACGAAATGGCCCAGATGTATTGATTTTATGATTTAGATTTCATAATAAATGTTTTGTTAATACTATCTTATGACTGAGACAAAAAGATACCGTTTTTAGAATAGAACAATTAATCCAAATTAGCGGTACTTATGTACCATATAAATACGTAGGTACTTAAATTTGAAAATCCAGAGGTGCTTGTCCAGGTCTGAACCCGCACCCCTGTGCTGCCATTGAGCTTTGACTACTTACCACAGATTAAAATATCATTATTAATTTATAAATATGTGCGTTCAAGAAAAAGCATAATAATTCCTCATTAAGGTCATTACATTCATGACCTTAATGTATTTATTAATTATGTTTTTTTGATCCTTTAATAAAGAAAATGAGAGTCAATATATGAATATAGTTCATATCCATCCACATCCATATATGTATACGACGAACATTTTTAAACAAAATTAATAACTAGAACTCTCTTTATAAAACTTTAATATTGTATCACGAAGTAATTCTAGAGACAATAATTAAAACTTACTCTTTAAATTCCATACATGAAGATATTTGTAAGTGTCCTAGACAGCTGTACAATTATTTACTTAGTAAACTGCAGATATGCAAAAATTGTCTGTAACATTATAGAGGTTATCAGTTAGATCGCTTTTAATTTTAAACTTCTGTACCTACGCAATTTTAAGGCATTGGGTAATTCCATTTAAGTTAAGTTATGAGTACCTTAGCTCTATTATGAGCTCTAACACATCTAAAAATGGTAAAGCATCATTCTTCGCTATACACGATTCCGAGTTCAGAAATCTGTACATTAGTCACAAATGCAAATATCGAAGCACGAATCAGCAACACGCTCTACATCGCCGAGGTGATGTCATTGCCCATAAAATATCTAATAATCTGAGGTGGTTCGAGATGCTAGTAAATATAATGTCTATAGAGCGTCACAATGCTGCGAAAGACGGTTTTATAGCCATGTAGAGTTAGGATATGCTATTTTATTATTGATCTGAAATTCCTAATAAAATGTAAAGCAGGCAAAAAAATTGCAGGGCCTAGAAATGTCTACACTTGACTGCATTAGTTGGAGCTAAAGCTCTCTTTTATTTTTTAGAATTTGTATTTATACTTTATCTCATTTTTTATATTTACAATGTATTGTAAAAATTTTTCGAACTCTATATTTGATGGTACTTTTCAGCCCTTTCAGTGAGAACTGCACGAAAAAGCTGCGCGAAGCATCTCCGGCTCCGGCGCACATCTCCTCACATATGTGTTCATTTTAATTGTTTATCAAACACATTCCGCTATCTTACGTCAGTGCATAAAATACCTATGAGTAATTTGACATTGAATCGTGTGGTAACTCAAGAAATGAGCAAGTGCGCGCGTCTCACAATAAAAAGTTTTATTTATCTTAAAAGTTCCGGTAAAAAAAAGTTTGTAACTTACATTTTCCGGTCGCCGTCCACGTGAGACTGCACGGTGAATCCGAACATGGATTGGGGGTGTCCCTTATAAACAACCCTAGAGGGTATGTCCACATTGAAGCCCAGGACGCCGGCGCACGCGCACAACAACACACTCAACAACAGCGCCATTGTCAAACACAACCTTGCACTTCACAGAGAGATTGGAGAAAAAAATATATATACACAATTAAACTATTTGTTTGAAATTACATAATTCAAACGCATGTTTCGTTCGCGGGTTCGTTGCGCGCGACGTACGCTTCTCGCGGCGGTCGGCGCGAGACTGGCGCGGACGGAGTGCGCCTGAAGGCCGCCGCTGAGGTAACGATAGAAAATAAAAGCGAGGGAAAAATGAAGCGAGCGATATTTTCGCGCGTTTTCCTGCGACCGTGCGCTGCGCGACGACACCTGCGCCGCGGACTCGCTCGTTACGGGTAAACTTGTGTGTGACATTGGTGTTTACCAGTTACTCTTACTGGGACAAGGCTAGCAGATGATTAATTAGTAATGTTTCTTATTAAAATGATACAGATGACGCGAGAGTATGTGATGTTTACTGCAAATTTAAAGGAAGGTAAAAACATTTTCGAGAATCAATTCATATTACATTAACCAATAATTGATAACTATTACGCGCCGAGAACGAATTCTGACGCAGATCGTCATCACGAAAACTTACTTTCACAGATGGTAAGCTTCAACATTGCCAAAATAACAATCTTTTTCAAAACCTAGTAGTTTAACAAAACAAAATTGTGCTTTTATTCTTCAATTTTTTTTTACAGACAACAGACAAAATTTTTTTTTTATTCTTCAATAGAGCATTAACGATTATTTGATGTATGAATTCATACATCAAATAATCGTTCACGTCCTAATAACATCATAATATCTAAGTTACCTTAACTTATACATAGCGTTCACTTAAACCCTAAAGACGAAAACGTTCGCGCATACCTTAAGTTTGCGAATACATTTGATAAATAAAACCACGATAGATGTTTAAAATATTTATTATTTTTTAACAAATTTATTTATTATAACTTATGCATTTTCTAATATCTTCATTGCACTTACATACTGATTTTATACAAAAATTAACGGAAAATATAAAAAGATAACCTATCTCGAATATAAAAATACTGCTGTATGAAAATATATAAAAAGAATAATCGCGATACCTTTTTTTTAATTTTACAATACTTTAATGAACTATAACTCGTGATTGAAAACTTTTCTTTATAACTCGAAATAACATGAATGACCATGAAAAGCCCCGTATCTGATCTTCATGTATATGTCATTTTAAATATGATCTAAATACATACTGTCGTTCGGCAGTGAAAACCTCGGAAGCCGCTTAGCTTAATTTTTTTTTTATTTGTTTTGTAAGTAACATCAGATTTATTTGGCCACGATATATTTGAATTTTTACGATCATGTACTGTTTTTTACAACAATTCTTATAATAATAACAATTAACAGTACTGTTCCGATCCATACATTTATTTCGGGAGGCAGTTACTTCTTCCTTCTGTAAAATTTTGTCAAAAGCATTTACGAGGTTTTGACTGCCAAACGACGATGCACAAATAGCATGTTTACAGATATGGTTTGAAAGCGAAGCGAATTTTAAAGCGAAGATATTTTAAGTGAGATTCTAAAATCCCACAAGCACATCCTATAATATATGCCAAGCTATACAAGGTTAGATGACTAAAAAAATCTGTTTAGTCCGTCAGTTAGATTACAAAACAATATTAAACACGTATTTTTTTATTTATTTGTCAAACAAACATTGACGAAGATACAATGCATTCAAGTTGCGCGTGACGTCACGCTTTCGTAATTTTATTTACAAAATAGTGACGTCGCAATCCCCCACTCCAAAACTCTGATGCTCTTTATCTTTGTGATTTTTTGTTAATTTAATAAAGCGAAAAATATGTGTCTTGTATTTTTGTATAATCTAACTAACGGACTAAATAGAATTATAGTTTTTTAATGCAGTCATCATCCCTATTTGTTCCACTAAACAATGGATAGTGTTAGTGATCGCTAACATTTTTGGAAAGCATTATTTTCTTGCATTAGGCTCTCTAAAGACCGCGCTCATTTGATACGTATCCGTACGAAGATCCACCCAATGTCAAAATTAAAGGAAACAAATTTAATGTCCAGACATTAGTTACAGAAACGAAAACATATATTTGCAAATAAATATGTTGATGACCAAATTATTTATATTGATCCGGACAGCGTTTACATTGCTAATAGATTCATTAATAATATTACATTGAATTTAATATACTAGCTCTATCTATGCCTGTATTAGGACTAATCTATAATAGTAACAGTCTTCGGCTTTCGATGTGCCATTTGGCCAAGTCGAAATATATATGCCGATATATAAATTGATTTGAAGAAACGATCGATACTACTTTTGTCAATTATTACCAGTGATCAGAATAGAGTGTAATTTTGCGGGGTTTTATGACGAAGTTTGAATATGAATACGTCTAAGTAACGATATCTTGGGATCATATGTTTTGGTGATTGCCTCGTTGTTCTAGTGGCAGCATGCGCCACCTAAGGGCCAAGAGGTCCCTGGTTCATATCCCGGGTCGGGCCAAAATTTATGGGTGTGTATTTCAGTTCAATTTATTTAACAGCCCGGAG
This sequence comes from Glyphodes perspectalis, assembly GCA_951394215.1. NCBI lineage: Eukaryota > Metazoa > Arthropoda > Insecta > Lepidoptera > Crambidae > Glyphodes > Glyphodes perspectalis. The sequence goes on along the minus strand of OX596203.1, from coordinate 16,500,038 downwards.
GCACGGCGGTGATTAAACCGCCAACTTCCTGAAGTTGGCGGTTTAATCACCCCTGTGCCTCGGAAAGCATGTTAAGCCGTTGATCCTGCGCCTGACCTCACTCCGGTCTTGTCAAATTGCCGTCTCACCGGACTATGAGAATGAGGGAATAAGAGAGGGTATCTGTATTTGCGCACACACTTGTGCACTATAACATCTCCTGCGCAGTTGGCTAATCCTCGTTGAGATTGGCCGCCGTGACCGATATCGGTTAGGAGGACATTACATGTTTTGGTGCAAGGACATTACACATATTATATCGCTCGCTATCCCTGAAGGGGCAGGCAAAGTCTAAAGAAAAATAAGCAATCCCACGAAAGTGTCCACGCTATAAACTCCCAAGTTACACTACCTATTACGATCTCTGGTTATCACTAACAATGTGCATACTTAAGTAATACGACCATGTAAGTAAGCCTTATTACCACAGAAGTTAAAAGTGCAAAGCATTATAGCATCCATAATGGCTGTTTTATGAATACATATACATATATAAAAAATACGAAAAATTGCATTGACAAATACGATGGCTCGGACCATCAATCAATTGACGTACCTTCAATGAGCTATCGAAAGGCAATTTTTCCATATCTATGTAAATACTTATGTTTGTTCAAGAATAGCGAACAGTGAAGTCACTTCTTGTTAGTCAAGTGGATTATTACAGAATAACTAGTTATTCAAAGCAAATTTAAATAATTGAAAATAATTAATAAATAATCTTCAGAAATTAGGTTTTGAAATTATTATCCTCAAAAATTTTTTTTAGTCCGTAAGTTAGATTATCAAAAAATATTGGATTACATTTTTTTTGCTTTATCTGATACTCGAAAGGACAAAGATACAGCGCTTCAAAGATCTGAAATTTAGCGCTTTACGTCACTTGGACGGTAAAATTTTAACACACCTAGTGACGTCACGCGGTATTTAAAAGCGCTATATCTTTATCATTTTTAGTTTGTTAAAGATAAGAAAAAATACGTATAATATTTTTTTAGAATCTTAATAGTGGACTATAATTTTTTTTTTTGAGGAAAATAGCCTAACCTTTGTTGGTATTTCCATCTCATTCTTGTGTATAGTACCAGCAATATCTCACCAGATTTAATTTAGAGGAGTCAAAACAATCGTGAAAATTTTACAATTCAGAGAATATATTATATAATTTGATCAAATATATTGTACCTATCTATTATAAAAATTAGTGCGAAGTCTCCAATATGGGGCGTGTAGATCCAATTGTAAAAAATGTACAAAAACCCCTAAATAGAGTTTCAGCATAATAGAAAAAGCTTCCCCCCTGCCTGCCTTTAACCCCATTGAGTAAGCATTGGCATTGTTTTAAAATCTTTTCGTATTTCTGGTTGTCGCAATCTCCATTTAAAACCCCATTTTTTTACGTAATACTTAAAAGCCTTATAAATAATGATAATTGCTCCCTATACAAAAAAAAAAGATTTTTTTTATAAATAGAACCAATAACCCTTAGTGTAATTTATAATACTTTAACTGAGATACTATAGTACACTTTACATCAGTATACTTAGATCACTGTACTTTATCTTATACCTATTACCAAGTATGTTAAAATAAAAATAAAATCTCCAGATTGAGACACCAATTTCCTAGTTCCAAACTAAGCTTATGCTTGTACTATGGATACTAGCTGAACGGATAGACATACTTAAATACGTTTATAAACATCCATGACTCAAGTACAAACGTCCATGTTAATCACACAAAACATTTGCCTCCAGCGGGATTCGAACCCGCGACCCTTGGTTTCGTGGTCAGGGTCTCTGACCACTCGACCAACGGGCCAGTCGAATGTTATAAACAACTTTCAATGCTAGCAGGAACTGTGTATACAAATATAACAAAAGTGTTTAAAAATTCCGTAATCACGTACTAACTCACATATACTTCGTTCAATTTCAATAAGCGCTGATTTTTCAACAGTCAGATAAGAGATAACAATCGAAAAAGAGTAACTATCGAGTTTCTTGCCGGTTTCTTCTCGGTAAAAGCTACCTTTTGAACCGGTTGATATTGAATTTGTTTTGACGATTTATAAGTGCTTTGTTGAAGCCTATATAAATAAATAAAGATCATTTCGAATAAATCACAATCCTGATGATCGTAAAATGTCATTGCCTGTTTCATAAATAAAATATCATATGACATCCGCAAATTGGTGACTTTATACTTTATCAATCGGTTAATTCTTATCTGACTATTTAAAGTGTCCCATGTTGGTCTGGGACTTGGCCCATGTTGATCTGGGTCAAAAAAAAAAGAATGTGCCAACTGTGGTTCTTGCCTAGCATGTCGTAAAAGGCGACTAATGGTTTACGGGCTTTTGGGTATGTGACTGAGTAGGCGACGAGTTAGCCACTTGTCACTCCTTTTTCACAGCTTTCCATCCCACCCAGCCCACTGTCCCATGTTGGTTTGGGACTTAAAAAGAATATGCCAACTGTGGTTCTTGCCTAGCATGTCGTAAAAGGCGACTAATGATATATCGGATTTTGGGTGTGTGATTGTGTAGGCGACAGGTTAGCCGCTTGTCACTGCTTTTTCACAATTTTCCATCTAACCCAGCCCGACTTTATTTTTGGCTGAATGTGGTTGAAGGGGCATGCTGCCCCTTTGACTCTGCCTACCCCTTCGGGGATTATGGGCGTGATGTTATGTATGTATGACTATTTAAAAATCGGCCGTAATTGAACGGGTAAAATACTAAGAACAGTCAAGTTTATTGTCTAAGAAACGCAGTAACAGTCAGCAACAAAAATAAGTATGAATAAATATCGTCATAAAGTTAATCCTCCAAGAATAATATTAATCAATCTTTCTTACAATATTGGAATAAACATTCACAAATGAATGAATCAATCAATCTTCATATACCAACATACTCGGGTATGACGAATATTGATACATCGGGTCAAATATTGTATATCAAATTGATAGTCCAAGAATATTCTATTCATGAATATAATTCTAATGTAAGTAACTTTAATAGTGTGTTACTGGAATTGCACTCAACGAAGATATACCCAAACCAGAATCAAACAGCTACTTTGTCACACCCGACGCGGGATAATAACTCTACTTATAGCCTAGCAATTTACAATATAGGGGAATAAGGGACCAGACGGTAATGAAATCAGGGCAATGAGGGTTTTTTGAATTAAAACATCCAAAAGATGGCGTAACTGTGACGTGCGGTCTTGTCACCCTCCTCATTGGTTAGTTGTCAGAACAAACTGACATGCTGTCAACAATGAGCCAATAGTGACGGTGATAAGACCACGCTCTGAGTACTGAAACTAATGGAGATGACTTAACTACGAAACTGTGAAGCCCAATTTTGAGTGAGAAACAAATATGGCGCCTTTGTGTAGTGTCATTCCACTTTACTTATTTACATACTAAAAGTCTCTTAACAATTTATTTATGACGATGTTTTCAAATGTTACAAGTTAGATTATGTTATAATCACAAATTTTATCAATATTGGCACAATACACCACGAATTCCACTGACATTGACAACTTAAAGTGAGAAACCAAAATGGTAATCCGGCTTCACTTAGGTATTTCTATGACGTCACTTGATGATGTTACCGAAAATAGTTAAGTCAAATATATTGTTGTCTCTTTTTACGTGCAGTATTGTAGACTTGTTAAAATGAGATAGATAGAGGTTTATGAATACAATATCAATATTAATCATATTTGTATAGCAGATTGTTCGTATAGAACATTAGGTCGTCTCCATGTTTCAGTTCTCAGAGACCAATAGACTCCCTCGTGCCACCTAGCGGATTGTCTTTTTAAAAACCCTCATTCCTCATCTTACTAGCGTTACGTCCCGTGCTTAGAAGGGGTCCGACCATTTAGTGGGTGATCCATTATGAGACCATGATCCAGGATTGAGCGGGTAACAATACACTGCATATACATATTTTCTAACAAATCAAATTGAACGAAGTATACGCGTATATAAAATCCTGTAACATACTATACTATTGGCAATAACAAAATAAATATAAAACTTAACTTACGCTATGGTACCTTACTAGTAGATTATGTCTTTCGATTCTGAATCTTAGTGCAGTCTATATTTGGTTCATATTTCTTCGATAAATGCTTTGTATGCGCGGGGCGCTACTCGCGCAGGCGCCGGCGCTACGACTTGGAGAACTTGAACACGCTGGGCGTACTCTTCTTCTGCGGTTTGTTTTCCGTCACCTAGATGTCAAATAAAGGACTTACTTACAAAAACACATAAGATATCATGCAAATTAAGTCACTTACATTATTTAATAAACATTGAAGTTCCATCCTCAAAGTTTTCCCAATGTAAGGCACATGGAAACGATCCATTTCAACATAATCTTGCCGACTATGTACATATGTTAAATAAATTCAATTGATATTTGTGTCTTGTAATTGTTCTTCATCTTGCGGAAAATTTAAATGTCAGTCACGTTTTAATATGTAGTCCGTACGAGCTTAGCATAAGATGTTTAGTTTTTAAGTAAAATATTGTGTTTATCAAGCTAAAATGGAAGATTTCTTTTCCTTTGAGAAATAACTTATTAAACCTTAATACTTAAGTGCTTCTATAGTAGACTAACACGTTAAAATGCGAGAATAAGGATATTATACTACATCACATGCATTGATCTGACTCTGAGTAGCTTAAGCACTTGTGTTACAAATATCAGAATCAACAATCAGTATTACAAATATATACTTTAATCTTGAATTAACATTCAGACACAGAACAAACACAAGTATTCATCACACGAATGTTTGTCCTGGGTGGGGATCGAAACTATAACTCTTAGTGCATGGGGCAGTGTCACTACCGAATGCGAGAGCCATTCAAAATGCCAGGATGAAAAGTGGATGCGAGGTATGTACGAGTACATAAGGTAGTCTGTACTTTATTAGCGTTTATATAGCGAGTACCGTTTTTGGTCATCATAATCATGATCATGGTTGTCGTCCACTTCGTGGATCATGGATCATTTTTAACGTAAAGAATCTTCGTCATCGTCAACAACGTCATCATTGTCATCGTTATCGTCATTGAACTCATATAATTTACTAGCTAACCGGGCGAACTTCGTTCCACCTAACAGTCAATTACACATAATCGAGTTAAATAAATTGAGATGTAAGCTATCCTATCTTTCAAGTTGGATCAAACTGCACACAGTGTGCAAATTTGATTAAAATCGGTTAAGTAGTTTCGGAGTCCATCGCGGACAAACAGCGTGACGCGTAATTTATATATATTAAGATGTTTAAAGTGTAACTCACGGTCCTCTCTCCGAGCAGCAGACGGGCTTTGTCCTCCTCATGTGGCTCAGGCGCCGCCGCCGAGCGCCGGTGCAGCTGCAGCTTCTGCCGGATCGCTTGCGACAGAATCACCCTGAGGGACGAGCAACTCGTCATCATGGGAGCAGTCCAAGGGTTGGCCAGGACTATTTAATGCTATGACTACCACTTATGTGCTACTAGAAGCTATCCGCTAATAAACGCCATCTGTTGACGCTTGTCAGAACCGATTCTCGTGTCAGGTCTTGTCGCAGTTAAATGTTACTAGAAGACTCACTGGCTGGTATAACTCTCGGTACCCACTATCTTGATATAGCCGAGCAGTTTCTAGAAGACACCCCTGTACCACTCACTACCTAGAATCGCTATTGATTGCCAGCAGCTGGAAACCAAATCCAGGCTACGTTATGGTGTGATGTAACCCTAGCTTGCAGACGCTGCAACACTCACCGCCTGGTGTCGCTCTTGGTGGCCAGCAGCAGGTCGAGCCAGGTCCATGTGACGTTGTGGTACTCGAGCGTGGGCAGCACGAGCGGCAGGTCGCGCACGTCCTCCAGGTTCTTCTCCTTGCTGCCCTTGTACGAGACGCGCACCGGCACCTCCGGGATCTTGATGTAGATGAACAGCTTGTTCTTTTCAGCCCGCTCCTGTTTATACGAGGGTCATTATTCTATTTTGTCTTTGACCGCTTTATAAAAGAATTTGTTTGGGTGATCTGCTCTACGTAGTACACCGACCACATAGATTATCATAGTTAGTAGAATAAACAAAAAACTGTGTCAATCTTAACTTACGCTCTAGTAACATAAATATTCAAAGTCCAAATTTAACCCTTCGGAGACTCTTATAGTTCATAGAATTGAAAAATTGGGGACAATTCACGGAGCTTACCCAAGAGACGCAAATAGGCTATTTGTCTTCGTTACATAAAGTTATAGAGTAAAAAAAGCTACCTTCATCTTCTCGACGTCATCCTTGTCCTTCTTGTCCCTCTTGACGTAGAAGTTGGAGTTGGAGTCCTTGCTCTTCTTCTTGACCTTCTTGGAGCCGGTGGAGACGAGGCTGGCGGTGGAGGCGCCGGCGCGCAGCGTGCCCTCCGCCTCGTCCTCGCCCTCCTCGATCGAGTCCGGGTCGCGCTCCGGGAAGCAGAACTTCAGCATCGTGTTGAAGAACTTCTTCGTCAGCCCTGATACCAATTTGGGTTGGGATAAGTGATGGATGTAAGATAGCCCTGAGATAAACAGACTGGAGCAAAGCCAGCATTACTACCGATCAATTATCCCCCTAAACTCAGATAAATTTACTGGATTCAAACTGTCAAAATTTTTTATTGTTTGGCTATTCTGTTAACTTTGTATGAAACAAGTACATTTTTTTTATTATAAGGGTGTCTATCTAGATAAATACGTAAATCCCGTAAATCCCACTGTAATAAAGTAATACTGGTCATTAGAAGTTCAACAACACAAACCTACCATATACTATATCACCTAAGATGAGTTCCGTGACACTTTAAATTTGACGTTAATAATGCATCCGTATGCCTTTAGATTTTTTTTATTCGTAAAATGTTCTAGGGCAGTAAAATCGATTTTTTGACACTGTGTATAACTTATTTACCTAGTAGTAGGTAAGTAGTCGTTCTATTTCTAAACAAAATACCTGTTTTTTTTAATAAAAAAAATACCTGAAAAATTACATTGTCGAAACACAACCTATGGTTATTTTAATTACTTACGCGGTATTGAACGCTAAGCGACGGTAACACCTTTGTTACAGTACCCACCTATTCGTATCGGCACTATGTTGACCTCAAAGTGCTCTTTGACGGCAATACCCCCCACGGGCGGGCGGTCGCGGCAGAACACGCGCAGCGCCGCGCGGCGCGCCAGTGGCGCCCGGCCCGACGGCGCTTGCGGCACCAGCACCTGGATATATAAAATAGCTGTACTACTGGGACATAGATAGTGAGTGGTAGAGTTTAAAATTATGACTGGAAGAGTTTAAAATTATGACTGGAAGAGTTTGAAATTATGACTGGAACAGTTTCAAATTATGACTGGAAAAGTTTGAAATGATGACTGGAAGAGTTTGAAATTATGACTGGAAGAGTTTGAAATTATGACTGGAACAGTTTCAAATTATGACTGGAAGAGTTTGAAATGATGACTGGAAGAGTTTCAAATGATGTCTGGAAGAGTTTCAAATGATGACTGGAAGAGTTTCAAATTATGACTGGAAGAGTTTCAAATTATGACTGGAAGAGTTTCAAATTATGACTGGAAGAGTTTCAAATTATGACTGGAAGAGATTTAAATTTTAACTCAGAATTCACTCAATTAAAGTAAGACGTCCGAAATCTGAAAAGTCGTCCCATTCGAAATCTTGTCTGTTATGTTTTTACGTTTCTTCTTCTAATCGATTGCGATGAAATTAGATGTTATTGATTTGACCCTAAATGGCCACAAGGTCACTTTTTGTACCGGAAAAATAATAGATACTCTTTCAGGGATTGACAGCATGTATGTAAAATACACAAAATTTTCTTCATACATTACACTTCCTTCACCCACATCAATCAACACAATCACCTTTATTTTGAAGCTTGTAAAGGTATCAGCTGCACTTACCTCCGGGAAGGGCTCGTTGGGCAGCAGGTTGGTGACGCGCACGAACCCGAGCTCGAGCTGGTGCTCCACGGAGTCGTCTGAGCGGGACGTCTTCGTGTACCTGGTCAAAAGAAAAAATATAAATCCACATTTTATACACATTTTAACAGCTTGTTATGACATGACACAACAAAATGACGTTAGTAATCCCTTTGATTGTTGATTAAACTAAAAGTAGTTCTTAAAAAAGCAATAAATTATTTCTGATATATATAATAAACATCGTATTAATTATTTTTATTTGCATGTGTCAGACATGAAATGTATCAAAGTTACCTTTGGATATTAACTTTGGACACTTATTTTGTGTATCAATGATGTATTAATAAAATAAGAATTAATGAGTGTGTTAATCTGTTTACAACATCAAACATTCACCGAAACTCGACAGTGTCGTGACGCCATTACAAGTCGTCATGTCTCAAATGGCAATGTGGGTGGGTAGCCGCAAGTCGATATTTAACGTTTTGATGAAGTAAGCAATTTACTATGACGAACAAAAATCCCACAAACATCTGCGCCACGGCTGCGCATCCCCCACAGTAAATACACTTACAAGAAGTTGGTGAGCAGCAGGTCAGCAATGCCGAGCTGTCCGTCGGCGTCGGTGAGGCGCCAGCGCGCCGACTTGAAGCAGATCTCGTTGTAGCGGTGCGGCGCCGCCGCGCCCGGCGCGCGCGCGCCGCCCGCCGCCGCGCCCGCGCCGCCCGCCTCGCGCCACGCGCGCACCATCGCGTCCAGCTCCTCGCCCAGCGACCACACCACCTCCTTGCACTCGTTCACCTGACACACCACACCGACCTCACAAAAAAAATATTTGCCGGAAGACGGGAGGTCTAACGCAACATTGGCAGACCTCATATATGATAACGAGGAAAGATTTGATTGTTTAAATTTAATAGACTCCGAAACACTACTGGACCGATTTGAAACATTCTTTCACCTATGGAAAGCTACATTTATCACCAAGTAACATCAGCTATATTTTATCCCCATTTTCCCACGGGAACGGGTCCTAGGCAGACCATTAAACAGAAAAAACCTATAAAGACTCTATTGGTTAAATTCCCGATAGCAAACTTTTAGACATTGCTCACCTGATTGTCGAGACTCTTGAGCTCCTCTATGGCCACGGGGTCGTCCCCGGTGATGGACCGGTTCTTCAGATAGTACTCCTTCTCGAGCCGCCGCAGCCGCGCCAGGGACTCACGCACCTAACATAAAATACACCATTTAGTTATTTCCATAAAACACCACTAATATTAATTCACTACTCCAGCATGCAGCACCGCACCTGCGTCTGCAGCTTGTGTATGAGTTGTCGCGGGTCGTGGTCGCGGTGCAGCTGCAGCTGGAAGCGCATGCGCGCGCGCCGCTCCAGCGTGCGCCGCCGCTCCGGCTCCACATGCAGCACCACGTTATTCACCACGTCCAGCAGCATGGCATACTGTATAAAAAAAATGTTTTAACGAAGGTTCATCAGAAATAAAAAATCACTGACGCATTAATTGTGATAACGTATCAAATACAATGAACACGCAGAATAACAGTTTCATACTGTCTATCAAGATCTAACTATTCTATCCGGCTCGAAGGACCACTAATATTTCACGCGCCGCCGCTCGCGCTGTGCTCGCCTCCTCGAGCAGTTACACGCGCACGCGCAGCGCCCTCACACTAGTGTACCTGCAGCGAGTTGGTGCACACGTCCAGGTCGTGGTGCATCAGCATGAACGAGTCGTAGGGTTGGTGCTCGGCGCCCCACGCGTCGCCGCTCGCGCTGTGCTCGGCCTCCTCGTGCGACGCGTAGTAGAACTCGCACGCGCACCGAGACACTATCCGTTGGAGCTAAACAGAACAATCATTCTTTAGCACTTCATTGAATGTTGATACCATACGCAAACGATCTAAGACATTGTTCAATTAAAATAACAATTTATTTTCAACGGTAATTCATTGATAATTTTCAATAGGGATGTTGACTGGCTAGTCAATTGAGATACTTTTTAAGAGCTGTCAAAACGAAATCACTTTATAAATTTTGTATGGGCTTGTCAACGTGTGACGTCACTAGTTGTATAGTCAACTGACTTAATATTAAACAGTTTTTGTAAAACTAAAAATCTTAGACTCAATATGATTGAAAATAAATAAGGCTTAACAGCATACTACGATACTTTCTTTTTCAGAATTGATATTTCAAAATTAAATATAAATGGTCATCCCAATTGTAAAAAAATATTTCCAATCGTCATCAAGCAAACTTACCATTAGAGCACCATAGCAGTTTATGCAAACTGATGATATGTCGACTCGTAGCGTTTTAGCGGGAAAATTTATAGGGATGTCTCAAAATATCGTTTTATGTTTAAATCAAACTATTTTGCTTACAAAACTTTTTTGTGTTAATTTTGTACCAACCTATATTGTGAATGTGGTTTAAAAAAATGCATAAAATATCCTATTGATGAAGTGCGGCGAGGGAAAACATCATGATAAAACCTGCACATTCCAACAATTATGGATGTGCAACCATCCAAAATTGTCTGGTTTCCCTATATAAGGGTTACGAAGATCAGATCCGCAGTCACATGATTGTAAGGCTCGTTAAATCATTGATCATGGTCTAAGCGGACCCCGACTTAGCACGGGGCATAACGCTAGGAGGACCCTATCGATGAAGTGCACTGACCTGCGCGAGGCCGGTTTCGGCGCTGGGCCCGACGGTGCGGCCGATGACGCCGCCGGCAGAGTGCCCGCTGCCCACCAGGCGCGGCACGTCCGGCAGCGCGCTGATCTCCGCGCCCGCCCACCGCTCAGAGATCTCCTCCACCGACACCCACTGGATGTTCTCTGACGAACATAAATATTACTTATAATTTGGACAATTATGAGGTTTGATTATCTGCCTACCCCCAAATGGAGAGCTCCGATTTAAAATAACACCGAAAATGTGATAAAAAAAAATGGAACGGAAAAGCAACATAAAATAATTTTAAAAGGAAAAAAAAACCGTTAGGCATATCGTGACTTAAGGGCCCGTTCTTATGATATGAGACAGGATCGTCAGAATGTTTGGTTTAAATTAATAATTTCTTGTGTTTTATGATCGATTGTTAATTAGTCTGTTAAACATAAGATCTACTTTTATTTAAAAAACAGTAGGGGATGTTGCGAGATGAGTGAGCAATGTGCCTACGTACCCAATAAATTGAACAGACAACAATAAGTAGAAGAGAAAGGCGTGTCAAGTGCGGTACATGCATACCGTCGAGCTGGTCGCGGTCGGCCGCGCTGACGGTGGCGTAGTACTGCATGGCCTGCAGCTCGCCGCTCCAGGCGGTGGCGGGCGGCGCGCGGCGCACGCGCTGGCGCACGGAGGCGCGCGCGGCGCACAGCAGCACGTAGCCGCGCGTCTCGCACCCCTTCAGCACCACCTGCGAGTTCACCAGCTCGACTGCCGACACACAACACACAATTACTTGTCTCACCGAATGCAATCAATTTGGACTTGGTAATACACAACATGTAGTGGTCAACCAATTGAATATGTTCAACTATGATGATACCATTTAAGTCATAAGTCGCAGACGAATAGTAAATTTAGTGAAAAAGCCAGAGTACCCAAACAATCTAAATTGTTTGCCCGCTGAAATGGCGGGCGGTCGGCTTTCTATGGCCCTATCGGCTTCCTATTGGTTGCCTCACCGCGTAATATGGGATGGTTCTGTCTTTCTTTTTTTATTGGTCCGAGGTCACCCCTGCATATCTCTTATGCGTATAACTTAATGTTGCTACAATTTTAAGTTCAGAACTCCTAAACTGGTCGCTAAGCTTGTCGGTGCGGCGGCGCGACGCTCAGCTCAGCTGAGTTCGTCGCTGAACTCTCCGACGCTACCAGCAACGGGCGCGATGCTGCATGGTACTGACTGAGGAAGGCGGTGTGCGCGTTGTCGTCGTCGAGCACGTGCTTGGCGTGCGCGTGCGGCGGCGGGTGCGGCGGCGCGTCGCCGCTCAGCTCGTCGCTGAACACGACCGGCGCCTCGCCGCCGGCTTCGGCCACCAGCGCCGCCAGCATGCCGCCGGCCGTGCCCTCGCCGCCCCCTCCGCTCCCGCCGCCCGAGCTTGACGACTGGTTCTGTGCAAACCAACAATTACACCATTCAAAAACATAACAGTAGAAAACTAATCAGTGTTTTCTTCAACTTTTCGAAATATTTTCCAAAAGTACCTGAGCATTCGAAGGTGGAGGCGAGACTACGTCCGCTTCACGCTTTGGCGACGCATTAGGTTTTTCCTCTTCTTTCAGCGCTTTCGTTGACAGGTTCTTCTTCAATTGCTAAAAAGAAACACATTACGTTAATTTACATGTACTAAACTTTTTTCTTTATTTGTTAAATGGACCAGAAAACATTTTAAATAGCTTTTTCTCGTGGCTTCGCTCGCATAAATGTAAATTTTGTTTTTGGGTGTATGCCAGCAAGGACCTGCCCCCCGCCTCGCGTACGACACACGCCGCACCAACATGCAGTACCTGCGTCTTGATGTAGGTGTCGATGAGCGCGAAGGCCAGGTCGCGGTTGAGCTTGGTCCAGGCGCCGCGCAGGTCGTGCACGGCCAGCCGGTGCGTGGCGCCGCCGCCGCCGCCGCCGCCGCCCGCCTCGCGCCCGTACGACACGCGCCGCACCGACACGCAGTACCACTTCTCCACGGCCGGCGGACGGAGCACCGACGGGTTCTATAAACCAAAACATATTTAACGAAAGCACCATAAAATTAAATGGTCCTTCGAGCTAGATACTATTGATGGACACTCAAAATAAATATAATTACAGTCTTGTTCACATGAAATCTTATAGGCTTTTAAAATTACTACCCAATCAGCAGTGGCCGCGTCCATTACTCCAAAATACATACACACGGCTTGTCAAAAACTTCCACATTCAATCACCTCATCACTGTCCTTGTCCTCGGCGACAGGCGCGGTGGTCTTGAGCCATATCTCGGCGTCGTTGAGGTCGCAGTTCATGTAGACGGTGGTCCAGTTGGCGCGCGGCCGCCGCACCAGCCCGTCGGTGGCCGGCACCAGCGACAGCCGGTGCTTGGAGCCGCACGTCACGCGCAAGCCCAGCATCTCAATGCCTCGCTGCATCGACGACGACGACCAGTAGAACACCTGAATATAAATTTATTTCATAAAGCTGATTGATGAAATGGTGGTAGGGTTTGCAATGCTGGATCCAGAAATTCAGCTGCTACACTTTTAGCTGTGCTGGTCCTAACGACAATTGCTGGTGCAATCCTTCTGGATTTCAATTCCTACTAGAGATTGGAATGCTGAATCAAGTAATCCAACTGGGTCCAGTATAATTTTAGCTCTGCTAGATCTAGCGTCACGTCGGAATCCAGCAAAAAATGCTGAAAAACAAAACTAGGCTGGGTTAGATGGAAAATTGTGAGAAAATAGTGACAAGTGGCTAGCTTGTCGCCTACACAATCACATACCTAAAACCCCATATACCATTAGTCGCCTTTTACGACATGCTAGGCAAGAAACACAGTTGGCACTTTTTTTTTTAAGTCCCAGACCAACATCGGACAACTTCACGAAGATGCTATTATATTCTATACCAGCTTTAACCGTGGAATTTGGTCGGGTACAAAGACGCTTTCATGCTGCCCGGGTGATTTATATTGTTTTCTACGATGATAGTATCCAATTATCATATGGTAAGACCACAGTGATCAGCGGTAATTTCAAAATCATTTTTCTTATTTGGTTAAGTATTCATTTCCTAGTATCCCTAGTGCAAGCTATTATATGCTTTGTTTGGTAGTTCAAACTTTGCTTTGAACGACTTATTTATATATATATTAATAAAAATACCTGCAGGTTGTGCAGCGTGAGCGAGACGCTGACGTTCCGGTAGTGGCGCGAGAGCTGCGGCTTGCGCGGGCGCACGTTGTTGAACACGCGCCCGCGCCGCGTCGGCCGCGTCACGCCCGACAGGATCAGCTTCAGGCTCTCGAACCATCTGAATAATGACGTGTCGTTCTTAGTACATTCTTGGTAGAATCAACATTCCGAACCGGTGTAGATTCATGTAGCTTTAAGAATTATGTAAATCTAAAGATTTATCAGTATTTTCTTGGAGCCTAAATAAATAAAGGCATTTTGTATTAAAATTTTAATTTTAATTATAATTTGATGTGTCATGTGTGGGGTTATCCATAGCAAGATCCTATATGTATTTACTCACAAACTGTATGTTTGCGATACTAACTTTAATCATCGTTGAGATTGGCCACCGTGACCGAAATCAGTAGGGAGTATTTTATTAATCATTGTCTTTCCAATGCCTGTCACAAAGTATGACATACTGCAGCTGGGGTAATTTGAAAGGTTAATTAGTATGCCGCAGAACCAATATACTACTTAAGTGTATAGATTATGTATACCTGAGTGTGCTCCCGTAGAGCAACAGCACCGGTCCATCTCGGTCGATTGGTTTAGTCTCCATACTCAGGTGGAGGTCCAGACCTTGGGACCGGAACGCGCGGTACGAGTCGTGTTCCTGGTAACAAATAAATAAAGTTACAATATACTTCTTGTATATGTTCTCTTGATTACAACGATCTGATGCGGTACGATCAGAAATAATAAAATACTCTATGAGATGGGTTCGGCACGCCATCATTTCGATGATGACGTGCATATACCATACACAATATGTTTTAAAACAATTGATAAAAGGCACATTTAAGTATGGCTGGGTCGAGTACCGTATGGCGACACAAATGAATCACCTGGTTGCTGGAGTACTCGGGCAGGCGCGTGGGCGCGCAGGGCTGCACGGCGTGGTGGTCGCGCGCGTCGCCCACGCACGACCAGCCCAGCTTGACGGACAGCCGCAGCGCCGGCACGCGCAGCACGCGGCAGTCGTCGTACTTGCTCGCCGTGCGCACGAACACGTTCAGCTCGCCCAGGAACCCGAGCTTGCCTACCATACAACACATCACTCAGTTGCATCGCTCAATAAAGACATTTTGCTACAAATATCGTACTGTGGCGACCGCGGCACAAGATAGTCAAGATTATAGCTCCAATAATACGTAAACAAATGATGTCGATCGAACATAGAGAAACGCCATACAATCCTGCATCGCGCTGACGAAGTTATTCTCGCTACTAAGTATATATACAATACGCCGCGACGGTTAGTCGGACCTAGGTCCCTGAGCGAGCAACACCTAGCTCGGCGGAAGTACTTCCACTTTCAGCGCGAGCGCGTAGTTCGCACAGTATAATCAGAATGGTATGCCAAGATTCAGCTAATCAAAATTCTCAGTTTAAAGAAATAGCTGAACGCATACGAATGTAATTAGGATGCAAGATAAACAAATCTGTAAATATCAGTCGTTGATCTTTACCAACTTGCAGCACACTGTAGTTGTGAATCGTGCAGTGTTAAGAATACTGCTTGACTGATTTTTTATAAATACAGATATTAAACGTGAGGTCAGTTCAGCTTAGGTGGTAGAAAACCAATTTCTCTTCGTGTGATCCGCAACCAAACTTACATCAGCAATCAGACATGCATGATAAGATACTGAAAGCCCAGTCCAGCAAGGTCAGTTCACTCTAGCCGTGACTTCCGCAGTGTTGCAAAGCATCACAAACTTTTTTTTCTATGTCGTAGCGTTAAACGGGATTGCCATTTGTTTCCAGTACACCAACCGTTAGTCCAGTCCAGCACGAGGTCGGTCCAGGTGAGCTCCATCTCCTCAGTGGTGTTGTAGGGGTCGAGCGACACGTGCAGCAGGCACGTGAAGCGCGCGCACCGCGCCGTCAGCCGCCCGTGCATCAGCAGCCGGACCTTGTCCCACCACGCCAGCGGCGCCGACGGGTCCAGAGATGGCCGGGACACTTGGTCGAACGCTATTAAGGAAGGGATTAGTGAGGTTAAGTTATCGATGAAATTCGGTAGTAATGTATTCACTAAATGACAAAAAAATCGTCACGATACCTCAGAATGATAGGTGAAGTTCTTAATGTACATTTTGGGGTGTTAACGGTGACAAGTCCCTAAGTCGGGGTTAAACCACCTGGCACTAGAGTTTTTCTTTTCATATTTGGCTGGATTCAAAATTTAAAATTTATATAAAAAAATAGAAAATAATAATTATATTCTTTCAATATTTGATGAATCGTCTTATTGCAAAATCAACCGATGGCTAGACCAATCATCTAGATTTGATAGCCACGTAGATCTAGACAGACCTTCATGATATCCGAGTGTTTGATGGTTAAACCACTAACGCCAATGTCAAATAAAACTTACGCAAAAATGGAGGTCTAAGATGAGGATACATAAATCCACTCACACAGATTGCAGTGCGCGATGACGGGCTCCCAGCAGGGCCCGAAGGCGTAGCTGAACTGCGCCATCTCGCAGCACAGGTCGTAGTACCACTTGAGCGGCATCATGCTGCGGTCCAGCTCCGTGCCGCCCCACGGCTCGCCCTGCTCGATCAGCACCGTCCGGACAGCTGGAATGGCCATACAGGTAAACTCTATACTCATTATTATTAAGTAAAATATGACTGAGTCAACAAGTTTTGCTAGAGGATACAGAACTCATTCAGAGATACTCGTGCATAAAAAGGACAAAAAGACAAAGATAAGGGCAAAGACTCAAGCTGCAAAGAAGACGTGATAGTTGAAGGATAACTCAGATTGATAGACCACCTACCGCTAGATACACACGACTGAAACACGAGGTCATGACGTAATTATGATTGGCACTTTTTGAGGTAACCATTTAAATCTCAAATGAATGCGAATTTCTTCCAAAAACGACCCAATCATTACGAAAATAATGATTAACTCATTTTGGCATGAACATTTAACTCTGAAATGGATGTCGATTTCGTTGAACACGAACCAACCATAACGATGAAAAGAGTCTACGTCACAATTACGCTCTCGTTAATTTTTCTTTAAAAAATCTCTGATTTCTGTAGTTATGAAGATGTGAATAGTCCTTAACCCAATCAATGTAGGAACAGCGCTGACCTCTGGGCGGCGGGTGGTCTTCGGCGGCGAGCACGGTGCCCCACATGCGCAGCTCACTCATGCTGAGCAGCGGCTGCGGGAAGTCGCGCAGCAGGATCTGCCACTGCGCGCAGCCCAGGCTCACGCTGCGGCACCACAGCGTCGTGAACTCCATGCCGTCCTCCGGCCACGGGCTGACACAAATAAACGTACCAAGTTTTATTTCTGATCACATACAAGACAATCTTAATCAGTGTCACAAACCTTTCCTGAACTCCTGTCAAAGGTGTCTGAAAATGACAAAATGCAAATTTTCTGTAAATAATGTAACATTAATTCATTTCATGGTGTCGTAGCGCGTGCGCAGCGGCGGCGGGTACCTGTCGCAGTCGATGTCGCGCAGGCGCGCCTGCGCGTTGCGCGCGCCGTGCATGGAGGGGTCGGCCAGCGCCAGCAGGCGGCAGCGCGCCACGCAGCACGCCACGAGGCGCGTGCGCGGCGGCGGCGCGGCGCGGCACCGCTGCACGTATATCTGCGCGTCCTTCTGCCGCAGCGCCGCGTACAGCTCCTCCACCTTGCCGGCCGGTAGGAACAGGTGCGGCTTGCACAGCTCCTGCACCTGAGGGACAACATCGAACCAACAAACGGAATGATCACTATGTTTTCATCAACAAATCAATTAGGCTGCCTGTCCACCGGAGTGGAGCAAGGCAGCGGAGCGGTAAAAGAGTTAAAACTACATCAATAGAATTGCATAAAATCTCTACTTCGTGGATTTTCAACTCGCATACCGCTCCGCTACCTCATTCCGCTCCGGTGGACAGGCAGCCTTTAGATGACGCTCCAAATCTAGAACAGATATGAGATATGTTCATATAGGTAGACAAGCGATAACCTACCTTAGCATCGAGCATGGTGCGCCGCTTCTGGCTCTCCTTATACTCGTCTTCCAGCAGCTCGTAGTTGTCGCGCAGCTTCACCTCGAACGGGTCGTCGCTCATCTCGATTAGGATCTCTTCAATCTACAAACAAAAAATACAATCCCTAAGTTTTTGCTTTCTACTTTAACCAAAATCCAGCAAGCGAGGGGCCAATCAAATCTCATGATAATATTCATCACGTTACGAGCTTTTTCAAAAGATCGTAACTCTATTTTTGATTTTTGAAATTACAAAACTAATCAAAATTCCATGATCACATAAACGGTAAAATCACACTCAAACGGTAAAGAACGCCGAAGGCTTTAAGTAAGAATTATAGCCCCTTCTCATGCGGCCGATGACCTCCACACTTCACACTCCTAAGCTCTTCCCCGTACATTTTATATTTACAAGCCTCGCAAGCCGTAGGAGGTTTAACGTGCAGAATTCATTTATGTTTAATAATTTTGTGAAAGGTAAGTTCCCATTCCCGTTCCCATCTCCTTCCCACACTTGCACAATTCAAAAATATGCTTCCAGCTGACCTTAATATGCAGATCACTGGGCAGCGGGCTGTCGGCGGTGAAGGGCTTCTTCTGCACGCCGTGCAGCCGCTTCAGCCACTTGAACAGCGACACGAAGTCGCCCTGCACCGCCTCTGCGAACCGGTGCTTGTACGGGAACACCACGCGGAGCGAGTCCACGTTCACTGCCCTAAGAGATGTTAGTACGTGAATTATCATCACATATGAACTGAATAATGCCATTGACAACACTTTGCTAATGCCACTGATTCACTGATCGATATAGTGAGGGTTTTTCGGATTAAAATATCTAAAAGATGGCGTAACCGTGACTTGCGGTTCCTGTCAGCCTTTTCATTGGTTAGTTATAAGAGCAAACTGACATGCTGTCAACAAGGAGCCAATAGTGGCAGTGATAAGACCACGAGTCTTCCGCGTGCTATCTGTCAGTTTTTGTATTTTTAAAAACCCTCATTGGAGAGTAATAAAAGTATATTTTTTTTACAATAATTTTAGAATGGTAACACAAAATCGAACACTAACCAAACCTTGTTCCAGGCCAGCACGAACCCCTCGGTGGCCTTCCTCTCGACGCGCACGTCGTGGTCGTCCCGCGCGCTCCATGGAGTACCCCTCCACCACGACCACCTCGTCCCCGTTCAGCACCATCTTCAGCTGCCCCCACAGGATCGACAGGCCCGTCTCGTGGTCGTACGCCACCGTCATGTCGTCTACAAGTTACATGATAAAAATCATAGTCCTAGACCAACATCGGATTATCATATGATAAAACTAAGGATATTTATAAAATAGCATTATAATAAATCCCGCATCCCGAATGACGTTAAGGCACCTCACACCAGCACTTTGATACGTTGTATCTGCGTAAATTTCCGCTTTTTTAATTTTTTTAAGCAAAAGACGTGTTCAATTATTTTTGGTGATCTAACTGACGAACTGACTAAATAAAATCTGCTTTTTTACCCAGGAAAGTTCCCATTATTAGCAGCAACTTTCAAACATAACATAACATCTCAAGGTACACCAACATATGCTGTTGGTGTACCTTTGATAAATAAATAAATATTCTTAAACTCACCAGTGCAAAACAGCATATCGTTCTCCTTCGACAAATGCAGCCCGAGATTCGTTTCTCCTTTAAACGAGACCCTCCAATCCAGGACCTTCTTCGTCTCAACAGCCTTCGGCCCCGTCTTGGACCTCAAGTCCTGGCTGAAGGCCTTCATAGCCCGCACCAGGGGTTAGTATCTTGAGGTGCAGGTTGGCGCTCCACTCAAAGTCGACCGTCTCAATGAACTGCAGGTCAAGGAGGACGGAGTGCCGCTCCTTGGAGGGGACGTGCTCGATTCGCGCGAGACGGACGTGGAAGAACGAGTTGGCGATTTCGTCTGATCTTTGACAGAGGTAATTTCCTGGTAGACAAAAATGTTCAGGACAATGATATTTTACTATAGATATTTCATACGCTTACATTTCAACCAAAAACGTTTCGAACCTAGTAAGTTAATTAAATTGGGTTGAATTTCCCAAGCAATTTTTAAATGTTCCATTAGGAGTAGTATCAAAAGATTGAAGATCTTGGGAGAGGACATGTAAGATATAAATCGAGAGTGTACAGCGTAGCAGTTATGTGTTGCTTTATCAAAAAGGGTTCAGACAGTATTATTTTAATACTACATTCAAAACTCTACTATAGCTAACAGTAAACAGTTACTCACCCTTGTAAGGCACCATGTCCACGACCTTCAGACCGGACACAACCGCGCCCGACTTAGTGACGGTCCGCTCGAGGGTGACGGCCGTCGACGCGCGTCATCAGACACATGTTGTCGTCCAGGATCAGGAAGAGGTTGATGTGCGACAACGCCACATTTACGGCGATGTTACAAACGGTCGACTCGCCCGCTTCTGTAGATGCGGGCGCGGGTGCGGGTGCGGGCGCAGGCGCGGGCGCGGGTGCGGATGCGTGCTCAGCGCTCGGTGACTTGTACTCATTGATACAGTCTACGAAGGTAATGATAGTTTCCGCGATGGCGTTACTCCACTCCAACCGGAGGCAGTCCATCATTGCTTCCACCTAAAAAAATATTTAATAGGAGACATGCTCGTGTGAAAGTATTGATAATATTTGCACGCCCTACAACACCGAATCACGATGTACTCAAATTTGTAAGAGACCAGACTTAGACCTTAAGTTGTTAGTGTTAATAGATCAAACTCACCTTAGAATCCGTGGGTCCATGGCTGCCCCACTTGACGAGCGCGACCGCTAACATAGCCGTGCCCCACGCGTGGTGCTTGCGCGCGCCCCCGGGCGCCCCGGGGCCCCCCTGCGCCCACGCCAGCGACCCGCCGTCTACCAGGAGTTCAGCGCTCCAGTGCCGTCGGCCGACTACTGCGCGCGCGGGAGCCCTCTGATATGCCTCTTCTATAGAAAAATAATAAGTACATGGTTCAAAAGTATTGAATTATGATGAAGTCACGATGAAGAACATTTTAAACTGCTGGCATCTGATACACTTATTGTTGCGATCGTGAACGTGCGCGCGCTCCAGCAGCGACGAGCCCGACCACGCTATCACCCACTCACCCCTAGTGTCGAGCAGCTGGTCCAGCTTGACCTTGAGGCCGGCGCAGGCGAGCACGGCGGCGCGCGCGCCGGCCGCGCCCGCCAGCCG
>OX596203.1:16398997-16478578 GCA_951394215.1 Glyphodes perspectalis | reverse complement strand
TGACGAGAAAATCTATGTCATATCATTTGGTATACAATAGTGATGTAGTAGCGTTATCGACTGACCAGGCGAGCACGGTGGTGTAGTCGTAGAGCATGTGCAGCGAGTGCTCGTCCTCGAGCGGGTCGAGGCGGCGCTCGGGGCTGGCCAGCACCGGCCGCCGCGACACCTCGCCCTCCGCGCCGCCCGCCGCGCCGCCCGCGCCGCCCGCCGCCGCGCCCACCCCGCCCAGCGGGGACTCGCCCTGCACGTCACAAATACACCTTTTGTTTATTATGATTCCTTGTCGTTGGTGCGTAAAATGACATCGTACCTGAAAATAATAGATGGTGCTTCGAGTCGGATAAATAAAAATTCGGGGTAAATTCAACATATACCTTCCTTTCGGAACAATGGATTAAAGTTAACATTAAATCCAACTTAAAAACTCTTGATTGCTGACTAGCTGCCTTCGTAACTACATGATAATAGAATTAAACATTTTCAAAAATAATATTTAATTTTTCCTTTTATCTAAACAAATAAGCATTTATATATACATTTATTTAAATTTGTGATAAAACAGATAATCTAAAAGTATGTACTCTAAATAATCAATATGATGATCGTGGGATATATGTTCGTTCGTTACCTGCGCGTAGTGTTTGGGCGGCGGCGCGGAGGGTGGCGCGGGCGTGGGCGGCGCGTGCGGGTCCGGCGTGGGCGCCGGCGTGTGCAGCGTCGTCGGCATGGCGCCGCCGCTCTGGTGGCGCATGCAACACACATTTTTGTTATACAGTTTAAATAATATATGTTACTGATACTGTTACTACATCCGGTTATTACATAAATGTGACTGCTTAACTTTGGTTACTCTCAGATAAAGAAACCGGGCTAATTGGAACATGGCTACAGATCTCACTCATTTGAATGTGCTCAGTTTACATTTTCTGACCGTCAAGCAAATGGAATGAACCCGTACTTATACATATTTGAAAATTTCAGAAGTAGGTGCCCAGGTTTGAACCCGCATACCTCAGATGGGAGGCGCTCGTTTTGAATATTAAGCTATAATCGCTTCCTTGACCGTATAATTGGCAATAATGGTCAATGAATCTCTCTCACATTGTGATGGTTCATTAAAGATTAGGAGGTGAAGAGCAGGGTGTTACCTGGTTGAGGTGATGGTGGTCGGCGGGCTCGGTGTCGGTGGGCGCGGCCCCGGCGGAGGGCGGCGCGGAGCCGGCGTGCGGCGGCGAGGCGGCGCCGCAGCTGGCGGGCGAGGCCGCGCCGCCCGAGCCGCGCCCGCAGCCGCCCAGCGCGCCCTCCGCGCCCTCCGCGCCCAAGCGGCATCCGCCCCTGCAACACACGGACCGACCGTCACCAATGCTCATCCGGTTTACGCTCCAAATTAAACCAGCTTTGATACTAAAAAAAGGTCAGCGTTTATGATATTCGTTTGATGATTGAATTATGAACACAGTTAACGTCAGTTTCATAGCTAGTTTAATTTCAACAAAAACATGATGATACGATATCTCACCAACACATGAAGTAACATTGATCCCCTTCTATGAACGACAAATGACACGTTAAGAGTTAACCAAGCCTCGAGATGAAAGGTAGATGTTATTATGGGTTGTTCGCTTTTGCATTATATCGCCGAAAAAAAAAACTTCTCATTGAACGTTTACTACAACAGTGATATAAAGCAAAAAGCTTAAGGGTGTAAGAAAATGAAGCGATGTCAATGGTTTTATTTGGTGCCGTTTTGATATCTGAATATGCGAGTACGGTCGCATTAAAAATCATTTTAATCGTCTTCTAAGCGAAGCCTTCAAAAGTTATTCTAATAGGCAGCATCATCTTAATATAAACGTATATGTGATACTATAATACGTATTAATATAATATGTAAAATATAATTTAGAAGACACGAAACATGCAACTCACGAATGACATTCAAACATTCGCTACTTTACTCATGCAATGTAAGTCTCTACGATGCAAAGATGTATTTTACGATGGCGGAAACACATGCAAATCGAAGCGGCAACGCACTATCCGCCCCGGGAGGTACAATGGGTCACCGGGGGAGGGGCGGCGGAGCGACCGAGAGGAAGCCATCGAGTCAATTTAATCAAATCGAGCCGCCATAATACGCCAACGGGTCGCCGCCGGTCGATCTACGATATTTGAAGATGGAAGTTCCCCCGGACGACGAGAGGCTTCCAAATCGTCTCGGTGCAGGTGAAGACGGGCGAGTCGCGGACGGCATGAGTGTCGTCGATGAGGTTGAGTACTCACAGGGCGTGGGGCGCGCACGGGGCGCGGCGCGGCGCGCGCTCGGCGGCGCGGGCGGCGCGGGCGGCGCGCCGGTGGAAGGGCGCGGGGCGCGGCGCGCGGCGGCGGCGCCACCTGCGGCAACACAACGCTACCAGCTGCGCCGCTGACCGCCGGCCGGGGCCCCCTCCGGACACTATGTCTGGTCCCCGCCCAGCCCCCGAGCTCCCGCGCCCAAGGGCGCTCCCCGGAGGGGGCCCCGGCGTCCTCGCACGTTTTCCCTGTCGTTTTCACAATTGTCCCGCCGTGAGGCCGACCGACTTCGACCCCGTTCGAGTTCGAGTCATTTTTATGCCGCCTCACGTGCGATTTAGAGGTTTTTGAAACCTCCCAATATTACTACCCAGCCCCGAATCTGACTGAGGTAAAAACGGAAGTCGACCTCCGAAACCCGACCACCCGAAACCGAATTACCAAAAAAAAATAGAGATTCAAGTGTGACAAGAGTCGTGTGATGTCGTCGACGAAGGAACTGTCACCCTTTTTTATTCAAATAAAAGCCGTTTAGAGGCCTTCGTTAAAAAAATTCACGGTCCACGTGCCCCAACTGATTTGAAACATTCCTTCGCCGTCCTACGCTGACAAACTATAAAATGTCTGTCGGCAATAAAGCTGTAACCCACTACTGCTTAAATCTACATATTACATTACATACTAATATAACGCTATAAAAACATTCAAATACATAACATCTACCTATCTATCTACAAGGCAGCAAGTACCCTACGAATCTACGAATACCCGATCGCCTCCAATATGTGCCTCATGTTCTAAAAAATAAGGTTCACTCTTGGCAGCGATCGGTCGAGCTTCCGCTCATTATAATGCAATTCCTCATAAGTAATACTCTCATACATAATATACTTAGATACATTTATAAATGCAAAACACACAACGTTCGTACAACTACGGCTATATACTGCTCCTATGCTACTATGTATAATTACGCAGTTCAAAACATGCACTGTGGGATTGTCAAACGAAAATCAATCTTAAAAACAAGCAGCTTCAGTCGAATATCAAACAAATTTTTATGCAAAATTTTATAAAACTCGTTATATAATTATCTAAAGTACACAACGCGCAATACTTGATGTATGTTGTTTTAAAGTAGTTCTGTTGCCTGTTATGAGGTACACCGATAAGTTGTTCGAGTGAGATATGGATCAATGTTACAAGTCGCGAGCTGCGTGGCAGATAACGCGTGGTCCCTCAGCGCAGGTTCCGCCCGCACGCATACGCATTCACTTATACAAACTGCGCAACAGGTACAGTCAGTGACCTCAGCTGGCCACTGCTTTCGCGTGAAAACCCATCAGCGGTCAACACGATACGGCGATAATAATGTTAATAAAATCAGTTTTTGTTTTATGCTGACAGATTAAGCGGATTGCATTGTTAGAAGTCAAAGTAACACTCGGATTAATGCTTTTAAAACAATTCAGGCTGTAAGTAAATGTTTTAAGCCTTAGTCGGAAATATACGCTCTAACTTTTAAATCAAATGATTAAAAAATAAGTATATCAAAGACGTCGTCATAAAAATATCAAAAATATAGAGCATAATATTTATAATATTACTTTTCAATAATGCACAAATTAAATACATACTGAATTATCAACCAATAACGTAGACAGACGTCTACTACATCCACTTTCAGTGCGAACGCGTACGTTCGCACAGCAACATTTCCCCGACGCCCTGTACCGTTCGATGACGGTGGTTATGCCGTCTCTTTCGCGCACAGCTGACTAGCTCAGGACACCGACTGTACGCGCGGGGCGCGCGGCGGCCGGCGCGGCGGCGCGGCGGCGCGGTACTCACTTGGCGCAGGAGCAGGGCACCTTGCGCGTCGGCTCCACGAAGTCCTCGCGGTCTACTGAGGGAGTGCTGTAGCACAGCTCCGCCGTCTGGAAGAAGACCATTCGTTTTAATGTCAATTAACACTCGAAATTGCCAATACTCACATTGAAATAAATGTATATAGGTCTACTAAGAATAGAACAAGTTAGAAGGTATTTCAATGTTAGAAATAATACTTAGAAATATTAGGTATGAACTAGAATTAATATTAATGATTATTTACTATTATTTCTTTGCATTATATTGGAAGAATACTCAGAACAATCTATCGCTCAAAGAGAGTTCTGTTTCCATCTTCCATGATTCCTAGAATCCAGCTGGAGATTCCCCCAGTGGTTGTGTCAGAGTTCGTTATTCGTCGCAAAAAGATGTGCGCCCGTCTATGTTATGGGAAAAGTTGCCAAGAGGAAGGCGCGTATCTGAACGCGCCTCTCATCGAGGCGACAACGAGAGAGTAACTCACGACACCATACTCTGCTGTCCGGCATTCGATTGTGGCGGGCGGCGCGCTCATGTCCGTCACCAGACATGAGCATCAGTTAGCGCAAAGGCGTGTAGGTACCTGGTGCGGGCGCGGCGTGGTGAGCGCGTGCAGCGCGCGCGTGGCGAGCGCGGCGGCGCGCGGCGGCGGCGCGGGCGGCGCGCTCATGTCCGTCACCAGCGCGTACGGGAGCGGGTAGCGCATGCGCGCGCCTCCACACGTCACCTGCAAGCGCACAAAGGTAACGAACCAATTTAACATCACTGTTTTATTATCAGAATACAATAAAAAGTCACAAGCCTTAAAGTGTTTGATAGTCTTTAGACAAGGTATCCTCATCTGGCACCAATATAGTCTCATACGCACCTCGACGGCCCCGCAGCCCTGCTCCAGCGGGTAGAGTTGTCGCCACGCGTCGAGGAGCCGCGCGGTGGCCGCATCGCTATCGTTCCACTCGCGACCGGTCACCGTACCCTCCAGTCCGAATGGAGCTAAGATCACTGCAAAGAACACAACACAACATTAGACATCTCAAGGAATTATAATACGTATTATTCCAACATAAGGGTGTTGTTTCCATATTTACACAAAGAACGCTTACTACTTCTGACGCAGGGAATACCCCAGTTCTAAACTAGATGACTGTCTGCAGCCACCGCATGGTCAGACATTGTCTGCCGTATTTATTTAGAGTAGCGGTAAACATGTGCGACATACATACTTTAAGCCCCCACGTTTAATCTAGTGTAGGTGGGCGAACTGATTTTGGCAGACTGTCGGATTTCTCCGGTGACAAACTTATTCTCGAAAGCAATAGTTACTTTAATACTACAGAGCAGCACTCTAAGAATCTGATATTATATATAATAGGAACATAATAATCTCAGAAAACACACTGGATACTTAAATGCAATGTTGTATAAAAGTCCACTCAAAAATATTATTATGAACGGTTAAAACGCTACGCTTCTATAGATTTTCTATTGTAACGGCACGGCGTGCCTTACTCAACTCACTGATTATTTTAATCTTACTTCTTAAATAATCAATGAATGAAAGTTACACAACGTTATTGCAACTTACACCTAATATGTAAATTATGTGATTTATGAGGACATACACGTTTGGTAGCTAATTTTCTTCACCCGATATGTTCGTCACTCCTTGCATTCTGCCTTCTTCTTCTCCGTATGTATGTATGATATATATGTGATCGTGTGTGGTACATACCTTTCGCCTCAGGCTGCTGTTCGGAGGCGTTGAGCTTGGCGAGCCGCTTGGCGGTGAGGGTGCGCACGGGCGGGTGCTGGCGCACGTCCACCGACGCGCACACCGTGCTCTCGCCGTGCAGGAAGAACGCGAACGAGAATGACAGGTGCCATGGGCTGGAACCGAACATACAACACGTTACACAGGGAATTAATGCACATATTTCGATAATATTTCACCATTAACAAAAGTAACTTGGCTTAAAAATTTACAAACTCTGTCGAATGGTTCCGATAACTCGAAGAACACAGAGTCGAAGGTCTGTGAGACATTTGAGACCTCTTATCATAAAACAAATGTCCGACTAAGTAACGTAGACGGGATACACAGATTGCGGAATAATCAATACCTACTATCAAAGCTCATAATAATCGAGAATCGTCTATTCCTTGGAGCTTCAAAAAGTAGAAGCATCAAATAATAGCCGATTGTACCCATCGCCATTTCTCTCGTAACTTACGAAACGAGGTCAAACTTGAGCCCGAGCAAAAACTTCGTACCTACACAGCCTCATTACGTCACTAAATAGGGCCTTTAGCATCGACTGTACCTTCCAAGGATTCGCAAACTGTTTCGCTATTCTAAAACGGGTTTCTTATTTTGTAGTCAGAAACGTTGGTAGTTTGAGTAGGTAGGTACTAAAAAACCAGTCGTTTAATCTGTTGGGTAATCTCCACCTTTCTCATGGAGTTCGGTATGTTTTTCATAGCCCCGTTATCCGGCTGACGGTTGCGCCCGCGCCGCGGCCGCCGCGCGAGACGGCTGCGCGTGCGTTTTGTGCCATGTTAACAGTTACAACTCGTCATACCATCGCACAGACGAAAACGAAAGTTATGTATCTCTGTGCATCAGCATCAGTGAATGGATACAAATAACTCATCACAAGACACTTTCTAGCAAAGCAATATACGCAAATTGCTGCTAGTTTTAACTGCCAATCGATAGTCGTATAACTATTACGATGTTGAATATGTTACATATCAAAATATGAAGGATTTCCCTTTCAGATGAATTAATCTTTCTAGTCGTGAATTTTAGGTATAAAACAACTAATGGGTTCAAAATATTAATGTATGTCAATATATAACATCACCAACATAATATATATATTTTGACTTTAATAAATATGTAACTTGAGCATTGTTGCTATGGGATTCGACAGTCAGAACCACCAAAAACATCCAAACCTGAGACAAATATCACTAACTTGTCCTATGCATGCGGGGATCGGACCCGCACTCTTAGCTTACAACGAGAAGTTTAAACTAACAGATTTCATATGAATAAAATGTCTGAAGAGGAACGAAGTCACACACTAATTCCTTAACGCGTGCGACACAGATGGCCTCATTTCGATCTAGGAGACTTCAAGAACTGCGTTTTACCGCAGCCGTCGTTTGAGAACAGTCAATGGTAACTGCTTCAAACTTTGCCTCCAAAAATACACATATGTTTCACTATGTGGAAACAATAAAGTACACAAACAAGATGCAAGCTTGTATTTATACTGATTTCTTTAAGTATTTATTTTTATAACGTTTGCCTGTTTTATAACCGCCTTATCATTTGTAAACTTACTTCACTGTAATATTTTAACCTAGTGTTACAACCGTGAAATTGCAACTAATGTAAAGTAAAACAGTTAAAACCAATTGGTTCAGACAATTTTTTTATTAACGAGTAAAATAATCTTCAATGTGCTATTCAGGCCATAATCAGATAGTTATAAAACAATATGTTACAACTTGAAATAAATACAATAGTAGCTAGTATTTAGCATCTCATGGTCTATGTCAAGTACAGGGCAACAGCACTATCTTTAGTTACTATGCTACACTGCTACACTGTTATTGAAATTAATACAAAAACTTGTGTTAATTGAATACTAATACATTAAAGTATACCTACAATCCATATGTCGTATACTTAACCCATAATGCAAGTAGTTCCATACGTTAAATATTTTTTCTATGGATCCATTTGGTCATAACAAAAGTAGATTTTTTTAAGGCAATTTTACTTTAAAAAAATGTATAGTCCACACTATTAAGTTTACAAAAAAATATTGCTTACGTATTTTTTATTTTGTTCAGCACACTAAAAATAATAAGGATACATTGCGTTAAACCGCGTGACGTCACTAGGTGTGTAAAATTTTACCGTCCAAGAGACGTAAAGCGCTAAATTTCAGATCTTTAAAGCGCTGTATCTTTTGCCATTTTTCGAGTATTAGCTAATGAAAAAAAAATTTTTTGATTAACTTATGGACTAAAAAAAATTTTTAAGGAAAATACCCCATTCAAGTTAGCAAACTAGCGTACGTTTTCTCTGATGGTAAGCATTCTCGTAACCTACAAACATTTACAACACTAGAAGCGATGGTGTTGATGGAACAATCATACGGCTGTTTGTGATGCATACCTCTTCCCGCCATCCTCCTCGTCTCCGTCGTACGGCTGCACGAACCACTTGCCGAGCCTCACGAAGTCCCGCGACAGGAGGCATCTGTAACAGAACACACTACAATCAGTCCTTGTCCACTTTATAATGACATTTAGTAACTTATTTATACGTAAAGTCGAGGCTAACGTCATTCTTCAGTCTCAATGTTAGCGCCGCCATATTTCGTACATGTTGTTTATTAACCGACTTCAAAGAAAATGAGATTACATCAACCACGCTCACACTGGTGATTTTGTAAAACATTTCGTTATCAAATCAATTCACCAAGACGTTATTCAGGACTGTTATTTGTAATGTAAACTAATACCGCACGGGTATTAGTTTACATAACAAATAACAAAGCGAGTCAAATAAAACTGGACGTGTCGATTCAAACATTCGTGACCTGTTGTATTTTTTCATAGGATCGTTGTCTGGAAATTAATTCGTGGTCGGTGTCGAGTACTTGCACAACTCTTTGTCTAACTCAATTACAATGAAGTGTGCGTCATCGATAATGCTTTCCTTTCAAACATCGATCGGTATTATAAAAAAAAACACAGCTGTAGCTACAATTTACCTGGCACATACATAACATTTTTGTATCAGAATCAAGTAGAGCAAGATCCTTAACGAAATAAACAAAAAAGAGAATACATAAATTAGTTTAAAAAAAACCGCTACAGACGTTGTTCGCTACAAATATATGCTGAACATACTAAGATTCCAACAAAGTCGCGATTTATTACATAAAAAAAAAATACATCGACACGTAACACATTGCTGCGCCGTGCCGTACTCAAGTTCCAGTCAAACTTGATGTAACCGGAGACTCTGAAGCCGGTTATGAAAATAGTAAATGCCGAGACGAATATTATGTTCGTTACAGGGCTATTGAGCGTGGCAGTTACACATGTATGTGCAGTTTATAGTTCGCACACAAAGTCGACACTTCAGTATGAGCGCGCACAGGGTTGCGCGCTACGTATCGACCGAACACGACCTGCCGAAAATGGTCATTTCCGCGTTCGGCGAGGCTGTGGCGCGCAACGTTTTTGACGTAAACGAAATAAGTCGAAGTGACGAAATTATGTTGCACTGATATGTAAATTGTTATGTATGTTGCTTGGTATGTTATATAAATAAAGTATTGCATGATAGCCAGTGAATAATATTCTAAATGACCAAAATAAACCGAACAAATAGCAATATATTATTACTAGTACAAAAGATCGCTAAATGGGGGCTACGATTACCGTTTATATCATCTAACCAACCAACCAAACATCCATACAAAAGAAACCTATATTAGAATGGAGTTCTTTCTGGACATTCTATTCCAGCTGCAAAATGGTAATACATTCATTCTCCAACCCTATAGGAAAGTTAATAGGAGTGTTTTGTAAGATATTGCTGCATGTCGATTGTATTACCATAGCGAATATCATTGTGTCAGCTGTGCGCGTGCGCAACTTGAAGCGCATGAGCGCTGCAAATAAAACGAATAATCGCCATGTATCTTTAGAAAGTTATTTAAAATAACAATAATTGATACCAATCTATATTTAAAACTGCAAAATTTCAAGTTTAGTCAATCTCAAAATACTTTGGTAACTTTTTAAAATGTATAATTAAACTATGAATTCTGTTTTTGCTTACAAATATGTTTGTAAAATAAGCTGATGTCGACAATACATTCAATATTACACTGGTAACTTTTAGATACCAGTCGTTTCGCAAGACATTGTCGCGTTATCGATTCCATTACCATAACACAGTAAACAAAAGCCCATAGTGAACTAATGTATTAGTTATACGACCCACGCACACATCGCGTGCATTTATTACATACAATCTCAACTGAGCCGACCCGCAAAAGCATTCTGTACATCGTACCATTTCGACAATCGCACGGCCGTTGGGCACGTCCATGGTTAAATGAGCTACGTTGTTAGCCAGGTCTAGACGCCATCAAAACTAACGAGATTGGCCTAGTTAGCGATAGGGCAGCTAGGGGAGGATGGAAACCGGCCGGCTTGATGGAGGCGGCAAATATGGCAATTCTGCATGCCGCACCACCTTGAAACAAATACTTTAAAGCTCTCCATTTGAAAACAACACCAAAATCCAGCTTCATATCATGTTCGAATTGAAAAAAAACATATTTTATTTAATGAACTGCATTGAAAGGCCTGCCCTTTGTCACATTTAGATTTCCATCCCCAAACTAGCGTAGGGCCTGCGTTATGTATGAGCTGGATGGCGGCTTTGCATGCGGGCGTTGAGGTAGCCAGATGCGGGCTTGATTAACAGATAGTAAATATTAAGCCGCGGTTTTGTTCCAGTGGCGTGTATTGTCGCCGTCATTATCCTTGCTAATACTATTAAGTAGAAAATAAACGTCAGTACGAAAGTATGACATTTCTCCGTCTGTTACGTCTTCACGCCAAACTACATGACCGATTGCGATGAAATTTAAGATGCCTAAATATTAAGCACTAAGAAAGGCCCTGTTACAGGCCTAATAATGCGAGCGGTACTGTAGGCAAAATTTAATTCACTATAAGTAAAGCTTGTGTCATGCGTTGTACTTGCACGAGGGTGCGCGACGTAGAGGCGTACGAGTGGTACGATCCGATGAATAATCGCGGTGTTGTTATTCGCGGCCGCCTGCGCTTGCGCAATGCCTAGTTTATAGTAATTGTTGCGAGAGCCTGCACCGACTCATTGTTAATTACCTATTAGGAGTCGCCATAAACCGTGCGAGATTGCGCGTCACGACATCAACACATATTTTAAACGGCCATAACAGGTCGTGCGTTGCGGACCAGAGTAGAATTTTTAACACCACATTACAATCCTGTGACTACATGGCACATAGCATTCACTGTCTCTCCCTGACGACGGGCAATATGTATGTTTTGTCTCTATTCGACTTGGCGCATTGAAAAACGAAAAAAAAGGGACAAACCAATCGATATTTTTATGACTAAAGGGTCGGCACCAATTTATCGCCATAATATAACGTCATACTTAAATTGTTGACATGAGATAAAAAGTTCTGATGTATTCCTTACAAGTAAATCATAATGAATCACTAAAGCCGTGCAAACTGTAACAAACATCCACGTTACACATAAGGCAAATTAAATTTATTCACGAGCTGATAGTGAGAAGTACTTTCCTGTACGTATGTATTAAACTGCATGGGATGCAATGGGAAATAAAAAATAAATAATAATAGAATTTTATCATTACAAATGTCGTGTGATACATTGTCTGTTGACTGATAGTTGAAAATCAATTTATGCACAAAAATATCTGAACAAATTATACCCTCACTACATCTATATAAATAAAACAAAGTCGTGTTTGTTACACCACTTATAAGTCGAGAACGGGTGAAGCAGTTTTTGTGATCTTTGTGTTTATGGATTTATCTTCGTCCGGAATAGGATAATAAGTATTAAAATATGATATTCATCAATAAAAAGCAGTTTTCAAGAGCAAAGCTCCTCATTGACGGAACGAAGTTCGCCGGGTCAGCTAGTACGCAATACATTATACTACACTCACAGTCAACAAATGAACATGTAGAGATGAAGCGAAACCATTGATTAGAGCCAAACCGAACACTAATAAAAAAATATCCAAAATGTTCTTAGTACAGAAAGAACATTATTTTCTGTCTATGTGACATACCGGAAGTAAATTGACACCAAAGTAAACGTAGAACATGTGGTAATCTCGTCGTTTCTCAACACAATAGTACGAAAACAATCCGTTACTTCAAGGCCACAACGCGAATATTAATAAAATCCGGTGGCGCGCACACAAAGATCGAATTAATAATAAAATTAGTCGATAGTTTATTTCGGGAACTGCGCCCGCGCACATTTCACTACGCCCAAGTGCAACAAACATCACATGGCCAACTTTGCTCATTCAATGACTCGATTTGGATGAATCTGAATAACGCAATGTTTCCAATGACGGACTAATTCGTAAGGACTAATTGAGTTATGAATAAATAAAGATATGATAAATATCGATGGGCCTGAAAACGATTATGTACCATGCTCTCCGATAGGAGAGCCTTATTCAGAAAGTACCTTATCAGTCAACTATCGAGTTGGTCAAATTGCCCAATCTAACAAAGTACGGCGGCATTATCATTTGGCGAAGTAAGCGGGGGCCATTTTGAATTTGAAATTCATTCGTATTGTCCAGTGAAGGACCTTGGGCAGAGATTGGCCACCATAACTTTATGCCAGTCGAGGCGACACCTGCGCGTCGCGATCTCTCCCGTTACCGCTTTGCATGCGACGTAGCGCTGCGTGCCTGTGCGCTGCACACACGCGCACACGCGTGCACATTGTTGCCAAATCAACAAGTAGGCTCTACTTGTAGTTTACTTCAAGAAGCTCTATAATGTATTGGACCATGTTTTCGTTTTCGAGCCCAATTTAAGTCGTAATACAATAACTGGAAGATTTTTCTTCAAAATATTCCCCCAGGCCTTGAAACTGTGCAAAGTAAAGCGTGCTAATGATACAATATGGCCTCATAACTTTGTCCTTATCGCGTATTGAGGTATCAGCCAGTGACTACGGTCATTTAATTTTATTAGTTATTAGGGCAACCTATACGCCATATATTGATTTTATTATACTTATATTATTATTTCGTGTTTATACGGGTTTTGCCTTTGTCCCGTCTAAAGTATATGACTTCACTGTTTTGTGTAGACTGTGCTGCGGTCGCGGAATGCGCCTGCGCACGCGGCTACTGCGCCCCGACGATACGCGATGGAACTGATCCGCGATTTATTTATCCAACTAATGTAAATAGGATATTATTAGAGATTGAGTTTATTTCTTTGACTTTGTTCTTAGAAGTCAAAAGTGGGTTGGTTTTTCGATCCGATAAACCTAAAGCTAGAATAGTCAGTACATGGAAGGCATATGATAGGAAAGAGCGGAGGCTTTCTTTACGGAAGTGGACGATGACGGACAATATTGTTTAGAAGGTCATAAGTGAAGTCTTCAGAACTCCACAAATTGAAGTCTAATACATAAATGCAACTTATTTGATAGATAACCACGTCCTAAACAATACTTAAGCAATTCCTCCGAAAGTCAAACCCGAGTGCCATTACAAATATTCATATAAAATATAATAACAAATATAATGCAAAAGGAAGATAAATAATTATGCTTACAAAGTGACCGGCGCGGGCGCTACGAAAACTGGATGCCCTAAACTTGACTGGACTTTGACTTTTGACTTTCATCTTGCATATTCCGACCACAGCGTATCCTGGGAGATAAATTACTTTAATGACACACATAAACCACCAAAAGTTAAACTTTAAGTTTGATGCGGCCGTTCACCTGTCGTCCTGACTGAGCGTAAGCCCATGAATACACGCGTGGCATACAGTCCTACATGTAAACAAGACTACGTTAAACACTGGGCGAAAACGGTTTCCTGCTTTTTACGCCACTATCAACTCAATTACCTGCCTATTAAGCTATTAAAAGAGCGTAAAACTGTCGACCAGAGGTGCACTAAAACAAACTATTAAGTGTGTAATTATTCAGTAAGCGTTCTGTTAAATGCTGCGTTGAGTTTTGACGTCTGCCGCGAAGTACCTAAGACGACAAAAGGGGCGTACGGTTAGCATCAAGAATGTATTATTCGTCTTACGTTAATACAATAGCGATACATACATACATACATAACATCACGCCCACAAGCCCCGAAGGGGTAGTCAGACTCAAAGGGGCAGCAGGCCCCTCTAACCACATTCAACCAAATAAAACTGGACTGGGTCAGATGGAATTGTGAAAAAGCAGTGACAAGTGGCTAGCTAGTCGCCTACACAATCACATACCTAAAACACGATATACCATTAGTCGCCTTTACGACATGCTAGGCAAGAACCACAGTTGGCACAATATTTTTAAGTCCCAGACCAATATGGGACAATGGGCTGGGTTAGATGAAAAATTGTGGAAAAGTGACAGTGACAAGCGGCTACCTCGTCGCCTACACAATCACAAACCCAAAACCCTATATACTATTTGTACAATAACGATCGCAATTGAATAGGTACATCTTGTTATTGTTAAATATAAGAAGCATGTACAATAGTACATCTTAATTCAATTATATGTACCTATTGGATAGGAGCAGGTTGAAATGCGACGATAAAAGTTGTGATAAAAGTTCTGTAAAAGTTTCTTTTATCACTATAGATGGCACACAAGCATATGACTCGTGTGATAGAGCAGTCGCGGTAGCATATGAATATTTGTAATAACAAAAGGGCCAAAGACTCAGATTTCAAGACAAAACAGCATTAAGGCTTCCAGAAAGCGCCTTATTATATATATGAAGAACTATCGGTGAAATTCCTTCGTTAGGGTCACGGACTAGGAAAAAAAGAAAGACTCCGCGCCACTAACTAGACGTTGAAGCTCCTGAGGTGCTCCAACTTGACACGCAACTTACGTCACACATTGACATAATAAGTGCTCCAAAAGACAGATATCCGATATCTGGTATCCATAAGTATCTCACTCACACATGCA
This sequence comes from Glyphodes perspectalis, assembly GCA_951394215.1. Classification (NCBI taxonomy): domain Eukaryota; kingdom Metazoa; phylum Arthropoda; class Insecta; order Lepidoptera; family Crambidae; genus Glyphodes; species Glyphodes perspectalis. The sequence continues at coordinate 16,463,605 of OX596203.1, read as the reverse complement.
TAAACGTGGCTTCACGCTTTAGTACGACAGCGTGGAGTCCTTCTTTATTTACTAGTCCGTGATTAGGGTCTACACATATTATATTAATGTGCGCGAATTCTGACTGTATTAAAAATTGGCTTATATTCCCACTTATGTCTGAAATAAGCTACCATTTACTGGTAAACTGATATTCCAAATTTTATTTTAAAAAGTTGTAAAGATGAGCATTTAAAAAGAAAAATTTAAAATGTTACAAGAATTCGTTCATGACGTTTGCAGTTCTTGATGAATGAAAGTTAAACGCTTTTACGTTTAAGCTTTGTATGCCGATCGACATCATTTCTTTAGTAAGTCCAATATCAGTCAGCCACTTGCCAGACGGAAGTGCAATTGCTAGCTAATCGTCACTAATATTTATCATCGTCAAATTGCACTGTCGCCGAGCACGACGTGTATCGTTAAAACAATCGCGACATCGCGTAGCACAGTTCCGCCGATGAGCGCACACCGCGCATCGTTAGCGGTCGCGCCGCGATCCGGCGCACTCATTGTCGCTGCCCGCACTCGCACTCGCCCGCTTTGAACCGCCGCGCGGGGTCAACGACTCGCACGGATTTCGTTCATGCCGCCTGCCGCCTGCCGCGGAGGCAGGACCGGGATGTGGCCTCGTGTAATCAACTATTGCGCTCATCACTTGGCCGGAGCCTCTTCTAACCGGTCCGCCACAAGGGGTGCCGAGCCGAGATTGTCTTAGCGCTCTATCACATAATAAATAAGGCCCAGAAGGTCGGCTTAGAACAACGCGCGAAACGATCGCACGCACACTGACGCGCGCTGGCAGGTATCTCCGTCGCCAAGTAGACTTACATGCACCCGGTATCGTAGTGTTTGGAAAAGACCTTCTCGGAACTACTTATTTATATTGTAGTTCTACGTTCAAAGGAAACGCCTCGAACATTGTGGATTGAATGTTCTTAGTTCAGATTTTAGTAATTGCTAGCAAAATGAGTTTTCAATACTAGTTGTTTAAGTTAAATTCAACTTAATATACAAACTTCGTTATTAACATTATCTTCAATATGGTTATTGTCCTTAAATTATCTGTCAGTCGTAATAATTTTACAGCAATATTAAATTATTATATCAAGTTCAAACATTCCAACTTCAACATGTACGCATTAAAGCCTTCCAACAACTTGTTCCAAATTACAATCCATTAAAATCAAATAGTATTACCACACATAAAGCAACATTTACAACCTGGGCATAAACGTTTACAATGGGCAGGGAACAGACACCGATACTCGTTGTAAAGTAAAGAACCGGTGCAAAAAAACGACATTAGAACGCCCGGCGATGCATCGACCTTCGCATACAATGACGCCGGTGGCGGACGCGCACGGTGCGCTGCGCCCGCGCAACCAGGTGCGAATCTTTTGGCGCGAATTATGAGCGCGCCTGCGACCACGACGATTGATACTTGGAACGTAATCGCCGAGATAAATTACATGGACTACCGTGAAATATGAGATGACAATGAAAATTGGAAATGAAATTGTATTCCTGTATTCAAAATATTAAACAATACTAATTGTTATTATTTATTGCAATACATGATATACAAAATGAATCATCATGATATTATTGCGACGGAAAAAAATCGGCACAATTAAACCCCATGAAGAAGGAAAGATACACGTTTAATAAATCCTTACCAATTTAGTCCCACTATAATTATATTTAAACAAAACGTATCCCATTGTCAAAGCACGAAACAACATAGACGACCGATAAGTGACTATGTATAGTAATGGAGTTAGTGCGCACCCTTGCGTGAGTCCGCGAGTAAAAATGTGTGGCCGGTACCTGTTTGATTCTAAAAATAAGAATCAATTAATCGTGCGTTTGTTGCATCGCGATCGCGACGAGTCCGCGACGCCTCGTTGCGCTCCGTCGTCGTCACACAAGACAACACTATTACCAACTTATTTATCGGTTGCTTCAGAATAGATTTCGAAGACGGCTTTAATTTATTCGCTTTTCTTCGGCGACTAATCAAGTCGTAAAATAGCCGTAACAGACATAACAACGGCATTCCAAATAACATCGAGGCATTTTGCAGCGGTATTAATTAATATTTTTTTTTGCTGGAATGAACTTGATCAACTTTGAAGCATTATTATAAACTGATTCAAGCGTCAAGAAGTTTCTAGTGCAGCAGATGTTGATATTATAAAATTTGTCATATAAATAAAGAAGACGTTATGGATGTAAATTATCGAGTATCCTGTTTGTAAGAGCAAGTTTACCTTTCAATGAGGTTATGTAGAGCCTTGAACAGCAACGAGCGGCATTCGTAAGAGAGCCCGCTCTCCCACGACCCCTGATCGCCTTCTGCAAAAAATAAAACAAAGTTGTTACTCAACTTGCTCGCCGCAGAATAAGTTTATAATTAGGCAAGTCGAGGAATGCAGTATCTTGTGATAAACTATAGAAATTATAACTATTGCTTGCCGATTCGAAAAACCGATGCCGATGGGATCAACGATTTCTAGTATAAACCTCGCGGCATATTTATGATTGTAACAGCTGATAACGTGATAATAAATCTAAATTCGTAAACGCTATGTCGGTGGCGCTTTCAATGTTAGCAGCCAATGGTCAAGGTCGATATGACAATGTGTACACCCCCACAAACAAGCAAGGAACGCTGGTTGTCGCGAAGCTATAAAACCGCATGTTGCAGTGCTAAGCGTATCGCTAGAAATAGCTGTTGTTGCATTCGCAATCGGAAGATAAACTCGGCCTATCACCGGCGTTACATGCGAAAACAAAACGGCGCGCGCGGCGTTGCCGCTCCGCGTGCATTGTTCCGTCCCGCTCTGGCAGGAGGCGGGGCGGGGGCGACCCGCGTGACGTCAGGCGGGCGCTCGTAGCGCACGTGCTTGTGTTTGTGTCGCGCGCGCCGCGCACGAACACATGCGAGCCAATGGTAAACGTCCGCTAACATTTTTAATTGACATTGAATTCTCTATGCGGTCCCGACGTAATATAAACTGTTTACATTCCTAATTCGCCATAGGAGTTTACAAATGGGCGTCTTATCTTATGCGCAGAGGAATAAACCCAAGCTACAACAATCAAGCGTGATGACTACTGTCAAGATAATAAATATGTTATCGTTCAAGCGCTTGCGTTGCTATCATAATACAAGCAGCGTGTGTGCGAGTTGGAGCGGAGCAGTTTTGGTATTTCTTTGCACTAGCAGCCATCAAGCTGGAGCGTTTCCAAGCGTGCAGCCTTGACATTCGTGCTCCAGGTGTGCGCGTGCCATCTCCCGTCCGCAACTGAACTAGTTTTTCCAGTATCTAGCACGATCTGACATAGTTGACGTTTCCATTTGTACATTGTAAATCTTAGAAATCTAACTTATCTCACGCGTGTCAACGGTGTATAATCCAAATCAAACGCTATATTGCTGCAATATATCGATTATGAAAATGTTTTATTTAAAAATCGCTCATAACATCACGTACAGGACAAGGTTTTGTGTTTGCAGTGTTGTTGAACGAATGCGACGAGTTGCGTAACAGAAATATAGCACCTTTAAAGGAAACAACTGAGCCGGACAGCCGACCGGCAACTAAAAATCACTAGTCAAGGGCGTCAAGTATCGCGGTCAGGCAGTAACCTGACCATAACAAATGAATCAGACATCTTCGATCGGTTTACTCGTAGCGGAATCGGCGGAACGAGGCCTTGTTGGGTTTAACACAATCGTCGTGTGTCAAAGCGCTCCACCTCTTTGTTAAACAACGGCGGAACAAAAACTAACACTCAACATTCTTGCTAGCAATTGCAACGAATGATTCAGAATTAGTACAATGTGCATGGTATTTACTCCTAGCCGCGGTAGTAAATTAATAATTCAGTTTTTGCTCTATTTTAAGAAAATAACATTTCGCAAAGCTGCGCTCAGAATGGATCAGCAACTTCACTGTGTTTACAGAGAATTGACGGAAACCCCGAGGAAGTTAGTTATACAGCGGGCGATATAACTGGATTTCTGAAATCCCATCTGAACCGATCAGAAACAGCTATCGAAATAGTGAATATGAGCGGATCGCTCGGGCGCAATTATCGTGTCGGCCGGTTCGGCACCATCGGCTCCATCCCAAGGCCGTTAACGCAACAACGGTACGCTTACTGTATCCAATACCGATACGCGAGAACTCCGGGCCCGGTCACGATCCAACCCGCTCCATGGCTCGAGTGCTCGAGTTCGATATCGTCGAGTTCAACATCGATCAATGGTGGTACAAGCATTCTGTTATGTATGCTATTGAATGTAGATCACTTTTCCTTTTTTTATTTGAGAAATCAATTTATACAGCGACAATTGTACGTTGTGTAAATAAGCTGTATTTTAGGGGAGATATTTAATGCTCCGCGTATATTCTTAAGGTAAGTAACCAAGTTTTATTAAAAAAAAAACATAACCTTATGAGAATCTGACTTCTATTCTTTTCTATTTTGCGGTTATTCAAAAAGATTAGGTGGTTTTGCGGCGAGATAAAAACATTTCGACACTACTCCAATTCGAATTATCATCTTTCGCAAGAGCAGCCTTGACAGTTATTTACTCCGCTGTAACTGTACAATCGCGACTTTCGGGTTAAGGTTCCTGCGGCGTTCTCGCTGGTGCAGTGGTTATCAATCAGGCGGGTGAACGAGCGTTGCATTTTCGATATGCAATTACGAGTATAGTTTAAGGTTCAAGGTCGCGCGTTTTGTCGCGGTGGAGCGGCGGTGGTTGGCACCACCTTGCGGGGATCGATAGCAGGCAGACGACGCGCGCCGCCGCCCCGCCGCCCGTCTTCTCGCTGCGATCGCCCTGCGGTTATCACTAGACCCTCGAGCGCGCGCGCTTAGAGGAAGCCGGCGGCTAATGTGCCCGATATCATTGATAGCGTATTGCCGATTATGCCGATAAGCGGGAGTTGATGAGCGATCGCTGTCGGCCGTTAACAATTGAAGAGGTAGACTTGATGGGCTTTAACTTCGTCATTACTTGATAAATATAGTACTTTAGTGTTGCTCAACCCAACTCGCGAAACGGGCATTGATATTTAAGCTGCAATTCCATAAAATTTACTGACCCGTTTTACCGAACGTTTTGCCGAACTCTGCAACTGGAGAGAAAATATTTTCAAAAGCGTTTGCATTGTCGGTGCTTGGGTTCAATTTATGTATGTTATCATCTGGATAGAAATAAATAAATAATAAATAAATATCAGACTACATCACATACATTGATCTGACTCCGAGGTAAGTAGCTTAAGCACTTGTGTTACGAATATCAGAAACAACAGTGGTATTACAAATATATACTTAAATATTGGATATTAACACTCAGACACAGAACAAACACAAGTAATCATCATACGAATATTTGTCCTGGGTGGGGATCGAACCCACAACTCTTGGTGCATGGGGCAGAGTCACTACCGAATGCGCCATCGAGCTTGTCAAAAGTTGTTAAAACAAATATCTTTTGAGCATTTCTGTTCCTACTCTGCCATTTATCTTCATTACGCTGTCCATAAAGATAACAAAACGAACTGCCCCTAAACATGGCGTCTCCAAAAGACATTAATGTGTTTCGATTGGACGCGAGCCGCGCTCTCAGCTCGTCTACTGTCGCTCTCTGCACTGTGGTGTTGTGGTGCGGCACGTGTGGGCCGCGTGCCAGTATTCGTCCTGTATACACCGTGTTTGGTGCAACGTCCACAGTACATACAACGAATACACACTACCAGTATCTCTTCTATCTTTCGTGATTTTTTGATAGCTAAGGTCATAGCTTCATTAGCTTCCTAGTTCAACCCAGACATAAAAAAATATAGATAATTGGAAACGGAAATATTCAATTTAGCAGTAACGATTACAAAACAAATCTCGACTCAAGAAACGACAGCGATTCAAGGGCTTCAACTAAGTTTCAGTAATCATCCAAAAATAAAGACTCGAACAGCTTGCGTTCAACGCTAAGATTTCCAGGCGTCCCAAACTAAACAAAACCAGCGCTCGCCACCTCCGGTCTAAGGCCCTCCTGTTATCACCTCCGGGCTGCGGCGCGTCCCGCTCGCACCCGCCGCGCCCGGGCGCAATCCCCGCGCGAGTACCTCCACTCCGCACGACCCCTCCCGTCCTCCCGGTAGCCTGTTTTGCCTTGGTAATAACGCTTTTCCCGCGCCCGTGTGCTGTGCATTGATGTTTGAACATGCTGAATGGGAAAAGAGTATGTAGATTTTTTTTGTACGGCAACTAGACAGAGAAGGGATTACGTAATGTTTATTGATATTAAGGTTTCATCAAACAATGCGATAGAAAGTCCTTTGCAGTCAAACAAAATAAGGTGAAAACCAATTATATAAGATTTTACCCGTAGTACTTCAAAAAGCCACAAGAAGACAATGACTAAAGGTTTTCGACTTCCTGACGAACCTATCAGTTAACATTGTACTTTTAAAGGTTTTCAAAATAAATAAACTATTTAATAGTAGCTTGCAAAGTGCCGTGGCACTGAAGATTAGACCGATTGAATTATCGTACAACAAAAAAATTAATTATAGTAGGTAAAATTCTATATTGAAACCGAAATGCAAGTTTTGCCGAGCGAAATATTCTAGTTGCAATAAATAGCAGAACGTGTGCGGAATGAAGCTTGAAATTATTCAATGCCTAAGTAACAGATTGGAACAAGGTAAACCCTTACTTTGGAGATGAAGCTGAATAACTGCTCGGATAAATTGATTCGCAGTACTGGATACTGTTGGTTAGGACTATCGCAGCGCCCATAAACACATTTATGTACCTACTCATTGACATTGTAACGACTGTTTAGACAAATAGTCAACTGCGTAAATTCCAATGTGATCATAATGAAAATCCAGGAATGTGCCTATTCCGATCGTTCACCAAACTAATCTTCTTCTTATATATAAAAATGAATTGCTGTTCGTTAGTCTCGCTAAAACTGGAGAACGGTTGGACCGATTTGGCTGATTTTGATTTTAAAATATTTGTAATTTTCCAAGGAAGGTTTGTACTGTAAGAAAACATGGAAACATTGCAAGGAAAATAATAAAAGAAAATCCGAGAACGGGACGTTACAAAGTGCGCCGGGACAACTAGTCTTCCATAAAAACCGCAACACTATTTAGGTACAGCACGGGCGTTTTCCAAAAAGGGAACATTAGTTCAGTTTGAAAACATTTCCTTTAGGCCTTTGAGCGGCACGGGAGCGGGCAGTGTGCTAGCACATTGGCGCGCAAAGTGAAGGATGGTGGGTAAACACTGGCTGTGGACGGGCCGCGTTGATGGCGCCGCCGCACACACACAGCGGGGAGCCTGCGCGCGCTTTGTTTACAACGCGGGTCGCGCCGAGGTTACCTGCCACAGTGCACGCGACAACAGCGTGCCTGTCTGACGTTGACCATTTTAATTTGAATGATGAGAGAGACAGGGTGGTGATGTGATGAGTGCGGAAGGCTTAGGCGGACTTTGTTTATAATGTAATGAAAGATATTCGTTATATTTTCATGTAATTCTTTAAATAATAGAAATACGTCTACGCCAACAATAGTCAGTGTCATGTATTAGCATGTTTATATATGCTAGCATGCTAACATGTTTATATATATTATACTAGCTGTCTTGGCGCACTTCGTAACGCCCCGTCAAGATATGCCTCGTATAGAGGATTTCAAAAAAGATTTTTAGAGCAAAGTTTCAACCATTGTTAAATATTATGCTTACTATCATTTGCCACCGAAAATAAATGAACAATTGTTTTGTCATGAAATAAGACGTTTTACTGTCGCCTACTGGATTGTGATCGGAACGGCCGGCACAAGCCTTGCAGCTTCTAGAAACGGTCGGGTTGAGTCGAGTCGCTGCACCCGACCGGTTGTTACATAAACCCGGGGCGGCATACAACGAAAACTAGAGACAATAGACGACGACAGAAGCGTGCTAAATCCCTCACAATCGCACTAGGCGGATACGGGCGTTTAACCCGATTCGGCTGATAATGTAATTCAAGATCGTATCGAGCGCGTGGAAATCTGTCAATTCGCGCGCGCCCTCTGCGGCTCGGGCCCGGTCGCGCGCGCTCGCCGCCCGTGTCGCCGTCTCTGTCGCGCCCGCCCACGTGCGCGTGACGTCACGCGCTCCCCGCCTACGTCACGGACCGCCCGCGTGCCTTCCACCCGCCCGATACGGCCGACCGAAGCCCTACCCCGTTCTGTTTTAGTTTGTAGTTTGCGTATTTTTTTTCCTGAAGATAATCTTGATTAAGAGTGAGATTTGATATCTCCTTGTGCGAAATCAAGTTGATTATTCACTTCTATTTTATATCGTTTTTTATTTATAGTTATAAGCTAGTAAATGAATAAAACTTAATTAAACGTTTTCTTGACTGGTCTGATGTCACAAAACTTATAATAATTGCAGTCAAAATCTGTTAAATAATTTATTTGGATTATTTATTTATTACTTAACAAACTATTCATTCATTCGGCTTTATTTAAGACAATTAATCAAAAATTATGCACTTAAAGCATATGTATGTATAAGAAAAGCAAAAAAGATAAAACCTAATTAGGTTTTTTAGACTAAATATTATAGAGGTACCTCGTAGAAAGGAACTCATAAGGTTTAAAAAAGTATTAAAATATTACGACACATTTTTCACACATGTGTTATTATTAGGAAATCAAAAAAAAGTCGAGGAGTCTTGTTTTAGTTTCTTAATCAGGTCGGTAAGCTCAGCGAAGTCAGGACATCTCACAATTGTAACAATAGGGGTGCGGACTAAAAAATTATATTAGGTCCGTTAGATTACTTACACGTGACACGTGACGTTATATTACTTACAAGTGACGTCGCAAGCACTCACTACAAAACTTTGATACTCTTTGTCTTTGTAATTTTTTGTTATCTTGGTAAAGCAATAAATATGTGTCTTATATTTTTGTAGATTCTAACTGACGGCCTAAATATAATGATAGTTTTTTGACCCATTATGTACCCTATTGGTTACTGACTGAATCTTATGAGACAATCCCGAGTCATCGAAGCCCGTCTCGAACAGCCATAAGAAATAAAAAGTAAAAAAGGCTCGCATCCCCTCGTACCAGTTGTTCGTTATCAGGAGGCGGTGTGCGGCGGTGCGGCGGGCGCGGGCATGTGCGCGGCGCGGCGGAGGCACGCAGCTGCTCGTCTCGCCTCCCCCTCGCTTTGTTTCGCGCCGCCCGCCGTGTCGAGCAAGACGTGTGACGTCGCCGCCGCCGATACAGTATCGCACACCGCGCGCTCGTCACTAAACAATTACGTTGCGACATTCGGGAAACGATCTTGCGGAATGGTGCAAATACGCGCTGATAACACGTACGAACGTCTCATGTTAGATTTAAAACATATAACGAAACCGATATACAGTATCTACTGGTACTAGGCTATCAGAATCACTTATCGGCATTTGCAATACCAGGGACATTAGGATATTGGCAAGGACTATCACATTTTACTAAAAGCTCGTACATTTAGCGTAATCATAATATTTTTCGATACTGAATCTCAACCGATAGCTCAATCAATTTAAGTATTAAAACACATAATACCCATTAAATTGTTGATCAAACACCGATATTGGTTGGGAACTACCGGGGTCATAAACGATCGGCGGTCAGCTGTTAATATCAATGCGCTAAGTGAGACTAAGCGATAACGGTGCGATTATTACTCATTAATCTGAAATGACAACAACAGGCGCATTACGCGGGCCCGAATTATGCCGCATTGGATGTAAGCGGTTGCCGATCGATAGTCGGCTAGAGGCGGGCGGCGCACGCGCATCAATAAATAGCCCGATCCGGTGCGCGGCCGTCGATATACGTCACGAGCATTTTATTAATAAAACGCCGAACAACGCGCGAACACCAAACGTTCAACAACCCCGCGCGCAAGAGGCTCATTCTTACGCGCACTCTCACATACGTTACATCACTAGAACGAAAACTGTAAGCGATTCTCGGAAACGACATACGAGGCGGTACAAAATCGAGCAAAACGAGGAACGCGACACAATCGACGCTGCGTGCTAGGCACTTCGACGTGACCATTGCGATGCGTCGGTGGGAGATCGAAGTAAACCGGGTCAGATTGAGTACTAGAACATTCGAAGAGTGGTAGCTACATTAGCACCGTTATGAACTTACTATGACAAGTTGCGTTTGCGACGCGACTCGGAAGAGTATCTTTCCCACGGCCTCGCGATTCGCTGCCGAGCCATGTTCGGTACACTAATGAGTACTTTGACGACGTTGTAATAACATAATTGTCTTCATTACATTTTTTATGTTACACATCGGTCAACAGCGATCGTTAAAGTCAAATAAATGTCCGATTCAAAACAAGGTATATCTAGGTTCATGATCAAATTTTGGTGAATATCCTACAAGTCGGTCAACCGAAAAAATCATAAGGTGTGTAGAAAGCGGTATGCGTGCATTTCTCTCGGCGCTCGGTCCGCACTCGAGTCAATTCCCACAATAACCGCGCAGGCGCGCGCGCATTCAACCCACGCGGCCCTAACTACTAATTAATAAAGCTAACGGGCCGTTTCCACACTCTCTTGATTTATTTGGCCAAGCGGAACAATATGAGGCTCTCGAAAGTCATGTCTATTTTACAATGCATTGACGGGACGAAGAGAATTCAACCTCCGTAACTTAGTTGTTAATGTACTACAGTTCATACTTACTATGTAGTTAAAACTATAAAAACAAAGTTTCTAGACATTTATTTAATAAGATATTTAATTTAATGACTTGCTAACGTATGTACATATTGAGAAATTAATTTTATTATTTATTTATTTTACTTAAAAAGCTTAATGTCTTTATTTTTATATTAAACCATTAAGTGAACAACTTAGCTTAAAGCTTCATTATAATAACACTTCAATATATATGTATAATTTATAACCATACGGTAATATTATAAGTTAGAATTATTAACAAAAATTGAAGTTTAAAGTGTCTGGCGGAGGAAGACGGCGCGTTATCTAAACTCATCACAAACAAATCGTCTCCGATGAGATAATGCTTGTATTAGATAACAGCCTCAAAGCGGCGCCGAGCACGTATCGACATGATACTTACTGGAAATTATCATCAAATGGTTTTACACGCATCATATTATCAACCAATTGCTCATAAAAACACAGTTTCTTTCATCTCAGTTTAAACATTTACGTCAAATGAAGTGTAAATAAATAGGCCCGTAAAAATGTCACGTTATTTAATTATGTTTTGCAGTGGTTATCAATCAAGATAAAGCAATTTCGCTATAGAGACGGCAGGATCGACCGGGCGGAGTCGTTGTTGTTAGAGGGCGTAGCACGGCATAGGCAATGGGCATCGAACGGGCCTGGGTCAACGACTGCGCCCCGGCCGCCCGGGGCCGACGTAAAATAATTCATCTAGTGCACCATTCGACACGGGGCGGCTCGGAGAATGTTGCGCTATGCCGCGATCGCGCCATCGCTCGGTCACACATAATGTGTAACGCGCTGTGCGGGAACAAATCGCAACCACGTAACGGAATCGTCTTTTAAACGGTGTCCGCTGTGACACCGCATATTACTATTGGTACTGACGAATGTTAATATTTATTGATGAGTTAAAATATCGAATTAGTTCTTTACTCTATTACTAAAGACCCTTAAACTAAATTGTCAAAATATCCAGAAAAAACTCTGAACAAATTTAAACCTCAAGATGTTATACCCTAATAATTTGTAACGAGAGACGGTTGAAATTTAAAATGAGTTCAGTGACAGGGCGAGATGTCGAGGCGAGAGACGGCAGCGCGTAGACGGTAGACGGCGGATCGCCGGCCGCCATCAAACAAGGCACTGTGAGGAATTCGGCCGATGGCGCGCCGGGCGGCGTGCGGCGGGAGCACGCGCACGGTAACCATTTATCGTCGACTGTTTATAAATTGCCCTCGAAACAAGAACATGCCACAGAGCGGTATGACAAGTTTTTCGAATAAATTGAAACATTCAACGAGATCTTTAAGAGTGTAGTACAAGCGACGAGACGGCTTGTGTGAGCAAATTTTTCTTAGAATCATGCAATTACAATGCTGGTCTATACGTCGGGCGGCCCCCCAAAACCAGCTCCAGTGTAGTCCTTGAACATCTGTCTGCATAATGTCAGGGCGCACGTAGCGTAGGGGACATGTGCAGAGGGATCAGGTGTCGCACTGACCGCGGGCAAACCCGGCGGAACGGGTTATCGAACGAGTCGCCGCGCGCCCACAGTCAAAAGAGAAAGTAAAAACTAATATTCTGACAAATTAAATGCCTCCTCACGAAAACCGGCGAAATGTTGAACCAATTAAAACATACTTTAATATTGTCGGCTTCTGCGCATGAATCACCGGGCTTCAAACGAGAGCGACGACGAGACTATTAGAATTAAACTGAACAATGTTGCAAGAACAAAAAGAGCTAGATTGAGGCTCGTTACGGATAACGAGGCGTCCTCCGAGGCGAAGGCGAAAAGAAACGATTTAATTGCGTCCACAATTAGCCTACAAAACAACCTGTTGCGTTCGCATTACTGAAGCGTTTAAACGGTTGAACGAGACTTATTCCGATCGCTAATAGGCAAGTCTTGACTTCGGTGTCTTCTAGTAAATTAGACAAGAGCTGGAGGCGTGCACATACGGGTGAGCAGCGCAAATAAGAAGGGGGCAACGTTTTGTTGTGTGAGTGACGGGGCTAATGCGGCTCCCGCCGGAATCCCGGTGTCTGACACAAAGCGCGCAGCGCGGGTCGGGCGAGGCGGCCGTAAGTCGCGGGGCAGGATCGCGAGCATTAATCGGCTAATTAGCCGGCTCTCGTTACGGCGGCGTTACGCTGTCTAGACGTATTCCGGCTTTGTTGCCGGATCTAGAGATTAGGGCATCGGGAATAATGGAGCTCTTAGCGTTACTGTTCTCCACCCAAACGGCCTTCGGGGCCTTCCGCTTAAAAAGCGAGGGGGTTGAAAACGAAAATATATAGCTACTTCACTCGTACAATGGCAACTTATTACTCGTAATATTAACATAACTCTGACTAGCGCGTGTAGCACGAGAAAGTTTCAAAGAACAACACTAAAAGTAGAATCTGAATTGGCCTCCTCAATGAACTTGGAAAGATGTTACTAGTATTTGGCACCGGTTCAAATACAGATGGCAGATGGTGTGTTAGATTGAGTACCGATGGCATACGCGTCTCGGAAGTGCGAGTATGATGGAATAAGGGCGATATTAGCGTGTGCCGGTGCTCTGTCTATAAGCAACTTGCCTACGTGTCTATTATATTAAGCGCCATAATTTATGCACAGAATCATACCTCATATTTAAACTACAAAAAAGTAATGTTTAAGATTGAAAATAATTTTTCATCGACAATAATCTTTTATTGTGGAAGCATTTTTGCTATGTTAAATTATTTGGTATTGAATGTGACATTCACTGCACTAGGCAGGCGGCAACATTCAATGCTCAAGGCGTTTACCTCAAACAAACCCGAGGAATTGATCGGTCCAATACTGCCGAGTTAAGCGCAAAAAACGTTGGTCTGTACCCATTTAAATGTCTGTATTAGAACACGAAGGTCCATTATGATAAATATTTCTGGCAGACGCCGGCGGGCCGCGGTGACGCGTGGGGTGGGGCCTTCCGCCGAGGCCCCGTCCCGCATGACCTTACACAGCCCCTTCCTTCACCCGAGATTTTAATAAAATATGTGGCCTTTTCGACAGATGTCATGCTTTTCTGTAAGAAAAATAGTTGACATTCGACAGTGTTGGGAAAGGCCTGCTAAACCTGTCGAACGCCACATCGCATGTATTAACGAAGTTGAATTGTAAATACGCATAATCTCATCTAAAAGTCAGTGCAACTAGTGATGTGGGTTAATAATGTATTTTTTAATGCTTGCTGATGATAACGGCTGCACCTCGATTTGTGGTTGGTTAGCTACAAAACGTTAACAAAACGTTATCTTAACAAGAATGAGTGAAACAAAATAAAAAAAACAGCAACCACCAAATATGCACCAAAACTATAATTGTCACTTCTGAGCGCATTGTCTGTTTTAGATCAGAGTATTTAACCGACTTCAAAAAAAAGGAGGAGGTTCGCAATTCGACTGATTTTTTTTTTTTTGTGATCATGGTCCTATATTTACCAAGTTTAATTTACCAGAATGATAAAGCATTAAAAAAAAAAGTGACGCAAGAACAATAAATGATTAAATTCATTGACATCATTTAGCTGAGAATTATGTCTCCACCTTCAATTGGACAAGAACATGCAACGATGCAGTTGTATGTGTTATGTTTACGTTATGCAGTTGCAGCAATGAATAAATAAGGTGCGTACCCCCTGTGCTAAGATTGGGGAATGCAGTGCACCCCCGCGAATACCACTTCCATAATGAATGGGGATTGTTTTAGGATGTACGAGCTTGAATTGAGAGGAAATGCACGCGGCGCTTTGTTCATACAAATTACTTCCTTTATTCTTATTTGAAGTTAAGCACTAATAATTAATAACTAAGACTTAATAATAATATTTCAATTATTTTTCATCTATGTTTTTTTAAGTGTGAATAGAATTTAGACAAAAAAATAATATTGAATGAAATAACACTATTCGAACAGTTGAAATGAAGGATTTTTGAATTAAAATATCCAAAAGATGGCGTAACTGTGATGTGCGGTCTTGTCACCCTCCTTATTGGTTACTTGTCGGAATAAATTGACATTCTGTCAACAATTAGCCAATAGTGACAGTGATAAGACCACGAGACTCTCGTGCCACCTAGCGGATTTTGAATTTTTAAAAACCCTCATTGTTTCGAAAAGTCTGTAATCCAGTAGAAAAAAATTGACGCATGTTTTGACCATCCGCTAAATATGTCCTGGCATAAAAGAAAACAATAGACGTCAACGTGGGTGCTA
Source organism: Glyphodes perspectalis (assembly GCA_951394215.1). NCBI lineage: Eukaryota > Metazoa > Arthropoda > Insecta > Lepidoptera > Crambidae > Glyphodes > Glyphodes perspectalis. The sequence goes on along the minus strand of OX596203.1, from coordinate 16,448,534 downwards.
GTAAAATTAAAAAAAAGAACAAGCACTGCCGTTAGCGAATATGACGGTTGTACGGCTCAAGGAGCCGGTATCGGGTAGTGCGGGGTTACAAACAAATCGCGGTGCGTCGTGTCGCGGGCGCGTATCGATCAGCGTGCAGCGGCCGCCGGCCGGTGTTGCCACGCTCGCACGCTCGAATTGATATATAATTTGCAGGGTTTACGATGATTTAGCGATGTAATTATAATGTACACATGAATAATACTGATCAATATTATTGTCATTTTGAAGGCATTGGAATTTGTAGACAAATTGTGTAGTACTATTCTACTTAATCCCGGAGAATAACTCTATACCCAAAAACAACGGTCACCTATCTATTGCGATTCAACTGATGCTGTCAAGATCATATAGAAACTAATAGACAGAGTACAAAATTAATTCTGGCTAAAATAAAAATTACAAGTTGCGATTTCTGAATTTGGAATGAGTTTTCGCGAAATAATAACATGTGAATTATATGAGATGCGGATTTTATGAGTTAAACAGCACAAAGAAAGATAAGCAAGCATCGATTGTGACAGGTTCCAGCGGCGCACAATGCGCTGGCAACACAGGGCGGGCGCCGGGCGACGACGGGCGGGCCGCGCGCCGGTCCCTACCACTTATCGCCGTCTTCACACCTAATTTATCGCGCGCCGCAATCGCCTCCGTCTGTGTACATACATACGCGTTCCGCCGACAGAATGCTCTTTTTGTGTACCGTTTAGTATTGTGCTCAGACACTAGGCGAACTAATCTAGATTTAAACACATCGTTTAGACCTTATTTAACGTATGAAATCTTGTAAAAGTAATACTTCCATTCTCAATAGCCGAGCTACTTTAAAGTACGGTCACCCATTTGCTTTCGAACGTCGTTACGTTTTTCATTGACTGATACTACTCGCTAAACTACTGACTTTTCAATCGTTAACCGATTTCGCGATAACAACGTGTCTTGATAACGATATAATAATATTTAACTTGGCGTTATAGATAAAAGCGATATAGAAATCAATAAGTGTATATAGATTTGACTGATTTCTCGGTGAAACGAACGAACCGCCGGTAATAAATCCATTATTCAAACACGACTCAATTGGTACCGTCGACTGCCCTTTTTGTGAAACGTTCATGATTTAGCGATAGCACCATCTTGTAACGTTATAGTACCTACATCATTAAATAATCGTTTAGTATCTATAAATAATACTTTAGTCTTTTTAAAATGTAATAATTGCTTGTAATACAATTAACTTGGATAGAATTTATTTAGTTTCCAAAGGTTAAGGTGAAGCTCACTGCAAACACTTCATTAAATGCATTTAGAACAGTGCATTATGACTTCATTAAAATAGTAGGTATGACATTAAGATAATTATGAATAGATTCTTTAATTAATACATACATACATAACATCACGCCCATAATCCCCGAAGGAGTAGGCAGAGTCAAAGGAGCAGCATGCCCCTTCGACCACATTCAGCCAAAAATAAAGCCGGGCTGGGTTAGATGGAAAATTGTGAAAAAGCAGTGACAAGCGGCTAACCTGTCGCCTACACAATCACACACCCAAAAGCCCGTAAACCATTAGTCGCCTTTTATGACATGCTAGGCAAGAACCACAATTGGCACATTCTTTTTTTGTCCCAGATCAACCATGCGATATCTATTCTTTAATTAATATGAATCAGAATACTACTTCTACTCCGTGTATATAATTATGCAAATGTTAATATAGGGGCTTGATAAATTACGCGTTTCAAATCAAATAGGATATGTACATCGTTTATTTACAGTTAATTGTTAAGTCGACGCGATGTCGGTCACAAACGTGAATCGAGTTGAATATTAGATATTTATTAAGCGCCGTATCAGAGCGAGGCGGCGATAAGTACAACAATGTTGTACATATTATCAATCTACGTCGGTGTGTAATCAGCGTGTATCGTTTGTTGTGGGGCGCGAAGGTCGCGCCCGGCACGTGGGCCCGGCGAATTGCGGCGGCCGCTTGGGGCGTCGCCTCCGGGGCAGCTAACTAGATAACAGTGAAACCCGACAGTCGGGATCAAACAGAACTGTTACTTATTTCGTGCGCAGCAAAAGTCATGGAACTGATCTAACGCCGACAGCCGACAAAGTAAACACTGAGCGTGTTTACATATATTCTCAAAATCTCGATAGACATGTAATCCTATTCATTATTATAAAATAGTAACCCTATTATCATACTAAAAAGATATTTTAACATCTGTTTCTATGGAAATAACAATCAGGATGTCAAATATAAAAATTATGTTTGGTTGTTTTTAAACGGTTTGGTTTCAAGTTACCTATTACATATGTTTTAATTATATATTAATTAATCGTAGCATATTCATGAAATACACCATTTATAAGGCAAAGCTACTTTTCCCCTTTCTAGTAGCAGCAGCTACGCGCTACGAGTTTCCGCATCACTGTCCACCTCGGTGTCGGTCGTTACGGCTACGAGCGCGTAGGCTGCGAGCGCCGTAGCCTCGTAGCCGCCCTGCGTACGCTCGATCGATAGGAAACTATGCTCCGAACAACTAACTGTACTCGTATGTTCATGCGGTGCATCCAATAGTTTACACATACACGTGAGCTTTTAGAATGGTAATGATATCGCCTGTACTTATCTCTCGCTTCGAAAAGAGTGTGAATATCATAATTTGATATTCATTTTTAAACGTTTGTAAAACGTGAGTTGTAAGTAATGTTCTTTCTGCACCATGCAAAGATGTATATTTGCAATGCCACACAACAGATGAGTAGTCCATATGTTCAATTAATAGAGTATTAATAAAACCGATAATGCAACTCTCCTAAACATCAACAAAACTAACACGATTCGTCGCAATCACGTTTCAGTAACGGCCATTACGATAGCCCCACCGCCACTTCCGGCTATTAATACGGCAACAAACTTTTACGCGAACACTTATGCAACTCGTAACTGATTCCGGAGCTGTGGAGTCGCGCAACCCAACAAAACGTTGTCGTTTTCAGTGTGTTACTATGCCATGCGTGTTTGTTTTGAACGCACAGTTCAAAACAAGCGTCGACTTTGGGGTAGGTGCGGGAGCCGCGGCGTGGCCGCAGGGGTTCGCCGCCGCGGCCCGCGATCGATATACGGTACGCGGTGCCTTGCGTATCAGACACACGTCCAATGCTGTAACTTCCTTATACTGATACCACGGAAAAACTTATGAAAGGAGTACTAAGCTAACATAATCGACAAGCTCGATGGCGCATTCGGTAGTGACCCTGCCCCATGCGCCAAAAGTTGTGGGTTCGATCCCCACCCAGGACAAATATTCGTATGATGAATACTTGTGTTTGTTCTGTGTCTGGGTGTTAATATCTAATATTTAAGTATATATTTGTAATACCACTGTTGTTTCTGATATCCGTAACACAAGTGCTTTTAAGCTACTTACCTCGGAGTCAGATCAATGTATGTGATGTAGTCTGATATTTATATTTATATAATAAGACTACGATCGTTGTTTATTGTGTGTTGTCAGAAGGTATATGGGTCTTTGTTTTGCACCGCATCCTGCGGAAAACGATGCGGGTGGGTCATGGAGGGCCCGTAGGGGCTCGTCATTGCGTTGGCCGTGAGCTGTAGCCTACGCGCGATCGATATACCGCACAATACCTTGTTCCATTACCACGAGACTTTATTAAACAAACGTAATGCTTTTGCATCTTCACGGAAACGTCAAGCCTGTAATGTCGTCCATATAATAAACTATAGGTACCGCTAATCATCCGTATCGCATACGTGTCGTGTGTAACCATAAGCCGCGCCTGCGGTCTACTATACATAATATAACATACGACGCAAGTAACTAGTATACGGTGTCATTATTATTCTAATAAACGTTCATGTAATTTTGGGATCTAACCGTTATAACAACCGATAACTTTCACTCTCAAGCCCCTAAATCAATAACAAATCAATCTCGTTTTAATTATACGTACTTACAGTCGTTTTGTTTTTGTACACGTTCGCTAACCAGTTTTATGGCGCATATAAAATCAATTGGAAGACAAAGAGAACACAATGACATAATATGACCAGATGGAGCCAACTCTTCAAATTTTATTTTTTAGTTACGCGCAATTTTACTGAAAATGTTTAATGTCTTCCGAACCGATATCGGTCACAGCGGCCAATCTCAACAAGGATTAGCCAACTGCGCAGGAGATATTATAGTGCACAAGTGTGTGCACAAACACAGGTACACTCTCTGTATCTTCACTCAGTCCGGTGAGACGGCAATTCGACATGACCGGAGAGGTCAGGTGCAGAACCAACGGCTTAACGTGCTTTTCGAGGCACGGGGGTGATATTAAACCGTCATCTTCCTGACTCCTGACTGTTACTCAGTAATTTTAATATTGAAATTACCGATCACAAATTTTTAGCCCGACACGAGATTTGAACCTGGGTCCTCTTGGTCATTAGGCGGCGCATGCTACCAATGAGAATGTTTGATGTTAGCATAAAAGAGCTTAAAAAATACAACATAATGTCGAACTAGTTCAACACCACCCCGCTGCATGGTGCACCGCTTCGCCAAATCGAATGAACCGTACGAGGGCGGGAGGCGGTGCTGGTCTACGTCAGTTATTTACAGAGGACTTTTTATTGAACACTGGTAACATTTGACGTCAGTCATGCGCATGTTAAATGAAAACGAGCTCTGAAAGGGTCACGCTCGCGTAGAAATAAGTTTATAGCATTCGCGAAACGCCCGCGGCCGGCAAAAAATCCACGTTTAATTTAACCGGGCGCATTAAAAACGACGAAATATATTTTGTTGTTTTATTTACGTGCTATTATTGCGAGTACGCCTCAGACATAGTTAATGTAATGGCACCATTCATGTAACACGGCGTAGAAAGTTAAATTATGATAGTTAATTATTCTTTCACTTATTTTTATTAACAGACTTCATTTAACAACATCGTTAAATGAAGATAGATCATTTGTACGATGTTAAAAGACTACATATTTTAAAAAAAACCTTAAGAGTCGAAAATATCTATTATTACTATGACATTAAATCTGCACTCTAAAAGTAAAACAGATGTGTATACGTAACGATAGTGTTTAGCTATGTTTCAAATCACCCACTAACAGATTAATTGTCCATGTATTACAATTCACTCTAATATTCGATTCAATTCCCTCATAATCAAAATTAAACATTCATCAGTACACCAAAGCGGTTTGTTATTAAACTACGAACCAAATTTACTCAGATCTAAATGATAACGCAGACATCAATTACACATAATTTAATATCCGGTACACGTTATCTAGTAGGAGCCATTACAGTTTCATCAGTATCAGGCGACTATATGCATGCATATTAGCGCCGGCTGGTTATTGCGGGGGTGGCATCCACTCCCCTCGGCGCCCGCACGCCCGTGCCGCGACAGATGTACATGTTGTACACGTCTCTGGTCACCGCTGTCCATGTCGATGCCATGATAGATCGGCCGATACGAAGTATCCGCACAAAATTGTCCCATGTTGGTCGGGGACTAAAAAATTATGTGCCGACTGTGTCTCTTGCCTAGCATGTCGTATAAGGCGACTAATAGTATATGGGGTTTTGGATATGTGACTGTGTAGGCGACGAGCTAGCCACTTGTTACTAGTTTTTCACAATTTACAATCTAACCCAGCCCAGTTTTGTTTTTGGCTGAATGTGGTTAAAGGAGCCTGTTGCCCCTTTGACTCTGCCTACCCCTTCGGAGATTATGGGCGTGATGTTATGTATAAATAAAGCCACGAAGGTCACATCAATCCGTGTAACCGCAGAGCAGACACATTCACACACATGGAAGTGGAGAAGTGAAAGATGTTCGCGACTACTGTGACAGTGGATGCTGGTGGCAAGATAGCTTTATCACACAAACATCAGTTTGCATTAATATTAACGCAGTTGCCACCTCAGGAGTGCGAGGGAGAACGAGGGCGCCCCGCGTGGCGCTGTCGCCGTCCGTCATGCTTAACGGGTGTACCCCTACATAACGTTATTATAATATTATAAGCGATAATTTATATAAAAATGTCATGTATACGTTCTACAATTCGATATCGGAGGTATTACATAAGTATACGACCACCCATGGGACGGTGGGAGGTCTCTCAACTCTGAACATTTTTTGATCTATTAACTCAGCCGTATTAGCTTAGAAAAGTACAGATGGAATTTTTACATTGCAAAACCGAAGGCACTGAATACAGTGTAATTTTAGAATGCACATGCTTAAGCATTCGTAGTGCAAGAAAATTGATATCGCGTCTGTATTAATATTTACTCTCTAGAGAGCGGCCTTAGAAACAAGAGATTTGTGTTAAGAGAAAATGCAAGCTTTTGAAAACCCTTGAATAATATCTATTCCATTAGCGTCAGTCAGATATTCCCCAATCGCCTGGTGGAATTGTGTCGTCTTCGCGCGCATGCGAGATGCCGCCACCTCTCAAGACATCTGCGTCCACAACGCCAGCGTAAAATCGGTGCACGGATTCACATATTCTGGTTAGGACTTTGTTTATAATGTAGATTAACATGTCACTCATCATCATTGATAAGCTAAAGGCAAATAAGAAATAAAATGTTAGGTGCATGACAAAGCATTTAACATTGTAGTTGATGTTGACTAATGCTATCGAGTATTCGCCCACGGCATACTATTAAACGGGGTCACCGGCAGCCTGACCTGTGATGTTTACTCATAAATTGAAATTGAAGGGAATCCGCCCACGCGAGCGCGAGTAGCGCATTGATCCCAAGAGACGTGCACCTGCGCAGCGGCTCTCCGAGAGATACGGATACGGCACCGCTGTGCCACTGAACAATTCCATCCGTCAGCGTCAGAAGCCGGTCCGATAGTTCGATATCACCGGCTTATTAATATTGAAGCGGCCGCCCACGCGGGGGTGGCCACCCCGCTGCCGACGCCCACGGCGCTGCAGCCGCCAGGTGTACGCTGGACGGCTCAATTGGTGCGACGATTTCATATTACGCCGCACGGATCGTTTAATGCCAATCCTGACGGCCTTAACGAGCCGTCTAACTTCGGGTGATTGATTGAACACCGATTTTAATAAGGCCACTTCAAGTAGAAAGTTGTGCATGAAACCAGTTAAGGAGGACAGAACAAAGTAAAACGGAATTTTGGGAACATTAAAAATACAGAGATGTCGGTGTGGAGAGCACGAAATGGGAACGACGTTATTACATCATTTTATATTATCTCATAGGGGTATGAAAGTTCCGCAGAAAATGCCAGGGTCGGGCATGGCTGTCATTTATCATTTCATCTTCCCACGGAGCGCACCAGAAATGCTAATAATGCGCAAGATGAGAAATGTACTAAACTACTCCGTACTAAATTAGAGTTGAATTAATTCTGTTTCGGTGCAAAAACATCCGGTCCTATCAATTCAGAGAGCGTGAGCGCGGGAAATCTTCCGGCAAGGAGCTGTAATTAGCAAATCTAGAAGTTGAGACCTTCATTAATTTCATTAGAGACGTGATAAAGCCTGGCTCGTATCTGCGCGGCGAGCACGCCCACACGGGGTGGCTAACGTGACATTTACCCCGCCGCCCCTGCCCTTTAGCGCCCCCTGCCCACCCGCGCCCTCAGCCCACGTGCCGCGCCCGAACAATATCCAGCCTTCCAAATTCCAGAGTAATGATCATAGTAAACAAACTGGGTAGGTGTTTCATAATATTTTTGTTTTGCCAATTGAAGCCAAAGTTAAATCGCATCTGTTGTGATTTCAAGGCAATTTCATTAATAACAAACTACCTACTTTTAGTAGGAGCCGCAGAAAGCCCAGGCTCACCTACAACGACCAGATTGGTCGTGTATTAACAGATGTTAGGAGTCATAAAAACCGTAAAGCTTGTATGAAAAGGATCATAAATATTGGAGAGGCGAGTAAGGTATGTCAGAATCGTGCCACATAGTGTTCGGTTCTCTCTGCCTATTGAAGTGACGTAAAGTTTAGTTAGCCAAACTACTCCATGACAAATTAAGGGAGGCAGTTGATTTCATAATTACAACAGTGTTCAAACAATATACCCCTGTGTACGCTAACTAATGACTGACTGAAACTTCCACATTTTCCCTCTAAATCACCATGTTTGCTTGAACGCAACAGCGTTTGTGAGGCGCGTCTCGTCCATCTGTAAATTACGTTTGCGAGCGAATCTAACGAAAGCCCACGTTCCCACGGCCACAACAAACGCGAATCTACATTCACGGCACGAGCATTTACATGTTCGTACGCTTCCTTCAATATTCCGCAAATCGTCCCGACAACCCCTTCCTCCCGCCCGCCCTAAACAGATTACTCGTCGCTTAGGGCTGCGCTAGTAGGCAACAGGCGAAATAGACGTGGCTCACACAGCAAATATAATGTAATTGCGTCGATATAATAACTCAGGTGCATCTATCTCATTGCGCAGGCTCCTTTAGAGTGCCGTAAGGTGCAGGCAGCAAGCACTTTTCGAATTAACAAATAAATACTAATACTAAATTATGACAATTAGTAGCTTAGATGTAATGCTACATTCTAATAATACAATCCCATTAAAATAGGTAAGTCATTTAAATGCTTTTGAATTACATGTAAATATTTTCTAATAAATTGGTTGTCTGGAGTTAAGAAATGTTGTCGTCAAACCACAATTTAATTTATACTTATTCTGGATTCTCATTTTCGGCCTATAAGACTGCCTCTCCCACTTTCGATTTCGTAAAAGAGGTCATAAAAAGCCAATAGTCATATGAAGTCAGAAGACCTAAAATATTCTGCGACAAAAACCGGCAGCCCTGCGGCGGATCCGCCGCGGCGCCCGCCGTTAATCTCCGCGTAAATAGCGTCACGTACCGCGCCGGAACCCAAATTATAACCGGCGGCCACGGTGAAATATTAACCACTAAACCACCTCGGTTAGCGTCGCAATCGAATTAACCGCCGAGGAATCTCCCCAGTGGCGGCGCGCGGCCGCATCTGCCGATGAAACAGGTGGGAACGGTTCTGGCTACACTGGACGGAGTGCTTCAAGGCTACTTTCGTAGCTAGGCGCGCTACGAGATAATGTCATTGTTACCCCTTGGCGCTATCATCGAATTGTATTTCATTCGCGTCTTTATTACTAGCCTTCTAATAGGTTGTGCAAATGGATGAATGACTGTGTGTCTCAAGTTGAAACTAAGCGACTGACTATGTGATTTGTGTACGTAGGATTGGCTAGACGTGGATTTTCTGTTTTTACACAAAAAAGAAAGAAGCATTTTATCATTAAAGAAACAATGTTATTAAACGATTGTGATTAAGGAAAGATAAGCTCAAATTTTTATTGTTGTAATATCGTAGATAAACTTAAACGACGCTAGTTGTTTATGTCCCATTAATTTCATATATAGTGACTATACTTTCATAGAGGATACAATAATTAGCATATTCTAAGATTTCTTAGCCCTCACCTCCCCAAGACAGATTTGCTCGAACGCAACCGTAGACGGCGATAAACGGTTCTTCTATATCGATATGGTCACAGACAAACAGTTATCGATATGTACTCTAATAGTTTGGCGAGGCAACAACACGCGCAGCCTGCGCCGGGCTCCGGTGGGCGGTGGTGGCGCGGATATTGCCGCGCTCGGCCATTTCCGTCCGCCGACTCGCGCGCCGGCCTACGGGCCGGTGCAGACCACTGGCCTGTGTACAACTGGGACGCTTTCCGTCTGCTGGGCAATGCACAACAGCACTAAGACCACAATTCCCAAGGGTTTAGGGCGTTAGTATTGAAGGCGTTAACAGTGTAGATGTTTTCCAGAAGCGTAGGTTCTGGATTGATTAGGGAAACTAATTTTGTCTTTGTTTGAATTGGCATTATCTAAAGAATGGTATATGAAAATTTTTCAAGTGGATTATATTAAGATAATGGGTTTGTATTTAATGCTCAATCTATTCTGAAGCCATTAACGAAGATGCAGTTGCAAAATTATATCAAAAAAATTCCGATTCTAAACCAAATACATACTTTCTTAACATCTCCACTACTAAGCCATTGAAGCGTAATATTAGTTGCAAATTTTATGCGAAACCTGTCGTGCAACTCGGTGAGAAAAATAATCTAATCAAATGCACTCCGGTTCACCTTCGGATTTCTCGTTTTTATGTCGTCTAGTTGTTCGAGGATACGACCGGTAGACGGAGCGGGCGAGTCCTCGCGGCCGCGCTTCCATATAAGCGGAAACTGGGTGACCGGGAGAGATTTATCGTCTCAATAACGGATTTATTTTTAGCGTGCACATCGTGTTCCCACTCAAAATAGCCTGACACCGACGTACGAATTTACTGCTTGTGCAAATATTAGTATCGGGCAGCCTTGAACGGTCGCTCGTTATGCGACGTTTTCGGAATCTGGAGAAAGCGATATGATAATTGTTGACCAAATATTTATTAAATCTTTCTTTAAGATGCAAAAGCCGAGTTTGGATATGATGAAATCTCAAAACCAAGCAAATTAAAATGCGAGACGCAATCGTGTTTCAATAAGAGAAGCGTTTTTATGTTCTGCCGATTGAGGCACCTGTACACTTAACTCACGTCACGTGTAATTACTTATCGTTTGGATTGTGACAGTGCAATCTTCCCATGGAGGACCCTTCGACTGCGACCAAACGGCGTTATTACCGAGCCCTACAAGAAGCGGACAATACGGCCTTTTCACGCTCGCCGCAATTTCGAGGCACGCAACCCGCGGCCCGGTCGAATCGTTCTGCGAGTAATGAGACGCAACTTACGCACCGGTGCTGAGTAACCTATGACTACTCCTTCAAAAGTGGGTAATTTGTGCAGAAATTTGGGAGCAGAGGGTAATTTGTTTAATGGTGGTAAATAAATATACATATGTGGAAAATATGGACTCTGAGAAGTGATTTGTATGCTAAATATTATGTTTGCTTCAAAATTAGTTATGAATAGACTTGATATAATAGACAATTTGTATCTAATGCCGGCTATTTCTGGCATAGGTGTTGGACAATCTGACGATAGGACAGACAGCTCGAGCTTATGTTATTACATATTCTGCCCCCCTGCGCTTCTCGCTAGCGCCTCGAGCGTGGGACTCAGTCATTTTACTTTGTAACTACAGTCGCCGCTCGCGGACTCGCTCCACTCTTAGTCAGCTACGTGAGCGGGATTAAATCGTCACCTCACTTCGTGGAACGACACTGGGAATCTTTTAACCTATATAAAAGGTATATACTATGGTAACGATTCCAGAGAATATTCTTCGGTCAGTATTAAAATGCCCAACGTGCACTAAATAATGAGCGTCTTAAACCACTCGGGAGTAACTAATTACTTACTCGACAAAACAAAATGAAAACTGTCATCAACTGCTTGGAAGTGCGCGAGATGAGAAACGACACTGAACCCTTGTCATGTTGATAAATTATAGCATTACAGCGTAAACAGGAAACAACATCTAAAATGTGGAGTGGCGTGTAAGAAACATTGAAGGCGAACGGTTTTATTGGTTTCGAATGAGTGTACCGGCGTTAGCGAGCCGGGCAAACGTTACACCCACTTAGCACTCGGGTGTGAGGTTACACAACACACGCGCTAAGTAGTGACATCGCGACACGCACCAAATTAAACCACTCTATTTATTCTGCATGGAGGAAACAAAGACCGCTTTCTGCAACTTGCAGCGCCCACACCTCTGTCACACGATATGGGAATAATATTCCGACGTGTGAGGCAGACTGTGTTGAGAGGTTTATTGGAAGTGGATTTGTTGTGGAAAGTGTTTTCAATCGGCTTTGTTGTGGGAAAAATCCAAGAGTCATTTATTATACAGCGACGACTCGAACGCGAGAATGTACAGCAGCGTTTTTACAAACTCTCGAGATAATTATTTGCATAGTACATTATCATCGCTATTATACTACACGGCCATTGTTAATGTTTATGAATAGAAGTATGCGGCTTCACAGTCCTATATGTGTGTGGAGGATGATCGGCAAGTTCACGTTATTATATCACCGCCACAAGCCGATTATTGAATCGTGCGACAGCGTGGCCCGAGTGATGCCCCTGCGTCTAATGGAAACGCAAGGTTGAAACAATTGAGCTGACCACGGCCAGGACCACGCGCCGGGCCCGCGCTCCGCCACCTAATGGGACCCTTATTGTCTGTGTCCAAACAACTCTCGATGCAAGTGGACCTCTGAGTATCGACCATTACATCTATAAGCTACGTACGTAATAAATCAAATGAGTGGTCATGAGTGCTCGTCTAAAATTGTATCAGGCAAATTTAACTTCGCAAAATCGTTTCGTTTTCTTCTAAAGGCACATTGACCTCATGCGGGGAATTAACTGATTATTCAATTCGTTCAATATCTTCCTAACGCGGTACACATTAGCACAGTGGTACTTCCTCGTAGATGCAGCTATTTGTAGGTAAACAGCGCACACATACGGCCGCAATGTCAAGGCTGGCTGTTTTGTTGACCTCACGAGGTGCGACATGCTTGATCTACAGACGATATTTGCATGACATTACCCTGGTATTGTTACACCGCTAGTGTCAGAAGAAACACAATGTCTACCTCAACTAGGATACAATCACATAGATATTTATACAATGCACAGGAATTCATTTAGTCAGCTATTTACCATGACATAAAAAGCGCTTGCTTAGAGGAAAACTAATACGAGATAAATAATTTACAATGACGAAGGGGGCTTAGACAATGCAGTTTTATAAACGTCATATAGAAAATTATCAGCAGAGCAAAACAATGGGCGGCGACCGAAATAAAGACCGTTTATGTAGATTTATGTCACGATCTATTTTAAGATGCCGCCGCTCAGGCGTGAACTTGCTCGCAGAGGGCGCGGGTGCGCGCGCGCAGCTCGGTCGGGCCGATACGAGGAAAACTTCGTTTGCAAACTTTTGTTCTGCTGTAATAGCAGTGTCGGGCATGTGAATGATTAGCCGAGTGACGCGCCGGTACATAGACGTCTGCGATCTGCGAGCTGCGCACACGAGTAGTGTTAACGACCAATTAAAATGTTCAGGGCCGGTTAATCTTCAGTTTCCACGCATGCTCGCCGCGTCATTAACGAATCATGAAAATATTTCGCGTTCAAATAGGCGGGACAAGGATCCGCCAGCTGATAAGTGTTTGTAAACAATGGCGCGACGCCGGCTGTAGTAACAGAATAACTGTTACTTTCTTCACTTCCGACAATTCGGGTTTTACAAACTTTTATTGGCACAACAAATCCGGTGGAGCTTAAAATGTAGTCTAGTTTAAAGAGGTGCGTTTAAAAGTTGAGAGCAAGGAAGCGGCAAGAACCGGGACAAAGTTAACTCTTGTGGACGCAGCGATGTCTGCACCAACACCTGTTGAGTCACCAACAACATCGACTTGTGGCTTTCCAAAAGATTTATGATCATTTTATCTTTCATTTGCAGTGACGTAAATAATATCTCGATTCAATGAAAATGAACGCGACTGCGACTGTCTTTTGTTACAGCAAGAGTGAATGAAACTGTATATTATCAAAATACGAATGCTGGTTGGTTCTGTGCAAACTTCTGTTAACATTGCAGTATGCACTAGACCCGAGTTATTCAAAGTGCAGTGTCCGCGTAGTTAAGTCGGTCGGGCTTCTCTATTGCGTTAAACAGGGGCAATAATATTACACTATAAAATTATTTTCGTCATTATTGTGCGTCATCAAATTTCCCCTTTTGTTCTCGTGCATTGCGCTGTTGCACTTCTACTTAGACAGGTTGCAAAAAGTTTATTAGCCTTTGCTTGCGTATGCTCATCATGAACGACACATAGGTTTTTTTTTTCTTTATTGTGCTTTACAATCCGTTTATTGTAAGACCATTTAGGGGTACTGATACAAAAAAGGTTCGGTGTTTTTTTTATTTAATGAAATATCTATATGACTTGCCCGATGGTCGAGTGGTCAGAGACCCTGGCCACTTTTATGCTTGTTTTGAAGATAATATTTTTAGAGATCGCTACATTAGATTATCATATAGATGATTTATCATACGGTGATTTACTGCGACAATAGGAAAAACGTTTCAGCAAAACTGAAAAAATAATGCGCAAGCTATAAATTATTATGATTTTGCAACATACACAGAATAGCGGCGCAGGAAAGAGAGAAAAAGAACCAAACGCAGGTTTTGTAGCGCCCCTTGAAAGGCTGATGACTCCGTAGCGGCCTCCCGCCCTCAGGGAGGGCAAGGTGGGGGTAAGGGGGGTGTTTGGCGAAGGCCGCGCTCCGGGTGCGACTGAATAGGCTGACACTGTTTGGACTAGATTTTCAGTTTAGATCCGTGATTGGTGTGTTGGTAAACGAGTTTGAATGTGAGTGATAACGAAAATATTACCGTTCACGTGATATTGAAAGGGTTATCTCGAACTGGGTCGTTTGGCCGCCGGAGCAATACAGAAACGTTGTTTAAAAAAACATAACTATATTTAGCTTGCAAATAGATATTTTTTGTCACTGTATTATATAACTTAATGTATAAACATCACTCTTCTGCTTTTACGAAATTTTAAATTTGAACTCAGATAATGTCAAGCCTCGTTCTACCGCTTACAGTCAGTATCGATTGAGCATGTACTTACTCGTAAGTTGGCTTTAAAAAAAATATTCCCCTTACCCATTTACATTAACCCACTTAGATATGCAGCAACCCCATGTTTTCAAATAAGCGTGTTGGTATAACCTACAAAAATTGGTCACGACAAACCGAACTCCACTTAGGCGTCGTAGATCTAAGATACGCCAGCGAAACTCAGTAAACCGGAGCGTAATTTTAATGACACGAGTTAACAGATGATATTGAGTCGGCACCGCGCCCCGGGCGCCGGGCGCGGGCGCGGGCGCGCGCTGGGGGCGCCCGTCCCACCCAATGTTTACCCAAGGCCGCGCCGCGCGGCTCGGATGCGACTGGATAGCCCGACAATGTTTGGACTAGATTTCTAGCCATTTAGATTCGGGATTGTTACCAAATTGAGTTCGAATTTTAGGCGGTGGTAAATATTTGCTTGCGGTCTTTGAAGGACACCATTTCAGATGCGATCCGAATGGTCGAATGTTTAAACTGGATATAAAAATACAAATCTGTTTAGTCTCCTAAATAATAACTTATCAGCATGTAAACTGATTAGAGTAGGGTGATCGGACAGGCAATTACCGAGTCTTGTATTTCTCAAATATGTGTGCAATCGTGGGAAGCAACGTGATTCTCTCATCTCGTTTATTTAGATCTTTGTGTTGAAGAAAATAAGTAAAATAACACACGTATTTGCTTGATGATCCGATTGGATGCTTTCAAGTCGAAATCAAAAATTTCCCAGAACTCCGTCTGTTCAATTTTTGCATGACTAGTTCCCTCGTAATGGCGGGCGACGGCGCGGCGTGGGAACAAAAAGAATCGTTCGGCGGGCCCGCGACGCTTTGAAGCCACCGACGGCCGCCCACACCTGTCGCGGGTCGCCGGACTGACCAAGTTCACAGAAACACCACACCACACCTAATATCACCATAATTGCCTTACAACAGTCTTGTTTCCATGTGGTACACAAAGACATCACGGAACAATGAAGAGCGAGAGCGTTTTGCCGACATTTAAGATTCATTGTTTCGATAGGGTAGTTGAAACCGCTCATCGTTTCACATACTTCTATGACAAATGTATGTGTGTTCCACAATATTTGGAATTCAGAAGTGATTTTGTGAATGGTCTCATCATCTTTATTGTTTGTATTTTAACACCTTATTTAAGTGTTAAGCAAACGTTCTCAAGTCTAACTCCGAGACACTACCGCTATCGGAGAAGCTAGCACCTAATCATGCGGCGCGAGAGATCTATTCATTCTTAAGATCTTGCTTAATCAACTGAACATGAGCAAATCCTGCTTTAGCTTAATCAAGCGAAATTTAAGAATGCGCTACACCTAAATGCATTTAACACACTGGTCTCAAACACCATTTAGGTGCTAAACTTTTGAACGGTTAGCGCACTCCGGCTTACATATAGTCCGCCATTTCAAAGTTATAGCAAGTTCAAGTTGGAAAATAAGCCAGTGCGGGCCGCTCCCACACCTGTCGCCGGTCGGGCCGGCCGGACCAAGTTCACGGAAACACACCACTTGAGCCATTATTATCGGTCGCACAACACTCGGTTCGCTCAGCTTTTGCGCGGTGAGCCCATTTTGACATAAGGCCATTTGAAAGTTTTAGCAGGTCCGTGATGGAGAGCGCGATGTTTGGGTCATTACGATAATGTTTTCGTTTTCACTTTAAATAAAATTACACAATTTTAAGACTGCAATAAATTGTAAGGCAAGGCAAGGCTATTTGGCACACAAGTAAAGTTAAACTTGAATGTGTCATCTAAATCAATATGCTGAGTAAACCTGAGTGTGACCACGAGGTCGATCATTGACTTATTACAAGCTGTGTATATAACTTTGTTTGGAGCATGCTGTTAAGTCAGCTGCCGCTGTCAAATATATAGCAAAACCAGCAAGACAATAGCCGTAACAGCTCGTTAACCAGCCCCGGTCGCCGGCGACAACGAGGCGAAGCGCCGCCGCAGCGGCCCCAGACAATAGCCCAGACTCGCGGAATCTTACAGTAATTAATCTAATGAATGCGGTCTCAAGTTGTTACAGGCGCGGCGGGGGGTGTATCCCGCTCGCTCGAGATAAAGGTGTTTTGTTGGAATTACTGCAGATGTTGAGTGTAGCGATATAGGTATATACTTGACCTATTATATTATCTGAATTTAATCGCGTCCATTCATCATCCGCAGAGTACTTTTTAAACTGTTGAGCATAACAAAGACTGTATTATGTCGTATCAATTCATTAAATTCTTTTATCCATGCCGCACTTATCATTCAAAAGCAAGGCCACGAGGTGTACACTGAAGTATATTCCCTGACATAAATCTCATGTATATAATTGAATACCACCATATTCAAATTATATCATAAAACGACTTCAATTCTGTCAAGTTATCAAAAAGTACTTATTTAGAGAGATGACCTGGTTATAATGAGAGTATCAGCTGAGTACGATATCTTAAACGAATTAATAACCAAAAGTTAGTACTCACGGCTAGCGATAAGCTCGGGGGCGACGAGCCCGTTGAGGTCGGGCTCCTCGCCGTACCAGAAGATCCAGAGCTCCTTGGCGGCGCGCAGCGAGAGCGGCGGCGGCGGCGCGGGCGCGGGCGTCTCGTAGATGTCGGGCGGCGGTTGCGGCGCCGGCACGCGCCGCCACACGCACAGGATGTCGCCGGCCAGGCAGCGCGCGTAGCTGCTGATCACCGGGTCGGCCAGCGGCGCCGCGCCCTCCTCGCCCTCGCCGCCGCCGCTCGTCTCGCCCCACACTAGCTTACGCCATTTTATGCCAAACAGCTCCGTCTGGAAAAATATTTTACATTCAATACCAGGTATAATTGAACGTAAGTCAGAAAAAGAAAAATAATATAATAAAAAACATCATTCATTAAGTCAAATTCAATTAATGCCAGCCTATCTATATTAAAATCAGTCTACGATGCACAAATTCAAATATATCATCATTATATAATTTACCCGAAACAAATACACATTAAATTCACTGCATGTAACTTTTAAGTTAATTCGAACTCCAACCTTTGTACAGCGGCAGTCAAAATAATTTACGTAAAAGGTGTACATTAATAGAGCAAAGGAATCAAATAGCAATCCATTATGTACATCAGTCAAATATGTCGACTGTAGCACTCGTGCGAATAGACTTATAAAAACACTGTGATCCGGTGGCCGGCTTTATTCCGATCGTAACAGAAATTGGAGTATGTCGCACTCATTTAGAGTGTATTCGCGAGCAAGGATGGGCAGGAGACGCGGGGACCTCGGATTGTTCTAAAAGTGGTATTGGCACCGGTCCAGCTGAGGTAGACAAAGGTGCTACAGCCCTCGTGAATATTCCGCCCGGAACCGACCGCTACGCTTTTTGTTACAGAACGCCCGAGTTTCTGTAGTTACTCCTATCAAAATAATGAGTAGTAGTTTTCAGATGCGGACATGATGTATGTGCTGTAGAATTATCCCGTACGTATATTTATCTACTGAGATATCATCAGTGTTTGTTTAGATCTTCCGAATGTTATAAAATCGATGGTACTTGTCGCGAGGCAGACGTTTCCTATTAGGATGTTTCGGTCGAAATATGCGTTTTATACGTGTCATAATAACTTGGAGCAATAAACACATCGTATTTGCGTCCAGCGGCAGGTGTTGGGGCGACCTTGGTGCTCGCACCGTATGCAAATACTCGTATCAGGTCAAACACCCCTAAATTCGTCTGCACGATTTCAGTGCATTCTATTTGTATAATGACCCGACTCGTAGTTTAAACTGCAATTGCATTTGCGCGGTTTACGCTAGCGCGTAACTGGTTCAATGAATAAAATGCATTTAGATAAACACTATCCAATGGGCGATCTGATTTATATTCATTAGGAAATATGATAATTTCAATATAAATATAATATGGAAAATTTTTGAATCGAGTAACATTAATCTATCAATAAAACGCAATATATTATTTACAAAAACGCACAACGCGCGTTCCTTTCAAGCTCACGTGTTTTTAAAGAATATAACTTGCTCCCATCCGATTTAAAAATACCAGACATCCTCATAAGCTCCGCTAAATCTCAATGCCTCCAGTTGAAACAGTGTAGCTAGTTAACATACACGGCGAGCGCGTAGGCGACTCTCGAAAGAAACGTTTCGCCGAGGTCTTTGGACTGCGGGGCGCAAGGTTGCGCGCGCGCAGCCGCCACACCTGGCCCGGGCCGGGGGTCGCGCAGCCACCGATAAGGGGAGACCTTAATTACTAACCAGTTTGCTGCGGGAGGGTTATCGCTCCGCTTGTAATGTTTGGGGAAGGGCCGATGCCATACGATAATTGCATAAAGTGTTGCTTGTCGACTTGGGGCCGCTACGGTATTGACACGCAGGCGGATAATATAATAATAACATTCAATTCAGCAATCGTAACTATTTCTTAATTGTTAAATAAACGTCTTTTAAAACAAAGAACATTGTAACGAAAATTGAAGTGGCAATGAGGTAGTTAACACATAACTGTTTAGCTAATCTCAGATCACAAGTTCATTGGATTAATTTGTGATTCACACTTAACACCTACTAATGAAACGCACCGTTATTCATATCACTGACCGTCTGACTCCCAAGCGCATTTAGCAGTGTAATGACCTAGGATAACACAAACGGTGCTCGCATCTGTGCAAAGAACTTATCGCGTATTACATCTATAGCTGAAGAACAATGTGAACAAGGAAATCGTGAATACTTGATTGCAGTCAAAAGTTTATTAAAGTTACATGACTAATATAATTGCTAGATCGTGCGCAATTTAACAATGTTGTCATTATTAAGATTCCTCTCTTAGAATACGTAAACAAAACTTGGAAGCCAGTTCTTGAGACCAAAGCTCTCACTAAACGTTCAGCATGCACCTAACATGATAAACACGTTTAAAATGTCAATTCAAGCCGAAACTGCCTGCTTGTAAGTAAAAAAACAAGACTTCTGAAGAATCTAAATAGAGTACTGCTATTGGCTTTTGCCGGGTTACTTCTTATTAACCCATGTTAAAGATCATGAGATCTAATCTTGAGTGAAAGAAAGAAATAAAAATAAAAAATCAGTACATATGAATAGATACATTTTAAATAAAACAAAAGAATTGTGACATACATGGTGAAATGGTCACCACTCAGCTTATGTCGTGACATCAGGGATGCCTTGACGCTAGTATTCTGCGGCACCAGTGTGAGAGAGACGCGGCTTACATTGGCGACTTACTTATTGATTAAAACTTATTAATAATAAAGAAAAACATATCAAATAAATAGACATTGTGAATGAAATAGATATGCCAGGTATAGGCAATTGAGAGGTATTTTACAAGATAACGATTAAAATACCATGAGAAGATTGTGCAAGGACTGGACTGGATTGGGTTAGGTTGTTTACAGAAAAAAGATAATAGACTGTTGCTAACTTTATAATGATTTAATGAGGGTTTTCAAAAATACAAAAACCGCCAGTTGGCACGAGGGATTCTCGTGGTCTTATCACAGTCACTATTGGCTCCTTGTTGACAGCATGTCAGTTTGGTCTGACAACTAACCAATAAGGAGGGTGACAAGACCGCATGTCACAGTTACGCCATCTTTTGGATGTTTTAATTTAAAAAAAAAACCCTTATTCAAGAAGGTGCTGTTTAAATTTAGTTTGCTTATTAAATCTGTATATTTAATTATATTTCGATCTACATATTATGTTTCAAATATGTAAAATATGTAACAATGTCCTCTGGACCAACATAGCAATCGCTGGTGAAGCTATGCGAAGCATTTAGTCTGGCAGCTGTGAGACATCCATCAATCCTCTGTATTATTAGTAATTCTGTGCCTTAGGTAATTCTGCTCGTTAATATAATAACAATGATAGACTTCATTTTATGGGCAGGCCGATACAACGATAATAAATTGATCGGCTTGTATTAGTCAGTTAATAGTGAAACATCGGCGATTACTTCACTTTAAATACAAATATAAGCATGATGCCGATGTTGTAAGACAGGGCGTGGGAAACAAATACCAGAATATTCTAGTTAAAAACGTACAACTATTGTTTAAAAGATTCATGCTACACATATTTTCGCATCGAATTGCATTTAAAACATAGCTCTACGAATATTCCTCTAGTGCAAAAATAAAATCAAATCATATCTAAAAATTTCACACCTCAATTTCAGGCTATACAGAAATATGAATAAAGCATTTTATGACCTGAAATACATAATAAGATATTTGTCGAGACTAACGAGAAGTGTGCGTGAAACGAGACATCAACCAAGTGCGCGTGAGAAAAACATAGTTCGACATCCACACGTGACCTTTCACTCTTTCATGAACGAACGTTTTCATTACTGTCGTATCCTACAACCAATTTTCGACTACAAATAAAAAAAAAATTAGAGATTGAAACTTTTTAACCTCCTCCTTTTTTTCAAGTCGGTTAAAAAGTCTTCGCCCGTTTGCTATACTGATACGTCTCGTGTTGAGAAACATAAAAGGACTGGTGCCAGTACACATACCCAGGTACATGTAAAAGAATGCGCCATAGTCAATGTCGTGAACGTTCGGCCGCGCGGCCCGGCCGCTTTCTACGCCCGATGCGCCGGCGCAGTCCGCTTCACTTTCTATTGTGTGACGTTGCCGCCGCCATTAAAACAAAACGCCTTTATTGGAGCATAGTTGCTGCATTAGAATACGTATTCGTGTCGTATCTTACACCAGATAACGGTTTAAGGTAAACGAGAAAACTCGGCACCACCCGGACATAGTGTACCCATTTATTCACTGGAATATACTAATGTATATTTTTGGTCTTGAAGTAAGCTCAGCAAAACTTGGTTGTGGTATGAATTTGAGGTTAACAAGATATAACAAATGGCCGATATTTATTAATATTGAAGGAAGCGAGAGATACATTTTCTGAGGCAAGGTTTGTTGTTCAGCCCGAGATTTGATACTAAACTTTTTAAATGAATCGTAAAACAACGAACAGCAACGCAAAAAAAATAATCGTCGCTTAATTGAATTATAAGAAATCATTAATAATAATTTCTAATGAGTGGGACAATAGAAGACATCGTAAATAGCTAGTAATGGATACTGCTAAACATTTTTAAGCAAAACCAATTTAATAGATATATTCAAAATTTATCTGCGACCATTATAATCAAATATTATTGATATTGTAATAGTCAATTTAAATGGTTGCGGAGAAAAGGCCAGTAGGGCCTATGTGCATGTATGTACTCTGCGGTAAATATTGTACACAAGTAATTTTTATACACAATCCTTCAGATGAAATGATTTCTAAAAAAAGGTCAAGCTAGTAGTATGAAGTCTTAGTTATGTGAAGTTCATAATGGTAAATACGTACCTACAAAAACGAAACCAGTTCCCAGGTGTCATTACGGGTTTGTTTATTTGCGCAATTGTTTCCGTAAAGCGACCCGGAAATGCGTATTACGGAAACATTACGCGCGAAAGAGCACTAGCACAAGTTAGCCGGGACAAATCCGCGGGTACACGGCCTTAAAACGGAACGAGCGACGGATGGGCGGGCGCGCCCGGCGATAACACCCGGCCGGAGCGAAAGCGCCTGTACCCGGAAAAAGCCGCTTCACCCGGAAAAATCCGCCGTAACCGGCCCTAAAGCGGAGTTACGTCAGCGAGAGCTTTTGAAAAGTCCGACGCAAATGAGAGTAGCTCTTGCCGCATGCCGCGGCACAGCGCGGAGGTGAAACGGCGAAACTTGCTCGCCGGCCAATCTGTGTAATATTTAGGTCAAAGTTTATTTAATTGAAAAATATATATTTTATCATTTTGGAGTGTGGATATAACATACATATGTAATTTAATGATTTAAACAAGAAATACAATACAAGAA
Source organism: Glyphodes perspectalis (assembly GCA_951394215.1). Classification (NCBI taxonomy): domain Eukaryota; kingdom Metazoa; phylum Arthropoda; class Insecta; order Lepidoptera; family Crambidae; genus Glyphodes; species Glyphodes perspectalis. The sequence goes on along the minus strand of OX596203.1, from coordinate 16,425,835 downwards.
ACTGTTTTATCACACAATTATTTTCCTAGCCTGGCTAGAAATTAGCTTTAATTGGAACCTAAATTTTTCTCATGATAATTATGTACTTATTTATTATAATTTACTGTTCTAAATGTAAGTATCTTTTCTAAATGTTGTTGTTTTTTGTGTTTTGAACTTTTTAAGGAAAATAAAGGAAAACAAAACTTCACTGTATGGTTCTTATATTTATTGTTATTGTAACAAATCTTGCAACATGTAAGTGTTTTTTATATTAATTAAGTTTTAGTAAAAAAAACTTTAATAAGTTATAAGTGCTCTACTTGACCTAATAACAATTACTTCACCGTTTATTATCTCTACACTGTGGTGAGGCTCGCCGCATACCGGCTTATAAGCAAAACGAGAACAATCACTGTCCCACTTATTTATATAACTACAATTATATGAAAAATACTTAACATATAGTTATTAATATCTTCATTACACATGCGATGATCGCATTTTTACTTTTCAGTAATTCGAACACGTGAGTATACAACATGCGCAGGCGCGTCCTTGCGTTGATGTCTTTTGCATCGCTATATTTGGTTTATACGAAATCAAATAATTTTAAATGCGCCTGCGATTTTACACTCTTCTACAATTGTGGATGATTTATGTATGTACTCGGAAGATAATTTATATATGTAAACAATATTTTTTTTTATTGTAAAACGCGATAATTACAGTTGTCTGTAAACAACAATAGCCCCGTAAAGCGATCATAACCGAGAACGGAAAAAACTGCATGTCCAAAAAAGTCGAGCACCGCTAGTCGTGCGAGCGGGACGGCACCACGGCGGGAGTGGGATGGCGCGACGCGAAAGTGAGAGGAGGCGAGCGCGATGCGGCAACTGCGCGCGTTACGTTACGAGCGGGGTAAACAATCGGCGCGGTGACGCGCTGCGCGTGCGACCGCCCTCGGCCGCCCGCGCCGATGCCCCTGCACTCCGCTACTGCATTTTTGTTGCGTGACGTCAGCCGCCGTATAGGGGTTGTGATTTAATGGCTTCCTACATACCATGACTTAGATTTATTTATTGATTACACATAACCTTGGCATCGTTAGCTGGGTGGATATTTATTTTTATGGCGGATTTTACTATGGGTGGGTATTATTTTTAAAGAACATACATAATAAACAAATTGAATTGGATCAATAAAGCTTTAAACAGATAATGAATCACAGCTATCGGAAATTAAATGAATATTTGCACAGTGTATCAGCCGACGAAATTATAGAAATATTTATTTCTAGTTAATAGAAAGACACAAGTCTGAGACTGTTAGGTACATGCGTGCAACACCGGCAGATACATTATTGGCGTGAACTACGCATAACATGTTTGTAAACACCGCGATAAATATAAGTTTAGCACCGTCCGAGAGCCGGCACCGCCGAACGTATTTCAGATCATAAATATCAGCACTATTGAGAATTCTGCGCTCCGAGGTACAGAACGATGATAACGTTATATCAAATATAACATTCTCAAAATAAATAAATGCCTTCCGTGTCTGGAGATTAATATTCTCAAAATATTTAAACTCAATTCTTATTCATATTAATATTTTTTACATTGTATTTATCATACTTCTTAATAGTTCAGATAACCCTGTAATGAAATACAAAGTCTCATGTGAAATTCCTCTTAAACCAATAATGAATAATCAAGAATATTACGTGATCTCTTCATTATTCTGTACCTTTTCAAAAGTTACCACTTTGCAACATCACAACTGGTTACACTGTGCACGTAACGAAATAGAAATACCCTTAATTACCGTATAATGCAGCGCAATTGGTCGCGGCCGCAAATCCCTATTAATTGCAATTAACACACTTGCCTAAAATGCTTGCTCGGTGCAAACAATGCCGGGTTTATGTCACATGCAAATATAAACAAAATTAAACGTACGCTCCGGTAATCCCGCGCTGCTAACAGGCGTAACCTTAATGCCACTTTATGAACCGACATAATTTGGATTGCTTTATTTATTTTCTGTTGGAAAAAAATACGATTTATAAGTGCTTTATTGAAGCCTGTATAAATACATTTAAATTTTACAAATGCGGAATAAATTGATAAGACGTCGACGATCAATTGGAATCAGCAACAATATTTTTTTGTTGTAAATTTTATACCGTTAATCAAATGCTTTCGACAAGGAAAACGTTTTATTTTATTTATTTAAGATTATTTAAATTCACGTACAAATTGCCATTGCAAATAAAAGATTATGAAACATTTATCAGACTAATGTGGACATCAAACGCAGCCGCTTCACGATTGGTCCATTTCGAAAGTGTCGTCGAGAAGAACCAATCATTCTTCTCGACGACACTTTCGAAATGGACCAAGAACAGAACCAACCAACCAACCAACGTTACTGTATTTGTCGAATATATTTGTATATTGTTACAAGACTTTCAATGCATTATGTATACGAATAATTTCAAATCAACTACTACATGCTGCTTAGCTACTGAACTCCTCAATTGGATTTATCAAGACAAATGGGTCTCATTCACATCACACAAGCTCTAAAAATAAACAGCTATTTATCAGAATCAACAAACATGATGTTAAGGGATCTCTTGAAAATATCTGAAGACATTTCCCAACAGGTATATGTGTTCCTAACAGATGAACAGATGAGTAAAAGCACTATCAAGTGAGAAACGGCCGCCGGTGGAGGCCGAGCAGACGCGGGCGCAGCGACGCCGGTGCGTGACAGAAACGCTACGTGTCGTCCACTTCCGCGAAACTCGCCATTATTATGGATAGCGCGTTATTTTACACGGCACCGTTGTACGCCCCAGAGCCCACCTCTAAACCAAGCGCCATTTCGGACCTTAACATCATCACCATAAAGGTCAAAAATTCTCGAGAATATTAAAGATACGTGGGCGGTGTTGGTACGGGAGTTTGTTGTTCCTACGGTCAAAGAATAATCAAGATAACGTGTAGGTTGTCTAATAGATATGACCCTACGAACATCTGACAAGAGTTAACAGGGAATGGAAATTTTAGTCACGCATTTGTGTTATTACCACACAATTTTCAACCACGTCGGTTTTAGTAGTTTACAAATTTACACATAAACGTGAACGGACACTTATGTAATATTCTTATGCCTATGGTGAGAGGCGGAAAAAATTTAAATGTCAAAAAAATTTTTTTTGGTAAAACAATGACATTTTATATACATCGCGTTGATCTATATTCAAACAATAACATATCTAAGGATATTTATAAGGAAAATGTACAGAAATGGATCTGGAAAATGCATATGGAAATACTAAGATACCTCTATAAAATAATCTACAAGGAATTCCATGTTACCTCTTTTCCTATAATCTATTTGAGTCATCATAAGCTACTGTTAACGGATGGGTCATATCTTAAGGATCAGACTATATTTTTTGTTTTTATATGTGGGTGATTTTTCAAGTTGGTATTGTTAGATATGTTGTCGAAATATTTACCTACTACCGTTACTCTAAGTAACTGAAGGTAAACGAAACGGTAACGTAAATTAGAAACAAGCAAATTTTATCTTCCTTGTTTCTAGGTAGATAGTTCATATTAGCAATTGTAAAGGGCGGTAATAAATTTCGCTTTCTACACATTCCATCAGCCGCGAACAGAAATGAAATACACGAGTTCTGTTAATTTTACATTGTCACTTTATTAGTTCACAATACATTAGCATACCTAGTAAAAGCACCGCTGTAAACAATATTTACATCAACAGCAACTCGGCGCTATGAACACCTAAGCCGACACGCGCACACACATGTCACACATACATCGCTGCCGCAACATTCCGACATCAAACTGCCATAACTTTAGAGTGGGCGGCAGCCAACAACTGCTCGCTATACCTTTCTCTATCCACACAACAGTCTACTAATACGAGTGAGCGAGGCAACTGTACTAATAAACACGTTACCAAATCGCATAAACGGTAGTTACATATACCAATGATACGATAAGTGATTACCTCTGACCTCAAGGATTCAGATTATTCTGACTTCAAAGACGGTACGAGTCGGTTTGATTTAGTAGTCGGCAACGAAAGAATAGACAGTACAAATGCGATACTGAGATGTAATGATTCGGAACGAGCCGGAGGAACGTCGTGTAGGTAGATGCGAGGGAAACTGCACGGTGATTTAAAACAAGATTTACATTCTAGTCTGACTACAATACGCGTAGTTATGTCGTCAAGGGCGAGGACGATAGGGGACCACGTATATGTAGGCATCATTAACGTTCAGATAGTGCTGCCTCTTGCTCTAACTAATGTTATTTTACTGTCATTAGGCACCGTCGAATCCGTCGATAGTATGAGGTTGAAAGAGATGGATGTTACAACATAGAAACGATGTTGTATGCAACCAAAGGGAACCAACCAAAAATAACAGACACGTATCCTATGTGGGTAGAAAGAACAACTGGCCAGTCAATGCCTTGAATATTTTTGGTTGATTTAATAAAACAAAAACACTCAATTAAACTATTAATTTTAATATACTAAATGGCTGCCTTGGTGACACCACAATCGGCCATGTTTTGTTATAATATAAGGAATCAGCATGGAATTGTTATGCGGTATACGCGCCCGCAAGCACGCGCCGATCGGAGGCCACCGGCCGCACCGGCGCGGGCGCAACTCGCATCAACTTATAATACAATGTGTCGACACTTTGATGGATGTTTGCGAATAATCTTTATAGTACATACTATATTACAGCGTTCTCTCGTGTGGGACCAAATTAAGTAAGTTTTTATGTTACTATCATGATTTCTATGCCTGAAAATTAATTAAATTGGCTGTCTAATAGCACTTTCATTAAAGAGTCCATTGATTCATCACCATCGTGACATATTATGTCCGCCCAATGAGGATGGTAATATTCCAATCCAAGCAAATCCCGAGCCCTAGTTATCTGTTAAGTAATATCTTTACCAGACCATAAACCGTATCTATCCGAGAAAAGGAAGCACGAGAATAAGCTAGTCCATATTTTTATCTCAACAAATTATGCAAAAAAATAACAACGCAAAATTAATTTCTATCCCCAATAACATTGATAAATTGATTTACAGTTTTTTACCTACATAATTGGCAGCACATGGTACACAGACAGGTTTATATAGGCAATAACGCAATTCATGCTAATATAAAATATATTTTTTATCGATTCATAGACGACAGATTGATTGGATATTGTGTGACGGCGCGTCGTCTAGCCTATTGTTTGCACGGGGCACGTCATGGTAATGAAAATGGACGGACCGACGATGCATTGAACTTGGTAACTATACGGCTCCCTAGGAGACACTCGCGAGGAGAGACAAGCTTAGGTTAGTTAGTCAAGGACGCAGCTCAACTTTGATGTGGAATGTAATGTTTTAGATTTAACTTTTTAAGTTTGATCTTAAAAAATGTTGTCCCAAAACATAATTACGTTTCTTTAGTGAAAGAGGTCGCATCTCACACTCATGTGTGGCCGTACGGAATAACGAAATGCCTCTTTCGGCGCAGCGACGGTAAATAAATTATGAATGACGTGATATAGTACATTAAAAATGGTAATTAAGATCGTCAGACCCAACACGAAGTTCAGATGAAACTGTGAAGGCGGCCAGACAACACTGGGCAGGCGTTTGAACCGAACCGTGAAGTATGAAAGTCACTTTATGTATGAGAAAGTGATGTCATCACAACAGTAGGTTTTTCGCAAAATCAGTACGCTCATCAAATACGTAGGCGTAACATCAATCAATTATAATTCAGAGCAGGTAATAGGGTGACACGTACTTCTGTCAGTCTGCTAGGTAGCCATTAAATATGGAAAATCTAAACAAGGCACAAGTAGGTATTTCATTAGTGTTCTAGCGCGTGTATTTAAATTAATAAGCTAATCAATTCGATTAACTTTTACTAACTAACTAACTAAACTTCCCGCCACTTCCCTAGCGGGGTAGGCAGAGAGAAGCGAACGCCATATGGCACGATCCTTACACACCTCACTCGCCTCTTCAACATTCATAATCCTTTTCATACAAGCTCTACGGTTTTTATGACTCCTAACATCACCTTCTGTTAATACACGACCAATCTGGTCGTGGTAGGTGAGCCTGGGCCTTCCGCGGCTCCTACATCCTTCCACTTTCGCATTGTATATCAGTTTAGTCAATCTTTCGTCCACATGTCCGAACCACCGGATCATGCCTCTTTTTACCTTGACTCCTAAAGTAATAATTAAAGTATTAATTAACTTCTAAAGCATGTAAAAGTCGGGAATTTTCTGGAACGCGCATTTTGATGAATGCTTCACATTCGATGCAGACGGCACAAGCTACCACGCTGCGGAGTTCCTCCCACCTGCGAAGGCTACGAGGGTACGGCAGGCGCGCGGTGCGCTACGCGAGTAACGGTGCGGGCGGTCATTGACCCGCCGACCTTAACGTCTAGAAATTTTGAGGGTTTGGCCTAGTTTTTATCTGCGACGGTTTTAGATCTAGTCTGCGCGCAGGTTGTTGAATGTTTTGTTTGCACTTTGCCATAGAGTATTTTTTATTTTAGAAATGAATTATTAAATAACCATTCTTCCGCGTAAGGAAAATTATCTTATCAGAGTATTTTATCTTCAAAATATCATTCCTTCCTATGTATAAATATTGTTAATCTCTTACTATTGATTTTGTAGTATTATTGTAAATTTTTCATGACGGTTTGTATCAAGTACTTGTGCTTTTCATAGCGAAAAGTAATAGCGGTGGAAGTGTAAATCTGTGTACATTACAAATGTCCAATAATGCGAGCACCTACAAAAGTGAACGAACTACTGCTACAGCAAATATACCAACCCTGTGTCAGGTGTCTTTTAACAGAGGTACTGGAAACCGCTGATAAAGAGTAATAAAGAACTAGAGTACATTGAAAACGATAAGGAGATAAAATGACAAGCACAGTGTCACTGTTCCTCGCCAGTCTGCGGAGCCTTTATGCACACAAAGGATTTGCAGCCGGTATTTGCCGAGCAGACGACATTATCGCGTAGGTAGCTCCGGGCGATACGCCGCGAATATTCGGTTAAACTGTTAAAGCGACGATTGAAGCTAGAATCGGCGAATGTCTTCTAGTTGTGAAAAAGAACAGTCGCCGAACAACCTACATATTCGGTGAATTCGAAGAGAAAGTGCGATATAGCTTCGCATTGTTACTCAATCGTATTGAGATTCAACCTCAAAAATGTACGAAGTTTGCATCCGCATGTCTTCAAGTTGTTACATATTTAAGTGGTTTTATAACTTTACAAACGAGCAGATGAAAAGCTGAGACAATCAAAAAATATTGCCCGCAGTTTAAATAGCATTATTACAATAAAATGCAATATGATTTCAATATTAATGCGACTAGAAAAAGTTACTTTATAAAACAAATGACGGTCCATCTCCTTTCAATCGTCTTCAAGGACGGAAAGATGATAAAAAGTCTATTTAAGCAAAACAAGCCAATAAGCTTAGATGTTTTATACTGTAAGTACTTCTCTGGAGACAACCACCAGCCTGGCCATGGCGACACGTAAACACGAATCCATGCACCATTTGGCAAGTGGAACGCGTCTGATGCTGAATCTAATCTACGAGCACCCGACTGTCGACCGGTTTCGCAACAAGCCACTCGAACTTAATTCCACAATTTAATGCGGAGCAGTGAAGCGCCTTAGGCACCTATCGTAATGCCTTGTAAACAATTTGACGACAGTGATAAAAGGGTTTAATAGTGAAAACTATATATCTGAATAAATCGAATGGGGCCGACTGTTCTGACCAAAATATCTTGCGAAATGCGTGCGATATGCCGCCGCATTCAGGCATACCTTACTGCTGTCGTCTATACTTTGTTAATTCGCTGCATCGAGCACCTATCCCAGTCTCTGATGTATTACCACCATTATTATGTGCCACACGCCCAGTATTAGACAATAGCTTGTCAACTACTAAAACTGATATGGCCTTGGTGTAATGACTCACGGCGATTTGCAATTCAACTCATGGGATACAACTAATCTAACTAATTTGAATACTACAGTCTCAATTCTAAAAACAAGAATCTTTCGGCTGTTTTTGGCCCACATAAACAAGCCTCAAACGCCTTTAGTTTGCAGTGTATAGGAGTTTGTGACCGATTCTCATTCCGGTTTAGCATCAAACGCACCGACGTTTTCTAGACTTGGTTTATCGTTTCGACTGTTTGGAACCATCTAAAAGTTTGTGAATTCTTTAATGGTGTCGATCAGCTGTGTGGTAGGTGGCAGCTTGGTCGGCTCTCAACTACGCCGCTTCGGTCGTGGCGTGACGGACGGCGAGCCGGCGGGGGTACGAGTGAAAGCGTTTTAAATTTAATCGTACGCCCTCTGCGTTCGACTTGCTTTCGGCAAGAGCCCACCGTTCGGGAGGCCCTTGTTTACGTCGAAAACACTCATCGTTGCGCAACTAACCGTTGACACTAAACTACACAAGCGAGAGTAAACTTGTAGCGTCAGCAACGAAATTGATTTGTTCACTAATTGAACGAAATGAGGTCGATTAAGTGTAATGCGAGCCGTCATGTGATTTCTATTATGTAAACTCATAATATCCACATTATAGTCTTAGAACAAAAGTATCCGATTGAAACTCTAAATATGAATAACTTACTGCCATTCATTATATGCCCCGAATAGTGAATTTTACGGCTCAATAAAAAGTTTAAGTAATTACTTCATAGTTGAATGAGCATTTTATTGAGGCACTAAATCGTACAATCTTTAGTTTCCTAAGCGTCCAATTAGAAACGTCTAAAAGCGAACTTAATAAGGACTTACTACATCGTAAGTGTTCCAAGAAATGAAAATATCAGGGTGAAATATTCCAAAGTGCTCGCATTCTTTCCGTCTTGTATTGAGTCGTTTCGTGAGCGCGGGTGCGCGTGTGTGTTCGCTTCCGACACCTGTGTGCGTGTGTGCGTGTGTGTGTGTGTGTGCGAGCGCGCATTTCGTTAATCGCCAAGTGAAACCAGTTTCCCGTGAATCGAGGGCCAAAATACAATAATACCAAACAATTCCCTTACACAGAATGTTATTTGCCTATGATTAGTCTCGTCGTGGTTAGATTACGCAATTCTTTATAATATTACAAAAAAAATCTACCTATCACGATATAAAATAAAAGTTTCGCAACACCACTCGGAAGAGGTATATTATTAAATGAAAAGTTTCCTTATCGTGCCAAGTACGTGTCAATGCTAAACGTTGCTAAGTGTGTACCTTTACGTGTTTACATATTATCTTCTTGTTTAGCAAGCAAAATACAAACCGCTAATGTGTGTATGCGGTTCTACTCTTTGAGAAACGTAAGCATTTTTAAACAACGCTTAAGACACATAGCAGGTTTTCGATATTTAATAGCATCGTAAAAATTATCTACACCTGAAAACTTCTGAAGCGTCGGCATTGAGATCTTAAAATAAGTGGCACAGAAAAACAACTAGTGATTAGCGGGAAGATGAAACAAGCGCCTGAGATTATTTACTGATTAGGTCAGTACCTACTTCGAATGTATCAATTCTGTTAAGTTTAAAAACGTCATAAAACTCAACAATTAATTATTATTCCTTTCAAATAGGCATAATAAACATAAAATTGTCGCTTACGAATTCCCATAACACGAATTAAAGGTGTGTTAGGAATTTTCCATGACATTTTAGTTGTGCTCTGGAAAAACCCCACGACCTCAAGATCTAGTACCGGTAGCAGAAGCGATCAGCGTTATACATTAAAAGGAAAGGAGGAATATGATGAAGATGCGACCGCGTACTGTGGGCGCGGGCGCGGGCGCCGCGCGGGAGGCGGGCGGCGAGCGTATAGTGGCCACTCTTCGTTATCTTGACCCACATACGCGACCGCGGTCGCGGCCAGACCACGTCGCTAATCTAGCGGAAGACCTTAATTGGAATTTAATTGAAAACGCTTCGAAAACACGGAGACTTGTAGCTGAACAACCCCAACTGGAAACAATGGAGCCCTTCACGACCCGACCGCTCAATAAGCTTACCGACAAACACGACAACAAATAGAAACGTATAAAGAAAATAGTTCAGCAAATAACGCGAGTCAGTCGATAATATCGCGAAAGGCACTCAAAATCGTCCTTGCCGTTTCATCAAACAGAATGAACACGAGAAATAATATCAATTTCAAAATGATAACATCGCTCCACTTTTGCAAGCTAAAAATATATCGACCTTTTAAAGCATACCTCTATGCATTTTAGGGAAATTATAAAGCATAAGCATGCTGAAGAATGAAAATCTAAAATAGCCGTTTAGAGAAATATGAGTTTAGATGTAATAGGATATCTTACAATCTGGCTGTGTGCGCTGGACAAGAAATGAAAATAGATGCTACCTTATAACAATGTGTGGAGCAATCACTAATTAAGCCAGTGCAGTGCATCTGTCCGCGTCGCCGCCGCGACCAATAAGAAAGCGGCAACAATGTTTTCCCCGAGACGTTCTCATCAAAACAGAACCTTGACCCAGAATGTTTCTCGTAATAAAACAAGAGGAAAGGACGACTTGCATGTTGTTCGGGCTACATTGAGTAATATTATGTTGCGAGTGGAACAGTCGACGTGCGACGTCACAGATTAGCCGCCTTCGTGTTTATCTCGCTCTGTACATTAACAGAGTTAACAGGAAACAGTTAGCCCATCGTCACGCTACAGTTATGATGACGTAAATGGCGCGAATTACAATTTATTAGCCATTAGGAAAGTCGCTGCGACAAACTTGCGAATGAAGAATACTAAAAGGTCTTCATTATTTCCTTTCGTACGTCATTAAGGACGAAATGTGGGCGAAGGACGCGACAGCCGAGCGCAGAGCGTTCGCTATCGCCTTCAAGGACTAGAAATAGAAAGCCTTGAGAACCGTATTACGAAATCTTTCAACGTTCCACCAATAATAGCTCCGGGCTAAATTATACAAGTATATCGCGATGATAATGTTATCGTTTCGTTACAAGGCAATACGATCTCGCCATCGCTTGTGACAACTAATTAGCGTTTGTTTGTAACACTTTTTTGTTAATAAACAGATATACACGTTTGTGGTTTGTGTTCTACAAATATCTCCCTTATCTCTGTTAGTTACCGCTGCTTAGTTTATGTATCTCACCAGTAGCATTATGGTGTCATCATGAGAATTATATTATGTGGTAATTTCCATTTCAATATGAATACGATGAATCAGTTCATTACATTATTTTTTTCCAGAAGTACATTCTCAAAGAATGCTTCGTTAGTTAAATGGTTAGTAATTTAGTCACGAATTATTTAGAAGTAGTTAATTATCGCAGTTTTTAGGAATCCAATCAAAGCAGTTGTTTTCTTCATATCTAATGCTGCTTGATGAGTATTGGAAGGGACTATTTAGTGGAATTGTACTACAACACGTTAGCAAGTCAAACAACAAAAATGTTATTGCTAACATCATTTATAATAGCATTGACATCATTACTAAAAATACCATCCGATTAATATTTGTAAAGTGAAAGTTTACGTTTGGATGTTTTTTATATTCATTCACGCAGTATTTATGAGAAACTTAACACGTAGGATATATTTTATCCCATTTTGAGTCCTCAGTGGATAAATAAATGAATAATTCTTTAAATGTAATACCTGGTAATAATTGTCTTTGGCTTAATTCTTAAGTCTATGCGAATAAAGCCGCGGGTAGATGATAGTCGATAGATCTATCTATCTATCGGTTGTTTTATCGCAGCTACTATTTAGTTTGCGTCGTGCGTACGCGCACATGTTTTTTTTCTATATTTGTCCCAATTTCGAGAAACGAATCCAATCTAATTATTTATTATTAATCCTATAAAAAAAAAACAACATTTCTGAGCATGCATAAAAGAAAGGTACTAAGTAATTTTTTCACGAAAAATCCACTAGGAATTTATGATATTTTTAGGTGTATAATTTATACTTAAATAAATCAGTTTAAATAGTCAGGCCGATAGAAGACTACCCCCAAACTTTCTTCAAGAAACTATCCGTCCATTAAAGAATGGTATAAAAATGAGTCCAATACATTTTTCAATTTACTGTTTTCAAACGGATAGACGGCAAAGCAAAGGACTTGTTTGACAATATGCAGTGAAATGCAGTATGTAACGCAGATGGAGCAGGGGTGGATCTAACCCCTCTTCGACATAGCATGTAACCAAACAGCATCCCTAGTAACTGAATCGCGGAATAGCTTCTAACACAAATAATACTGAATCTAACCCTCCCTAAACAACAACAATCTAGGTAATGCGTTTTAAAAACATCTAAGTGTTAAGTTTCGACGTGCAGAATTTGATTCGCATAAATGAGTAGCAGCGATTAATTCCTCGCGGCTGCCTTATCTACGGATATCAGTGACTATTTATTATTAATAATAGAGCAATATAAAACAATTTAAATATCGGAAACGCTGTGCGCTTTTTTAGTGGCTACATTTGAACTGCGTGTACCGTTCAAATGGATTTGGGTAACTGTGAATGGCCTAATTTATGTCAATGATAAGAAATAATAACAAGATGTCGCCACACGCAACAGCTGGTTGAAGTGAGTATAACACGAAATATCGCAGAATAATTTTGGCTACAAGGAAATGAGAAACATCTCATATCCTTCCACTGTAGCGGACACCAGTCGGCGACCGTTTAATTAACCGGATTCTGTTCAGGAAGAGGCGGTGCAATACTATAATGACCGTTATTCTTCAGACATATGAGTATCAAATAGATGTTGTATAGATGTCAGCACCGATCTATTGTTGTCCAAACATCCACAACTCATACGCACAACACAAATAATATAATCTAGCGGCGATAACCACCGCGGGAGGCTTATCTGCTGATATCAGTGACGCGGCGCCCGCGCAGCCCGGCTACCATCAAACCGCAATAATAAAACAATACTTACAACGCCGTGACGGTTGTATTCAACAATTGTTCCCTTTTGAAGAGTCGGATCGGAGCTCAATTTTTATTGCACCGGACTGTTTTTAATGGCACAGATAACGAGTTGACTGCGATTTTACTTACTTGCTATAAAGATATGTGGAATAAAGCATTTTACTGCCGCGGCAAAATCTAACCTAGTATGCTTATCATAACAAAATGTTTACTGCCCGTCATAGATCTTGGCCAGGCTTCTGGCTGTTTCTCGGAATTCAAACCACATAAATTTATTCATTAAAAAAATATATTCCACATTTAAATGATTCATAAGATGTCAAGCGTTCCCAATACAGCAGTTTTATCTTTGTATCTTTTGTGTATTGTACAGTGATACAAGATAACATAATTGCAGTACCACCCACACGTGAAAATCACGCACATCGCAGGCGCAGGGGTCGCCACTGTGATAATGAAAATACTGTGTTTCGTATTCGAAGCCGAACGCTTCCGTGGTAACAACAGTCTTTGAATTGTATGCTACCAAAATAAATTTATGTATACTTTACTAATTAATTATGACTGGAGCTTAAAAGCGTTAGCCGAATTATGTGTTTTTCAGACTGAGTGGCCCTTAATTAAAGATGCGTGTTTATCAATATCATAATTTCAGATACTTATATCTGTACAGACATTTGTCATAATTAAGAGGACTGTTTTATCTGTAAAGTTCACAGACTATTGGAATTAATCATTAACTGAAATTTACATTATACCAAAGTAGCAAGTTATTGAACTGAGGCTGATGTCGTCGCGCTATCTCGTTCATGTATTGCTAGTCAAAAATGTTCAGTATTAAAAAGGTAAACATTATACTGATGAGGAATACCTCATGTAACCGACCGATTAGTGTAATAATATTGGAGAGCAACATTTTCTGATAAGACTATATTTATAATACACTAAGGTCATTCGGCTAGATTTAAAACAGATGTTTCCAAACTTTTAATTTAGACAGAAAAAAAGAAACATTTATTGACATTTACGCAACACGCAAACGCCATCACATTCAAAAAAGTATCCGAACGCGTGCGTTTGTTGTCGTTAGGAAAATTTTAATGTGCGATAAGTTCGATATTATTCCGTACCGTCGCGCACTTGTAATAGATAACGGCGGTTACCGCAGTTTCAGCGAGACCTTGATAGCGCGCGATAACACGCGGACAGACGCGCCGTGCTGCGCCGACACAACAAAACTCGTTCTGACTGCGCCGAGCGGGAAACAAATTAAAACTTTTGTTGCACCCGTAAACACTTGCACGGGCCGATGTCATTTAAAAATTAACGACTACAGTTACGCAACCTTCTTGTTGACGAGCTCTCCTCTGTCTACCTACTTAGTGTAGTTAATTACTTTTTCACTACGTAATTCTGAACCTCGTAATTGAATGAATTCACAAAACATGAGGAAAGTTAAATTCTTTTTACATTTTGCGTGAATATAATATGAGAATTGATTTGTTGCAATTTAAAATACCGACATCAAACAGGAAAGACGAATACAATATTGTGTTAAAATCAGTTACTCTTAGAGTTGCTTCTTAACGCCTTATCGACAATAATTCATATTTGTCATTCCTAACGACTTATATGACCTATATGTACAAGTTAGTGCTAAGCAAAGGAGGTCATTAGTCATCTGACTTGTTTATGTAATTGCGGACGTATTTCAAATTTCACAAAGTCGATATTTGACTGAGTCTGGGCAGGTAACGCTCGGATCCAGCAGGTAGCCCCGCGACCTTGCCTCCGAAAGGCGCTTGGGAGTAATTGTTCATTTATTTACTTAGCCATGCTTCTGTTTCTGCAGTCGACATAATTATATCGGCCAGATGGTTTTTGTTGTACGCGCTAAAGCGTTGCATCGGACGTCCGCGGCATGATTCATCTAGATAATGCTATTATTTATCATCTGAATTAGAATATTATAATTAGGAAGTTATTTTAACTAAATAAAATGGAAGCAGTTTTGGAACAAGTATGCCTACAATTTTAGCATTTGCACGTATTTTTGATTGATTTATGTCTTTAAATATATGTGTATCATTTATATAGTGCCAATATTGTCCCTTTATTCGGAAATTCATAATAAATTAATGGCAAACAAGGAAATTATAATCGACGCATACTGAGTAAGCGTTAGTAATTCAAATTATAATCGGTGTCTGGTTGATTTAATTTGGCTAGTTACCTTCCTGCCGTAAATTAGATCATTTAAAAATTAACAACAATCAAAACCAGTTGTTTACCTAGAACATATTTCCGCGTTTCTATGTTAATGGCGGCGAGTATTTCTTCAAGTCTCGAGATTGCTTTAGATCTCAATTATATTAAAATGACCTGGTGACCTACCAAAGTATCAACATGCGAGTAGGTAATTTATTAAAGTATATACTTAATATATTATAAGTGTCCAATAACTGGTATACATCCATTATCTCTGTGACTACATCAGTTGCCCACATTGTCATGTTTACATTTAACACAAATCTTTATACCAAAGATATGATGTTCTTACGTCATACAAATTTATGACGTAGGCGATTAGGATCAATGGTATATTAATAACCCTAACAAGATTATATTTAGTCAATAACAGCAGTTACTTCAATAGTCAATGATAAAGACTGTCTAAAATCTAAATAACGTGGATGTTTAACTAGTATGCCGACGACTTGTTTTCAACTTGAAACAAAAATTATATTCTGTAACTTTCAACATATTATTACGCATAGTACCTACGAATGTTGAGTAAGTAGGTATCTATGCATATAACAGTTATCCGAGCGGGTTCGTCACTCATTTAGACACATAACATATGAATTATTACATCAAAACAACACGCCATCGTTATTTAAACTAATCTTAAAATGTAAAAAAAAAAAAACAGAAAAGAGGAATATGTCTGTGTATTTGGTATTCTACTAATAAGTAAGTTTGAACGAAATTATATCATCATAAAGCCAGGTTATGAACTGCAATATGGCGTCAAAATGAGGACATGAGAGCAAGATTGGAGACATGCTTCGTATGCATAGGGGCGATAAGAGGCGGCAGCCGGCACATGCCATGCATAACTTAGCGACGAATTTCGACAGTCAATAGACATCAGGTCTCTACGAGCTATAGCCTACTAGTAATAGACATTTGGTGGCAAGCCATAGTAAATACAAAATAAAGTAAGGTCAAAGACCTAAATGCCATTGACCTATATTTTGTACGTGCCCTATTTAATCTAAACTTGGAGTATCACGATGATTCTCATTGCCTGTTAGAAAGGAAACGTCGTGACTGCGTCTGTATTAACTAAACAATAACCAGTACCTACAATGTACTAGTAGAACAAAGACAAGTATGCCAACCAATCTCGGTGCACGCAATTGGGGTCTGGGCGGGCCGCTTATGGGAAAGTTACAATCATTACGACCATTCATAAACGGTTGAATGAGCGCAAGACGCCTGCGCGCTGCGCAGCCGGCCGAGCGACGTGCGCGCGCGCCGACCCCGCGACATCACAGATGTCACCGCGCATAACTCTCACACCACCGGAAAAATACTCATAATAATGACTCGGATGACTAAGATCAAGATCAATCTCACAAATCCAGGAACCGAAGCCCTTGATCTAAATTTTATGTAAAACAATACTGTTATTCAATGTATTCAAAATACGATCAAAGTCGCGAGTGTATTGAACTCTCGCAGTGACAAGCTAGCACCCGATGCGTCACCACGACGGGCGAATGAGAAAATTCCACAGGACAAAAGCCGCGGTGTCCGCAAACGACGCATAAATAATTAGACAATAAGCAGGCAGGGCAAGAAATCGGTAATTTGTATCGCGGCAAGATAGGCGGAGCGCAGAGGGAGACGGGCGGTGGAGGCGCGCGCCGCCGCGCCGCGGAGATGTGGCAACGCGTCAGGTGGAAGTGGCGCCGTGCTGCTCTCGGTCTCGCCGAGGACGACCGACAGCCCCCCACGCCCCGCCGCTCGCCCCCCACACCCGCTAATCCTCACCCGAACACAATCTGATAAAATTCGCGCCAGCTATGAACATTACGCAAAGCGGCTCCACACTACAACACTGCGATAATGAATGACCCCGACTGTTTCTTTTGCATGCTCCCGCGTAAACACATTTTTCATGAGACGCAGTCGCGAGCGTAACCTTACAAAATATATCAAGAAAGTTATTTCCTCGAGCTGGCGAAACTAGTCTCGTGAACGCATTACGGTCCGCGTTACGGCCAGGTGAATTCAAAATGACCTCTATGGGCCGGTGGCTTCCTATGGCCTCGCTTGCCGAAAGCGTTGACATTTTGTGGGTTAGCAACGCAACATACCTCTGTACTGTGGTGTGAACGATGCCAGGATGACTAACGGTCGGGCGTCATTACTCGACTAAACATAAATTGTTCCATACAAAAAATTTAACGCAATAGATCGATGCGCTTGCCGTATTGCAATAAGGTAAATTTTGTGTATCAGCGTCAGCTATCTAGAATCTGATCCGTCTACTTGGGCATCATGGACTAATTTTGTTTAGAAATTCCAAAACATATGACATGATCCACCAGAATAACAACGCACAATACTGATATCGGACATATCGTACTGATTTCGAAAGAAAAGTACATACGAGTTCTTTCATCAATGTAAAAGTGACTTACCAAGGCGAAGAAGTTTGTGTGGCAATCCTCGAGACTTGCACCGTTTGTTTGGTGATTTTGATGCGTCATGGTAGTCCCGGACACTTCATTTTCATTTCACAACACTAAAAACAGGTTCAATTTCAAAGAAACCACTCAAAATCTTAAAATCATCACCGACATTTAGCGTAGTTTTCACCTTTCAATGGCGACTGCACTGGAAGATGGCGGCGCCATTGGCGGTGGCGGATAGGAAACAACAACCCAAGCCGACGGTGCTGCTCTTAGCGGCAGGTCTGAGAACTATATTCGTTCAGAAATTTCTAACGTTCCTTTTTACACACTACGGTTATTTTCTGAATTAAATAACATTATTTCCTTTTTATCTGTCGAAATAATAAAGAAAACTATTAATTTTATTTCTGTTTATCAAAATGTTTCATCTTTTAACGTTTTTCACTCTATTCTTAAATATAGTTATTTTTTTACATACATACCATTGTGTAAAACGGAGTTTGTAAAAAATCCCAAAACGTCAGATTTATTTATAAGGGAAAAATACAAATTCTATAAAAAAAGATAACTTTAAAGTAAAATAATACATGTATTAACCACAATTACGCAATATTAAAAGAGTAAGAGCAGTTTTAAACATGTTGAGAAGTGTATTACTGCCTTCGTTACGCACTCACATTCAGGTTATTTTTGGGGTTATGTATTTGCGGTTCATATTTTATTTATTCAGACTCATCACCTAAATTGTATCTATTACTTACAGGTGGTAACTGTTAGACATAAACAAAAGAAGTTTCCTAAAGTTGACAAAAAGATTCAAGCAGCTGCAGAATCATTGGCTGCCCGAGGGTAACAACATTTCTTTCTCATTTTGATACAAAATAGTACACTTACAGGAATTTTATTATCATACTTGTATCATTACAGTTTCCTTCGACCTAATAAACCATGGGATCCACCAGCTAACATAGATGAAACGATCCAGAAGATATGCGTTGATAATGGTTTAAATCCGGGAGCTGAGTTTGAAGGTTTAGACACAAAGTTTCTGGTATTAAACGCCTGTTTTAAAGAAACTGGCTATAGTGTACCAAATTCTTTGCTACACACCATTGAAACAGTTGGTATGTAACATTTTACCATATATTGTGTACATAAAAATCTTGTTTATTCGTGTAAATTATTAATGTTTACAGAAAACATTGTAAAGTTTCAGAAGATGACACTAGCAGCATAACTACTCATTTCATTGTTATTGACTAAGATATTGAAATTGAATACATAAACAACACTAACCAAATGTAATCCAAATGTTTCAGATGACCTTAAAAACTTCTACAGAACACCAGTAGATACCACTACTCCATATGATGCTCTACAGAAGATGGACTTGCCCAAAAATCTACACATCCAACAGAATTACGTCCGTTTCCACCCTGGTTAGTTGCCTACATGTAAAGAATATGTTTATTCTTCTTATGTAAAGAAATATGTTTCTAATACATATTATTAAAATATACTGTATTAAATGTTTTGTAATGTAGATAACTTGAAGTTAATTAGCACAAGAGGAATGTTTATACACACATTGGTATGTGTACATATGTACATTACGCCTGTACTCGTCTAAAGGTTTTGGTAGAATCCAAGGGGAAATAGTCCTCCTAAACTAAACCTAAACCTCATTTAAATGGCCACCAATGTCAATGAAATCGATATATCTACTACTACCATATGCTTTGCTCTCAGTTTGATGTACTTTGAAAAGCCAAATACAGTTTTTAATAACATGTTTTTCAATTTATGTGTTTCAGATACAGACACCTTGTTCAATGGTGTTTCAGCATTCCCCAAGAGTTCCACCATAGTGACCGGTCTGAAATCCAGGAAGAAATATGAAGGTTACACTGCAAAGAGATCATGGCCTTAAAAGTAAATTAATGAAGTTTATGTATAGTTTTTAGAAATTACAATAAATGCATAGAAAAATGTGCTTTATTGTTTTATTACATACATACATAACATCACGCCCATGATCCCCGAAGGGGTAGGCAGAGTCGAAGGGGCAGCAAGCCCTTCAACCACATTCAGCCAAAAATAAAGCCGGGCTGGGTCAGATGGACAATTATGAAAAAGCAGTGACAAGCGGCTAACCTATCGCCTACACAATCACACACCCAAAACCCGATATACCATTAGTCGCCTTTTACGACATGCTAGGCAAGAACCACAGTTGGCATATTCTTTTTAAGTCCCAGACCAACATGGGACAGTGGGCTGGGTTAGATGTTTAAAACTGTGAAAAAGGAGTGACAA
This sequence comes from Glyphodes perspectalis, assembly GCA_951394215.1. Taxonomy (NCBI): domain Eukaryota; kingdom Metazoa; phylum Arthropoda; class Insecta; order Lepidoptera; family Crambidae; genus Glyphodes; species Glyphodes perspectalis. The sequence goes on along the minus strand of OX596203.1, from coordinate 16,405,756 downwards.
GTGGCTAGCTCGTCACCTACTCAGTCACATACCCAAAACCCCGTAAACCATTAGTCGCCTCTTACGACATGCTAGGCAAGAACCACAGTTGACACATTCTTTTTTTTTGTCCCAGATCAACATGGGACAAGTCCCAGACCAACATGGGACTTGTTTGTTTTATTAATTTTTATTATTACCTAATTATGTCATGTATACTTAAAAGAAACACTCTTTACCAGCTAGTTGCTAGTAAAGAGTGGTTCTTTTAATTATACTAGCCCACTTGTAAAAGGCGAATATTTATTACCAACTAGCAGCGCCCCGCGGTTTCACCCGCGTGGTTTCCGTTCCTGTGGGGATAAAATATAGCCTATGTTACTTCCGGATAATGTAGTTTTCCAATGGTGAAATAATTTTTGAAATCAGGATAATAGTTTTTGAGTTTATTCATTACACAAAAATACTAATCTTTCCTTTTTTTAATATTAGTAAAGATTACTATACCTAGTATTGAGGTTCAATGAAATATATACATATCATCACGCCTGCAATCTTCGAAGGTGAAAGTAAGTAGAGTTGAAGGAGCATTAAGCTCCTAGACCACATTCGGCCATATAAACAAGTATATTATTACTCTGTGATACATGTGACCTGCTCGCGTAAATGATCTTAAATCGAATATTCGGTACATCATTAGTCGCTTTTTACAACATTTTATAATTCCCGACCAATATGAGAACATTTAATGAGTTATTTTAATTTTTTTGGTATGGTTAAGAAAAATATATTATGGCTTTTTACGTAGCATTTAGCTTCTGTACTACTACCTACATAGGGTCATTTCGCCTGTTCGCGTCCACTTAGTGCAGTTGGCAAGTTTGAAAGAGAAAATTAAAATGTCCCAGCACTAATTAAAATGAAAAGTTTATGTAATCTGTTCATTATAATAGTCTTTTTTAAGGTAATTTTTAGTTTTGTTTAATACATCTTGTGGTTTTTTTTTTATAAAGACAAACTTCAGAATTAGGCGATTTACCCAGTTTGCGTCCATAAAATCCAATGAGGGCTATCGCGTATGAATTCGCCACTAGGGGCGCTTGTGTAGCGTGAGGTCCTCGAAATGTCAAATGATGGTCAAATTTGACTGTGGGTTGGCTACGCGGGTTTATTTATATTTATTCGCAACAGTAATTTAATTAGGAAAACATTACATTCATTATATCAAATATGAGTTAAAATACTGCTATAAGACAGTTTTTTCTTTCGGAAATTTGTGTCCGCCTTTTTTTGCGAGCAAAACGGGACTGCGCAACACTGTGGCATGGCCAATACGTTTATTCTACGGTTCTATTGTATTAAATAAGATTTAAGTGTAAATTTTTGTTTTGGCGTCCATAATAACAAACTTTGACATCCGTACTTTAGGACCTCACTCTTTAGTGGCGCCACCTGGTAAGACAAAAAACGATAGTCCTCATTAGCGTCCACCCGCTTGACCACTTTGCGTCCACCATTTTAGAAAATTAAGGGGTGATATTTTTATGATAATATAAAGAGAGATTGGATTTTAATAATTTATTTAAGTATAAAATAATTATAGTTATTTCATTAAAAATCAATTTTGCTGTATACTGTTCAAATACAGTTTCTTGGCCTGGTTTCTTGACTCCATCAGGTCTGCGCCCACAGATTTTGTCCAATATTGTGGTCTTAGGAATAGCATATTCTTTGCATTGTCCCATGTTGGTCTGGGACTTGGTCCATGTTGATCTGGGACAAAAAAAAAGAATGTGCCAACTGTGGTTCTTGCCTAGCATGTCGTAAAAGGCGATTAATGGTTTACAGGCTTTTGGGTATGCGACTGAGTAGGCGACGAGCTAGCCACTTGTTACAGTTTTCCATCCAACCCAGCCCACTGTCCCATGTTGGTCTGGGACTTAAAAAGAATATGCCAACGGTGGTTGCCGACTAATGGTAAATCGGGTTTTGGGTGTGTGATTGTGTAGGTGATAGGTTAGCCGCTTGTCACTGCTTTTTCCCAATTTTACTTCTAACCCAGCCCGGCTTTAATTTTGGCTGAATGTGGTTGAAGGGGCATGCTGCCTCTTTGACACTGCCTACCCCTTCGGGGATTATGGGCATGATGTTGTGTATGTATGTATAATGTATAATTTTTGCATATTTGTTACCGATTTCTTCTTCTCTCGTGTTTCATTCAACGCTTTTCTTAATTCTTCTTCTGTGTATGTCCTTTTTTCCAAACAAATCAATTGTAGGGAATTAATTAAAAAAATGGACGCGATTTGCTTTTGGTATTATTCCCTGTCGGTATAGTTTGCGTCCATTGTGGACGCAAAGTGGAAGTTTTATAAATTCGGTGTAGTAATTCGCGTCCACCTTATTTTAACTGTTAACTATAAAAAAAATAAGCAAATTCATAATTAATATAATTCCTTTTATCATTATCAATGTCTAGAAACAGCTATGTATCCAAAGTACACATTAAACAATGAAAGACTTACCTTCAAACGCACCGCTGCCCACTATTTTTTTCTCATAATCCTGCACGTTTTCGCTCTCTTGTTGAAAAGCCGTCTTTTACTATTTTTTTACACAGGATTGTTTGGGCGCACAGAACTTTTGTCTATGCGTGCGTGCCTCTTATACATTGAAGTATTGGAGGTAATGACTTTTCGACTTATTAGTTTGTTAGTATACTTAATTTCGAGAGTTTTCAAAGGGAGATCCGTAAAATGGACGCGAATTGGGCGATGGACGCGAACAGGCGAACTTACCCTATATAATCATCATAATAACGTTGATGGAGCATACTTATTTATTTATTTATTTACTGGATAGATCATTTGCTAATCCATAATGAGTTTTTGATATGGGTTTTGGACCCTGTTATAATTTTAGATACTTAGGTATATTTAGTTGCCTTAGGACTCTGGTTTATGCACGTGGAAGTCAATGTGTAGGCTCTAGTAGGATATATTCGCAATAGTTCGAGTGAGCAAAATACATTTATGATGTATAATTGTTTGGGAAACATAATAACAGATGTGGGCTATTCCAAAAATTATTCACGCCGATTGTAACGAGGAATGAAATGCATACATACATAATGTTTATCAATAAAAAACCAATAGATGGAAACAATTTTTTCTAATTGATACTTATATTTTTGAACGAATATGAACTGTCATTTGACAGCTGCTGTACTGTCAACTGTGTGACATTGACATTTTAATAAATCGTCAAAGCCGAGGTTAGACCCTACGGTTTTTAGATAGTTAAAAGTTTGTAATTTCTATTGGAATTGCCACCTAAATAATCGCGATGAAATAATTATTTCATCATGAATGTTTTACTGGTACTATGTTTTATATTCGTGGCCATATACTCGTGTGTTTCATGGTCAGTATGCGGTGTGTGGGTGATGTCGTTATTTTGTGTTATTGTTTTTGTTTTGTTTACAATTTATTTCCGATTCGTATATTTTTAGGCTATTACCGACTCTGTTGTCATGGCTGTTCAAGAGAAAATACCATATAAAGCTGAAGATAGGTAGAATTGCGGTCTTGAAATTGATACTAAAAGATGTCAGTTTGTCGAAGGGCCGATATTTCGTAGTAAGTAATTTTCTTATTCTTTCGAATCATTGTTTATTTATCACTACAATAGTTTCTTCATTCATTGTTTAACTCTATTGTAGTAATAATATATGCTTACTAAATATTTTTAGTGCATTGGTTAACCCAATTAATAATCTTATTCCAGCACATAGACGAGATATCGTTTCGTAGCAGTTTCTTCAATTCAGAGATAAACAAACTAGTATGGGTTGTGATTAAAGGCATTGAGATCACCAACAATGCAGAGGAGAAACGTAGCGTGGTAGTGGAAACCATCCTGAAGCCGCTGTTGTCAAAGCAGAACTCTGCATCCAGGTCAGAGGGAGATGATGACGCTCCTAGCAGCCGTGGGTTTACAAACAATGATTTTAGTGATGCTGGAAGGCGGAAACTACTGGATTTTAGGGACAAGAAATTGCCTCCTAGTTTGATAATGTTTGCACAGGTAAACTGCACAATTTATGTTAATCTTTTTAGAATTTTACATTTGTGATTACTGAGGCATTTATTGCCATTTTCATAATTCTATTTGTGGGTGTGCAACTTTGCCAATTCCAATTCTTGCTGAATTAAACTTGTTAAAAAATAGACACAGAAAGAGATTTATCCAAAAATCTTAAATATATTTGCTTTTTGTTATTTTTGTGTTAGTATGTTTAAAAATATGTATATTGCATAAGAAATAATTTTCTTTTTCTTTCATCAGTTTATGGGAGTGCATATTTTCAATGCCTCAGTGACGATACGGAATGTCATTTCACACAATGGTTACGTAAACATCACTGCATCTGAAGTGCATGCGGATGGTGCAGCAGGTGGGCCTGCCCGAGCGCTAGTGTTTTCTGCCAACCTGGTGCAGGTCAAGGCCCAGATCTTCAAGGATGGCTTGCTTAACACCCATTGCATGGGGCAGGCAGGCTGCAGCTTGCTTGTCGAAGGCACTGTAAAGGCAGACGGACCTTTGAACGTAGAGGTAAATGGCCAGTTGAAACTGTTGTAAGTCTTTGATATAAAATGGTATTAATTTTAGTAAAATAATCATGCCTGATGTGATTACAGACTAACACATGGATCGAGGTGAAGTTCATTTTTAATTAAATAAGTTCATTTTTAAATGAATATAATAAGTTAGTGCTGTGAAATTCTTGATTTAATTCCTAATTTAGATAACAAAATAGTAGCATGCATAGTGATTGCTACATTACAATTTCAGTATATGTTTGTAAATTTTTACAATTTATTATAATTACTAATAACTAAAATGTCATATTAATGTACATGGATATGACATGACTTGCTGCGCCGACCCCAGATGTCCTGGAGGAAGGGCAAGAGGATGATGATAATGTACATGGAAACAATTTCAGAAAATACATGCAGCAGTAAGCAACATGAGCATATCATTCCAAGATGAGCTGTACAACTTTGTACAACAGCATAAAAGACACAAGCCAACTCCGGTTCAGCCAGACATCATCAGCGAGGACCACATAGGCACACTCATTCCACGGTTATCACCGGTCATACCAAAGGTAACTAACAAAATATAATACAGAATCAAAATAAATATCACCATTATTAAGTTAATGTTAGAAGGTTCTAGTAAATGGTAAATTTTCTTGGATCTATTAACTTATTTATTAGACATGTTTACCAAACATGACACCTGTTGAATGATTCCCATGACTTGTAAAAAACTTGTGTGTTTTTAATTCCTGACATTACAACCCATTTTTAAAAGTCACAATGAAATTAAGATTTTTTATTATTTTTACTATATTGGTTGGTTGTATTAATTTGTGACTTTGTTTTTACAGATATTTAGCTTAAGATTAGACACAACAATGATTGGATGTGTAGATGATATTACGAAAACAGTGTTTGAAATGTCTCTGCAGAGTTTACAAGTAAGTAATTCAACACAACATAGTAACAAAGATAAAAATATAATAATTGTTTACTTTGCGATTTGCATTTTCTGTAATAATAGAATTTTTTTGTTGTTGCAATTTTTGTTTTAGTGAATACAATTTTTTTTAGTTAAACATAGTCTATCTACTCTTGCTGTTTTTTCATGTCTGAACATTTTATTAGTCTGATATATTTATAATTGTAATAATAAGGTCATCTGGTTTTGTTATATTTTACTTTGTGTATAATATAATTTTCGGTTGTCATTGCCATCAATAATATATCTAATAAGTAAAGGCTAAAACTATGTACTTGTGCAATATTAATGTACATTTTCCAGGTGAACTCCCGGTTCAGCGCCGCGTCGCTGGTGGTGGACGAGCGCGGACGGGAGGCGGGTCTGCCGCAGGTGTACGTCGCGTTCCAGGTGGACCAGTTCCAGATGGTGGCCGGCGCGCAGCCGCTCGCCTCGCTCAACAAGCTCAAACTGGACGCTAAGGTATGCGGTGAATGTGCTAGCTTGTGAATATGCTGTATTTTAGATTTTCATGCATTTAAATATCAGCTAATAAATAATATTTCAGTATTTGTTAAATCAGATTTTAGTTCAGACAGACAGACGGACAGCGGAGTCTTAGTAATATAGGTACCGTTTTATACTAACGGGTCATTTTTACCCTTTGGGTACAGAACCATAAAAAGTATGCAATGTGGTGACCTAGTCTCGTTTGAGCCTCTGTCTCCACCTACATATTATTATGTGTTTTATTGCAGCTCGAGAAAGGCGTGCTGAACCTGTACCTGATAATGAGCACGCTGAGCGTCGCGTACGAGCACGCGCGCGCGCTGCGCTGGCACGCCGCGCTGCGCCGGCGCCGCGCCGCCGCCATGCAGCTGCGCGATCACCAACCTACGAGTGAGTTGCATTAGTGCTGATGACAACACATGAGTATGCGACTCTCGTACGTATTATATAAGGTGTAATTTCAATTGTATCAGTAAGTTCGGTTCTTTAATACAGTGCAATTTGACAATATAGTTAATTTGCGACTGTCGTGCGTATGAAATAAGGTGCAATTTCAATCGTACTGTGCGGTTCATTAAATTTGATGAATCTTTGGTGTATGAGAGCAAGATTGGTATCGGTTTTGTATAAATAAATAACCAAAAATAGCAGAGGTAGCTCGGAAATAAAAAGGATGAGCAGAGAATAAATCATAAAATCACA